>BLSH010235253.1:526549-549046 GCA_018402905.1 Glandirana rugosa | reverse complement strand
GGGCACTTTAAAGCACAAAGAATTATTGTTTGAATAAGGACTTGAAATATCACCAGTCTGAAGACTGAAACAGCACACAGTATAAATACGGACTGCACATCAAAAAATTACCGTCTTTTTTTGCACAGAGCACAGCACTTTATATGGACTTCATTTAACTATTAACTTATTATGTTTATGCAATATGTAAAATATTTATGAGAGTTTGCAAATATTCATTCTTGTATAACTATTCACATATAGAAATTAGCATAAGTCACTGGGCTACAGCAGCATATACTGTTTTTGATGTATTTATTTATTTATTTGTTTTATATATCACAAGCATGAAATATGAGTATGAAATAAGGGGAATACTACAGTTCTGCTAGCGCTGTTTGAACATATAAACACAAACACTGTTCATACACATCATATAATGATCATTATTTGCCATAGCAGCCTATATATTTTGGCAAAAACCGCCAAAAAGTGCAGAAGAAAAAAACCCAATCACATAGCTGAAAGTATCTCATTATAGAAACACACAGTGAATGGAGACTAATGTTCTCTAAATACACTAGCCTCATACTTGGATGGTGTTAGTGGTGTTACCTTGTTGCATTAACCAATGGAACTCTATCAGATGTAATGATGGTGAGTTGCTTGTTCACGCAGGGATTCGTTACACAATCAGTCGGGATGACGTGGTGCTGGGCAGGATCCTCGGCGAAGGCTTTTTTGGAGAAGTGTATGATGGTGTATATAAGAATCAGGTGAGTATTTCTTTATGGAAGCTCTTCTATACTTTCCTATGTACATAGATCCGATGTAATAATTCCTGGACACCTATAGAGGTCTTTGATCGTGGGATTCCTAGGGGGTGGGCAGGGGGTGGAGTAATTGCAGTGTACTCAGCGTGCTGCAGTAAAGGTGGGTAAATTAGCTCCAAGCTGTATTTAAGGGGTTACTATTGACACACAGAAAACATATAGGGGGTTTCTTCAGCCTTCCCTTCAGGCTTGCACAGTTGTACTGGCTCCTATCCTGGACTGAAATGGCTTACTCTGATTTCACCGCACACTGTGAGATTCTCACACTGTGCATTAGAAGCTGCAGCAAGTCAGATAGAGATCACCTCATTTCCTGGCTGGGGGATGTCCTTTTTATTAATTACCTTTATTAAAATATTTTAATATCACGTAGATGAGGGGGGCAGAGGAACCAGGGATGACAAAATATAAGCTGATTCAACTTCAACTTTAATGACATCTTATTTTCTTATGGTAGAAGGGGGAGCGACTCAGTGTGGCGGTGAAGACTTGTAAAAAAGACTGTGCAGCGGACGTCAAGGAAAAGTTCATGAGCGAAGCCTGTAAGTACCCCAGTGATCACGCTGTACAGTGTAACTTTTTAGCAAGTCACAAAGTTAGAGGCTTCTGCAGGGGGACTGATCTGTGTCAGGCATTCGCAAACGCAGCCAAGCATTGCACAGGCACCAGGCTTACATGACTGTGTCATCTCTAAGTTGGCATCTCAGTCCAGGAAGTAGATGGTCCCCATGACTAGTGTGAAACGCGTTGGGGTCATGGCCTGTTTGGAGTCCAGGCTGAGGTTGCCACTCTACTCACCACTCCAAGATACCTAGATGTGCGACTCTTAGGGGCTACCTTATTGTTCCAGACAGTAGATGGTGACCCTGGATGATTCCTGAACAAAAATGGTGCTCCTTCTGGAGAGAAAATCCGATGAAAGCCTTGTCAGGGGGAGGCAACTGATTTCTAGCAGGCCTGCTAGTCTTGGCTTTCCATGCCCTTTTGCACCTCCCTTTCTTCATGTGTTCAATACTTTTTCCCTGTGTTCTATTTTATTACACATAACTTAATTTCTGAACTTGTTTTGGTGTCTTTGTATGTATGGATTGCATGGGTTGTTACCAACATGTGGGGAACATTTCATGTCAGTAGCACCTTTAGAAATATATTTACCTAGAATAATGGTGACGTGTTCAATACTTATTTTACCCACTATATATATATATTTACTTTGTATCATTGATTCCTATTTTCCTTGGATAGATCTGATGAGAAATCTGGACCATCCACACATAGTAAAACTCATTGGCATCATTGAACAGGACCCCATATGGATTGTAATGGAGCTGTACCCATTCGGAGAGGTAACGGTTAATTACATGGTGTTTGACATCTGTAGGAAAGCAATGTTAAAGGGCCACTTTACATAAAAAAGTGAGATTTTACCTATAGGTGGAGTTCAGTGGGCCCCTGGCTTCTTATATGTTTACTTTTGTGTTCCAGGGCCTCCCATTATATTCACCCTAATATATAATAAATAAAAAGACTAGCAGGGCTGGTGGGAGTCCCTCATAATGGGCACAGAAGGTGTACAGACCTGGGGACCCAGCACAGGGATGGTGGGAACCCCTCATAATGGTCACAGCAGGTGTACAAACCCAGGAACCCAGCACAGGGGTGGTGGGAATCCCTCATAATGGGCACAGCAGGTGTACAGACCTGGGGAACCAGCACATGGATGGTGGGAACACCATCATAATGGGCACGACCGGTGTACAGACCCAGGAACCCGACACAGGGGTGGTGGGAACCCCTCATAATGGGCACAGCAGGTGTACAGACCTATCAATCAAAAGAGAGCGGTGCTACACATTCATGGAGTCCACTTAAGTCCATAAAAGTATTGATCCATATATTCTGACAGGTTAAAATAAAAGTGAAGGTACAGTCTGACGTTGCTAGGGTAAACAGCACCACTTGTGCACATATACTGTAAGTGAAATCCACCACCAACAGAAATCAAGGCTTACCAGCTGATAAACACATAAACGCTATGTGGTTAAAATATCTTATCAGTCCTCCTCGGCTGGTTACGGGTCCGATAGATAGGTAATCCCACTGAAGCTGTAAACACCGTCCTAGCGAACTCCCGGGTAGTTTAATCTCCCATAGGGCATGTGTACAGACCTGGGAACTCAGCACAGGGATGGTGGGAACACCTCACAATGGGCACAGCATGTGTATAGACCCAGGAACTCAGCACAGGGATGGTGGAAACCCCTCATAATGGACACAGCAGGTGTACAGACCTGGGAACTCAGCACAGGGATGGTGGGAACCCCTCATAATGGGCACAGCAGGTGTACAGACCTGGGAACTTAGCACAGGGATGGTGGCAATCCCTTATAATGGGCACTGTGATTTTTTTTCTGCAGCTCGGCCAGTACCTGGAGAAACACAAGAACACCCTGCAGGTCATCACCATGATCAACTACTCATTACAGATCTGTAAAGCTCTCGCCTACCTGGAAGGCATAAACTGTGTCCACAGGTAACACAAAAAAAAACCCCAAAAGAACAATCAGCTATTTACCACGTATGAGTGGACACCCACACCTAAGGGAGTACCCTATGGTATGGGTACTCCTCCCTTAGGTGGGGGTCATTACTAGCTTTCGACAGTAGCCAAGTCTTATCATATCTTATTAAACCATCTTGTGCCATACAATAGGACATTCTAGGGATTAGGGCCCATTTTACGGTTTGGGCAATGCCTTAGGTGAGGGTTCTCACTAGCCTTTGACAGTAGCCAAGTCTTATCATATCTTATGGGGCTATCTTGCAGCATATGAGAGGGCATTCCAGGGAATGGGGTCCTTGTTTCAGTTTGGGCAATGCCTTAGGTAAGGGTTCTCACTAGCCTTTGACAGTAGCCAAGACTTATATCTTATAAGACCATCTTGCAACATATGAGAGGACATTCCGGGGAATGGGGCCCATCTTACATTTTGGGCAGCACCTTAGGTGAGGTTTCTCACAAGCCTTTGACAGTAGCCAAGTCTTATCATATCTTATGAAATCATCTTGTGGCATACAAGAGGACATTCAGGGAATGGGGCCTATCTTACAGTTTGGGCAACACCTTAGGCGAGGGTTCCCACAAGCCTGTGACCGTAGCCAAGTCTTATCATATCTTATGAGACCAGCTTGCGGCACGTGAGAGGGCATTTTAGGGAATGGGACCCGACCCATCCTACAATTTGGGCAACCACTTAGGTCAGGATCCCCACTAGCCTTTGACAGAGAAGGTCAAGCATACAATGTCAGCAAAAATATGACATAATGAACAATTCAAAGAAGAATGGTTAAAAAACAATAAATCTCTCTCAGTGGCAGTTTGCCAGCTTGGGCAGAAGTCAGGGCTCCTTGTACAGACTTGACCTAGGTTCCAAAGGACCCCCATTGAAGACTTGCCTAGGTACTTGACGTTTTCACATGGCAACCTCTAATCCTGTTATATTCTCTAACTCCTATTATAATCACTGTAATTCCACAACAGTTGGTGATAGCAGTCAATAAACAGGTGTTTTTTTCTGCAAATTGTATAATGGTGGCTGCCATGATTGGCTGCTCAGGCCAGCACATATCCTTCGTAGTGTTCTGGGAGAGTTCTGTAAGCTTCTTGTCTTGTTTTCTCAGGGACATTGCTGTCAGGAATATCTTGGTTGCCTCCCATGAATGTGTCAAACTTGGAGACTTCGGCCTCTCACGATATATTGAAGATGAAGAGTATTACAAAGGTCAGAACTTCCACTAGATCATAATCTTTATAAAGACAATTCACTATGGCTTGATGAACTCTAAGAAAATAGGACACCTATTGGTTCACTTTTAGGCTCCTTTAAATGTCAAATTGTGTCCACTGGAACAAGAAACAAGGGGCAATTCTCCAATGGGGGCACCTGCACTGATGACATTTCGGAGGTGGGATTTCCCCTAATTTCAGAAAGTCACTTACTTCCTATTGTATCTCTCGGGACTAGAAGTTAAGGGAACTCCTTTTCAACATCTCGGGGAACCCCTGCTAAAACTTACTATTTCTACAACTCATGATACTCATGATACATTAATGTAATGCAGTGGTTCTCAACCCTGTCCTCAAGTACCCCCAACAGGCCAGGTTTGCAGGTTTTCCTTTATCTTGGTATTTTGGACAGCTATTTCATCTAAGCGAAATTCCCAAAACATGGTCTGTTGGGGGTACTTGAGGACAGGGTTGAGAACCACTGGTGTAATGGTCAGTGATTTTTATCGGGACTGCGACATTGCGGCGGACAAATCTGACACTAAGTGACACTTTTTTGGGACCAGTGACACCAATACTGTGATCAGTGCTAAAATGCTCTGATCACTGTATAAATGGCACTGGAAGGGAAGGGGATAACACCAGGGGCAATCAAGGGGTTAAGTGTGTGCCTGGGAGGTGTTTTCTAACTGTGTGTCAAATGGATACACTGGAGGAATAGAGAGATTGTGTTTCAGCTTAGTTGAAACACAAGATATCTCCTTTGCTCTCTGACAGATCAGCAGTTTGCCTTGTTTATAAAGACACACCACTGCTCCATCTCTGCACAGAACGATTGGCTCTGGCAATCACAGTGGTGAGCGCCGCTCGGGCGGCGCGCACCCCCCACATTGCATGCACAAGATCACGTACAGGTACGTGACTTTGCGCAGCTGGGCTACCCTGCTGCAGTATATGTATGTGGGGCGGTCCGGAGCGGTAAAAAAAAGGAGAACTTGTCACCAAAAAAAAAATGATCACATATGATGAAAAATAAAAGTTAGTTAAAAAAAAGTTAACCAAAGCACTAAACCCCCCCCCCCCAAAAAAAAAATGTTTAACCCCCACATACATGAAGGTATAAATGTATATGAACCCATCAGGGGGCACGTACGCACAAAAACATTGATTGCGTTACACATGTTAAATCTTGGCGCACATGCCAGAGTGAGGGCAACACTTCTAGGCCCATTATTTGCAGTTAAAGTAGAACTCCAGCCTATTCCTAACTAAGCTTAAATCTGCACCCACCCCCCTTCTTAACCCTATTCTATCTACCCTGTGAAAAGAAGATATGTATACTTACCTATTCTGAGAGCGATCTGGTCTGGTCACATGATTAGCTGTCAGCACAGGCTTCAGTGTAGAGCGGGTTTAAGCTTAGTTAGGAAAGGACTGGACTTCCACTTTAACTCTAAACTAATGACTTTTAGGGGCTTTTAAAGTGTCACCTACAGAAAATATAGCATATTGAAGTTTATCACATGCAGTTTTAAGCCTTGACATGTGGGGTATCTATTTACCCGGCCTAAGTCCATCTTTTATATTTTATAAAACAATTGAGATTTATATTGTTGTGCATGTCTCCTCATCTGATATTAGTGGAATTAAGGGTTAGATGTCTCTTCTTATCCAACTCTCATCTTCTCTCTCCAGCTTCGGTAACTCGGCTCCCGATAAAGTGGATGGCTCCAGAATCCATCAACTTCCGCCGCTTCACTTCGGCTAGTGACGTCTGGATGTTTGGTGAGAAATTGGGGTCAGATGAAAGGATCTGATCTCTAACCAATCTCTAACAGGAGAGAAAGGTCATATGACTCTAAGAGGAGATTGAATTCCAAAGAGCAGCAAAGTAGGGTGGGGTAGGTTGTTGATCGTTAGTGAATTGGTGGAGTTTGAGGACCACCCGGATAGACAAATTTGTTTTGTTTCGATTTGTTAATGAGCTCATTTACATAGTTAGATAGTTAGTCAGGTTGAAAAAAGACACAAGTCCATCTAGTTCAACCAAAAAAAAAAAAAAAATAGAAAAATTATATATAACCAAACAATCCAATATACAATCCTTCACACAGTTGATCCAGAGGAAGGCAAAAAACCCCAGCAAAGCATG
The DNA here is from genome assembly GCA_018402905.1 of Glandirana rugosa. NCBI lineage: Eukaryota > Metazoa > Chordata > Amphibia > Anura > Ranidae > Glandirana > Glandirana rugosa. The sequence goes on along the minus strand of BLSH010235253.1, from coordinate 542,295 downwards.
GATCCAATTTGCTATAGCGGGGGAAAAAATTCCTTCCTGATTCCCCGAGAGGCAATCAGATTCACCCTGGATCAACTTTACCTAAAAATGTTAGTACCCAGTTATATTATTTACATTAAGGAAAGAATCCAGGCCTTTTTTAAAGCAATCTACCGTGCTGGGCAAAGCCACCTCTGGAGGGAGTCTATTCCACATTTTCACAGCTATCTTATCAGTACATACACAGTATCTCACAAAAGTGAGTACATCTCTCACATTTTTGTAAATATTATATTTTATTCTTCACAACACTGAAGAAATTACACTTTGCTACAATGTAAAGTAGTGAGTGTACAGCTTGTATAACAGTGTAAATTTGCTGCCCCCTCAAAATAATTCAACACACAGCCATTAATGTCTAAACCGCTGGCAACAAAAGTGAGTACACCCTAAGTGAAAATGTCCAAATTGGGCCCAAAATGTCAATATTTTGTGTGGCCACCATTATTTTCATGCACTGCCTTAACCCTCTTGGGCATGGAATTCACCAGAGCTTCACAGGTTGCCACTGGAGTCCTCTTCCCCTCCTCCATGATGACATCACGGAGCTGGTGGATGTTAGAGACCTTGCGCTCCTCCGCCTTCTGTTTGAGGATGCCCCACAGATGCTCAATAGGGTTTAGGTCTGGAGACATGCTTGGCCAGTCCATCACCTTTACCCTCAGCTTCTTCAGCAAGGCAGTGGTCGTCTTGGAGGTGTGTTTGGGGTCATTATCATGTTGGAATACTGCCCTACGGTCCAGTCTGTAAAGGGAGGGGATCATGCTCTGCCTCAGTATGTCACAGTACATGTTGGCATTCATGGTTCCCTCAATGAACTGTAGCTCCCCAGTGCCGGCAGCACTCATGCAGCCCCAGACCATGACACTCCCACCACCATGCTTGACTGTAGGCAAGACACACTTCTCTTTGTACTCCTCACCTGGTTGCTGCCACACACGCTTGACAAAAAACGCTTCTAGATGCAAACGTGGCTAAACGCAGCACGTACAACGCGGCTAAACGACCGTTTTAAGTTGTCAAAAAATAGTTCAGGGAAGGTTGAAAAAGCGTCCCGTGTACATTAGGCCTTAGAAGCAAGGGTCATTAGGGATGGAATCCATGGTGTGGGACGTAAGGTCACTGCCGCCAATTTTATTCAAAAAGTCAGAAACAAGTTTGGTGCAGCTGAGTTTTTTTCAGGTGGAACTCTACTTATGAGAGAAGCTCACAGTGTGCAGTGAAATCAGAGTATGCAATTTCAGTACAGGAGAGGAGCCTATACAACTGTCACTGTGCAAGACTGAAGGGAAGGCCAGAGGTCCTTTGTATATGGTGTGAACCCGTCTTCTATTTTTGTGTTTCAGGGGTCTGTATGTGGGAGATCCTCTCGTTTGGCAAGCAACCATTTTTCTGGCTGGAAAATAAAGACGTCATCAGCGTCATTGAAAAAGGGGACCGTCTCCCCAAACCTGAGGTCTGCCCACCAACTCTCTACACGTTAATGACCCGCTGCTGGACCTATGACCCCTCGGAGAGGCCCAGATTTACAGAAATAGTCTGCAGTCTAAGGTAATCATCACTGCCTGTCCCACCATTAACAGGACCTTATAAAAAGCAGAATATGAAATGAAAGTAGCATGTAGGTGGGGTTCAGCGTGGTGCAGTAGCAATAACACACACAGTTCAAGCCTGACGAAAGAACTTGTACTGAAATAATGCAAAGACAGTTCACAATTAACCCATTGGGAAGACAGCCCAGCCCGGAACCCTCACCATTCCAACAGTATGTACAAAACAGGTTTCAGTCAAACTGACAGCGCCTGTTAGGAGGGGCAGAAAGCGACCTCTCCGTTTCGTGCCCAGTGGGAAGATGTCCAGAGAAGTAGCAATCCCTATGCTTTTCCTCCTCGTCAGGAACCTTTTCCTGCCACTAATTCTCTCCAGGGTACATGTCCCTACTATACCCACTCGCAGATGCTCTCCAAGCCTGGGATCCAGGGCTTTAAATGGGCTCTGCCTGACCCAAGATGGCTGCTAGGGTCACATAGGGTGGCAGCATCAACTTTCACAGCTTCAACAGTGTCCAAGGAAACCATAGAGAAACTATGTTCCTCTTGACTTACTCTCTAACTGTGATTCTGGAGGACACTATTCTACTGACAGCAATAAACTGATGGACTAGTCTCCCCTACGGTCCACTATCTTACTGACCCCATTGAATTGTGGGTCTATTCGGCCCTGTGGGCCACTATTGCATTGGCACCAATCATCTGGGGGGCATTCTACTCTGGAGCCCACTATTCCACCGACACCAATTATTTGGGGTGGTGGGACTCTCACCTGCGGCCCAGTATTCCGCTGACACCAATGATTTGAATGGCTATTTTCTCATGGACATCAATATCCCACTGATACCAAGACATGAGAGAAAGGGGACATTCTCCCCTGGGTCCCACTATTTCATTGACACCAATTGTCAAATTGACACCAATATCAACACCAATGATTTGGGTGGGGGGGCAATTCTGCCCTGGGGACCACTGTTCCACTGACACCAATGATTTGAGGGTCCACTCTCCCATGGAGCCACTATTGCACTGACACTATTAATTTGGGGGACTTTTTCCTCTGGGGACATTATCCTACTGACACCAATGAATTGTGGGGGCTATTTGCCCCTAGGGGTCACTATTTCACGGAGATCAATGATTTGAGAGAGTGGGGCATTCTTAATAATAACAATAATAATATAGTATTTTATTTTTTTTAATATATTATTATATATATTATTAATATATATACAGTATAGAAGACATAGTGATAACCATGATAATTAGTTCCCAATCTCTAATGTGGACAAAAGCGGTCAGTGGAGGCTAGGTCTGTAACATTATTGGTTGCTAGTTGTCAGGGCCATCTTTAATATTGATTGGACCCTGGGCAAACATTTTCTTGGGTCCCCCCCCCCCCTGAAATCCACCTATCAACTATTTGTGGGCAGTGGGGGCTCAAGGGGCAGCTGCTTTGGGCCCCACAACAATGACTGGGCCTGGGGCAGCTACTCCTTTTGCCCTGCCTTAAACACAGACCTGCTAGTTGTCAAAGGGAGGACATTTCTAAAGATATCCTCAGCACAGTGCATCATGCAGAGTGACATGCAGAGAATCAGTCTGCTGCTTCTCTTTCACTGTCCAATCACAGGCTGGGGAAAGAGCAAGACCTGTAACTTTTACCAAACTGTAGCAGAGAAAACAGAGTCTCCTTCTCTGCTAGATAGGGCTAATTCTTAGGGCTGGGTAGACAGAAATGAAGTTTGCTTTAATGGGTTTGCTATGTGGCTCCATCACACACGGTTCCAGGCCGGCCATCTGGTATGACGTTCATTCGAAAACTGAAAGCCTGAAAGTCACAAGGGTTTATGATTTCTGGAAGACATGTAGATCAGAATAGCAGTGTAATATTGTTGGTGTATATAGAGAATTTTTCAAAGTGGATGGAATGTCATCATTAGTATTTGACTATTTATGGCACAAAGATTGGATGCTGCGTTTTCTGCCCCTCACCAGTGCTGATTGTAAATGGGCCGCCATCAAATGACTGTAATAATGACTTTGCCAATGTGATGATCGATGGCTGCAATGTCAGATGGAGAGAGAAGATCAGCAATCTGTTTCCAAATATAAACCTTCACTATGTCATCAGACAATATATGGAGTATGTGGCTTTCGTTAATGAGAACCTGTCCTGGGAGACAGAGACTTACTGTTAGTTAAAATGTTAGTTGCCTGGCTGTTGGTTTCAGTGCTTTCTAGGTTGCTGATCTGTAATAAGCATGCAGAGATGCAGGATGTAAGTTTTTTATGCTTTAGGGTTGGGATCTCCAAACTCCCTTGGCCACATCTGGCCCACTACAAGGTTTTATATGCCCCCCCCCCCTTCCCCGCAAGGGTCAGTGGCTTGTCCCTGTGCACAGATTGAGGATTCAGATCAGCAGAGGCTGCTCATGGTCTCTGCTTTAATCTGATATAAAAGATATACTCTGGTAGGGACCTTAATGTAAGAGAGTTCTAATGGAGAGCCAGATGTAAGAGGGACCATGATGGAAGGGGGAATCTAAGAGCAACCCTAATATAAGGAGGACTCAGATGGGAACCTTGATATATAGGAGGAATATGATGTAAGGGGGACCCTGATGTAGGGGTGACTCTGGTGCAGACTCTGATGTAAGGGGGCTCTGATGGTTACCCTGATGTAAGGGGGCTGTAATAGTTACGCTGATGTAAGGGGGACTCTGAGAGGATGCCTGATATAAGGAGGAATCTGATGGGGACCCTAATGTATTAGAGGAAGCTGATGTAAGGGGAACTTTGATGGGCACCTTGATATAAGAGTGACTCTGACATAAGGGGGGACTTTTAGTGGGGGCCCTAATGTAAAAGGGTATTCTGATAGGGACCTGATGTAAGTGGGTGCTCTAAAGTAATGAGGACTCTAATGGGGACCCTAATATAAAGTGGATTTTTTTTTGGCCTGTGAATATTTGTAAAATATATAATGTGGATCTGGTACTGAAAAGTTTGGAGACCCCTGCCATATATGTAATGTAGTACCAGTTTCATCACACATTTGGAAATGGTAAGGTGAGTAGTAGAGGATGTATTTAGTTATTCAAGTTGGTGTTTGGTACCAATAATTCTCCAGAGAGAGAATATTGAAAGCTCTTGGTTGTAGAGGCCCAGATGTTTCACAAGTCCAGCTTGCCCACTGCCTTGCCAAAGCATGTAACTTTGTTATGAAGACAAAGATTGACCTGGCCCAAATAGTCAAAATGGTGTTCCTCTGTAGATCCAGTTTTTTTTTTGGGTCGCTGACCTGGCATACCTATTCAGATCAGGTACTAATTCGGTCTTCACTTGCGGCATGTTTGTTCCAAGCCAGTGACTCGCCAGAGATAACCAGGCATCTAGTATTTTCAGACAAAGGTCAGCAGTCATAGTTCAGCTCTGGTGGTCTGAGACACTTGGCAGATTCTCATCCCTTAAAGCAGTGGTCCTCCCTTACATAGGGTCCCAATAAGATTCCAACTTACATCAGAGTTTCTGTCAGATTCCCCCTTACAGTGGGGAAAATAATTATTTGATCCCCTGAAGATTTTGTATTTTACAGCCTACTTACAAAGAAATGAAGGGCCTATAATGTTTTATCATAGAATATCAACCAAAAATCCAGAAAAAAACACATGAATGATACAAATGTTATAAATTGAGTTGCAGTTCAGTGGGTAAAATAAGTTTGATCCCCAAGCAAAAAATTACTTAGTACTTGGTGGAGAAAGCCTTGTTGGGAATCACAGAGTTAAGACATTTCTTGTAGCTGGTTACCAGTTTTGCAAACATCTCAGGAGGGATTTTGGTCCACTCTTCTTTACAGATCTTCTATAAATCCTTAAGGTTTCTTGGCTGTCACTTGGCAACTCAAATTTTCAGCTCCCTCCATAAATTCTCTATAGGATTAATGTCTGGAGACTAGACCTTAATGTACTTCTTCTTGTTGCCTTGGTGGTATGTTTTGGGTCATTGTCATCCTGGAAGCCCCATCCACGACCCACCTTCAGTGTTGCGACTTTATTGACATTCGGTGCACTAATCACCACTTACTATTCATTTTATTAAACTTGAATTTTGATGCGGTGCATTTGTTAAATTAGTGTTCCATGGAACAGATATTTGGGGCCGCACCATTAAATTATCTGGCCCGTTGAGTTCAGAGCTTTCCAATTAAAGTGATTTTTTTTTTTTAATAACAAACATGTTATACTTACCTCCTCTGTGCAGTTGGTCTTGCACAGAGCAGCCCGGATCCTCCTCTTCCCTTTGCTGCTCCTGACCCCTCCCTCCTATCGAGTGCCCCCACAGCTAGCAGCTTCCTATGGGGGCACCTGAGCCTAGTCAGAGCTCTGTGTATGCATTTAGAGCCCCTCCCCTTTCCCCTGATTGGCTGACTGACTTTGATTGACAGCGCAGAAGCCAATGGCGTCGCTACGGTGTCTCAACCAATGAGGAGGCATGTCCCTGATGGATTAGACATTTGGGGACATTGCTGGAGAGAGATGGGGCTCAGTTAAGTAATTAGGGGGCACTGGGGAGGCTGCTACACATAGAAGGTTTTTATCTTAATGTATAGAATGCATTAAGATAAAAAACCTTCTGCCTTTACAACTCATTTTAAGGGTACTGTTAATACTGCAGCATACATAGGCATTAAAGACAATTGTGCTCTTTCAATCAGTTTGTTGAAGGCCATTTTCTGTTATGGCATGACTGTGCCCCTGTGTACAAAGACATGGTTTGACCAGTTTGGGTTGGAGGAACTCAAATGACCTTCAGAGAGACCTGACCTCAACCCTGCTGAACACCTGGGATGAATTGGAACGCCAATTGTAAGTCAGTTTTCTCATCCAACATCAGTGCCTGACCTCAACCCTACTGAACATTTGGGATGAATTGGAACGCCAAAAGTGATTCAGGTCTTTTCGTCCCACATCAGCACCTGACCTCAGAAATGCACTTTTGGCTAAATGGACACAAATTCCTACAGACATTATAGGCAATTGTGGGCTTCCAATCTTTTGGCAACAGTTTGGTGAAGGCCCTTTTCTGTTCCAGCATGATTGTGCCCCTGTGTACAAAGTCAGCACCATAAAGACATGATTTGACCATTTTGGGGCAGAGGAACCCAAGTGGCCTCCATGGAATTCCACTTTACCATGCTAAAGCTTATATAACAGTTTAGTGATTGTGTTAATGTAGGAAAAATATTAGAACATGACCACCTGGAACAATCTTATATTCTCTATTCCAATCCACCTACAGTGACATCTACCAGACCGAGAAAGAGATAGTGAGGGATAAAGAGAGGAATAACCGCCAACGGCCGCCGAAGATTATCGAGCCTGTTCCCATGCAAGAACCCCCGCCAAAGGTAAAAACCGACAAATACGTTTATAGAAATGACAGATCAGTAGCAATCTCCAATCTATATTTTGAAACCCAACTCCTGTCATAACAGAAGGTATTTGCATGTCTCAATCCATTACATGTCTCAAAAATAAGAGGAATATTCATTATTTCAGGCCAACATCACTGCATGGGTCCCAAGCCCTTCTCCACAGAAGCCATGGTTTCCATATACTGCACTGATGATGGCCAACAAGCCAGAAACAGTTGTATGCAGTTTGTAATAAATAGCTGTATAATATTGGGCTATATGTATTAGTACTATACAAAAGAGGTTCTGCACATGCATTTGGCTGATGGAACTTAAAGAAATAATTTGCATGGCTCTGTCCACTAGCCTAAAATTAGGGATAATCGTGTTATTTTTGGAATATGATTGAACAAGAAATATGAATAAGTTCAGTTTTATGAAGGCTTTCCAATGCTACACACTGATTCAGTTGGAGGCTTTTTGATTCCTATAGTCCCTTCTCGTTACAACCTAAAGTATATGGTTTTTCTGTCATGTTGGGCCCCAAACCCTACTCTATAGAAGCTGTGGTTTCCATACACTGTACGGATGATGGCCAAAAGCCTAAATTCGCTTATATATTCTGCAATAAATGGTTCTATAAAATTAGGCTATATGTGCCTGTATGATTGTATTGTCTTGTTTTTGTTTTCAATAAAGTGGAAAACAAAAACATTTAATTGCTGTCTGTGGCCCCAGTTTGGTTAAATTCTCCTCTCTTTCTATGTGGTCATTCAGGAATGAAGAGAGGGGGAAACTTTCCAATAAGGACAGATATAAAAACCTGAAAGAGGTTCATACCCTTCACCATCTTATTCAAAAATAGAAAAAAAATTTGTCTGGAGGTCCACCTCATGTATCTATATGGGGGAAACCTGTCCTCATTTCTTTTTGGTTTTTGGTGCCAGTTGGCACTAGTTCCAGTCTGAATGATCACATAGAAAGCAAGAGAGAAACTTTCCAAGAAGGACAGCAATAAATGCCTGAAAGAGATTTGTACCCTTCACCAACCTATCCAAAACATATACTTTTTTGGCTGGGGTTCGTCCTTGAGTCTCTATCTGGGGAGATCTGTCCTCATTTCATTCTTGTTTTTTTGGTGCCAGTTGGTAAGTTTCCCCTTCACTTTCTGCCTGAATGACCACATAGGAATTGAAGGGGAAACTTCCCACAAGGACAGCAATAAAAACCTAAAAGTGGTTTTTAACCTTTACCATTCTTTCCAAAAACAGATTTTTTTTGGGTGGGAGGTCCTCCTCATGTCAGGTTTAATTTGACCTCCTTTTCTTTTTGGATTTGGTACCAATTGGGTAGTTTTCCCTTTACTTCTAGCCTGAATGATCACATAGTAAGTGAGGGGAAAGCTTTCCAAGAAGGACAGCAATAGAAGCCCGAAGGAGGTTGTACCCTTTATCATTGTTTTCAAAAACAGAAACTTTTTTGGCTGGAGGGCCTCTTTCTGTCTCTATCTGGGGAGATTTGCTATCATTCTCTTTTTTTAGTTTTGGGTGCCAGTTGGAATTCTCCCCCTCACTTCCTGCCTGATTGACCACAGAGGAAGTAAGGGGGAAACCTCCTAACAAGGACAGCAATGAAAATCTAAAAGAGGTTTGTACCCCTCACCATACTATCTAAAACAGAAACTTTTTTGGCTGGAGGTCCTCTTTGTGTCTCCATCTGAGGAGATCTGTCCTTATTGGTTTTTGGTGCCAGTTGGTAAGTTTCCCCTTCACTTCTTGCCTGAATGACTACATAGGATGTGAGGGGGAAACATACTCTTCATAATTCTATCCAAAAATAGAAAAGTTTTTTTACTTGAGTGTCTCTCTGGGGAGATTTGTCCTCATTTCCTACGGTGTCACTGGGACAGGCAAGTCTTGCCCAGTTTGTCCAAAATTTAAAAAAAAATAGTTTGATTAGCTGGGGCTCCCCCTTAAGACACTGGCACGAAGCAGACATGTGTTGTCTACTGATGTAAAATATGACATAGAACTGTGTTTGAGAAGGATTTGTAACATTAGAAATGACTTTGTAACTTTTTACAAAACGTGTATATAAAGTTTATACCTGTATAATTTAATTTTTTTTCTAGCCAAGTCGACCAAAGTACAAGGCAGCTGCTCCTGGGAACTTGGGGAACTTACTGGCACCAAAACTGCAATTTCAGGTTAGTACAGGCCACCACTAATTATAAGAAGACGACCAAATCAAGTTATTGGTGGTGCATTGGATGTCCATTCTGGGATTCTGCTGTCCCATGTATGTCTGGCCAAAAAAATCAGTAAATTACTGCAATACATGCACCTTAACCTATGTGTTGGTTTTTCAACCACTTGAGTCCTGGGTGCCATTTTAAAATGTCTTGCACTTCTGCTACAGTATCTTTCAGGAAACTCCTGCTGGACCAGGGCCTTGGCCCCCTTGCTGATCCGACGGGGCCCCGGCCCGGTACTAGGATACTGCCGGTACTCCTTTATTGGCAGCCCTACCCCCCCTACAGCAATTTTTCTGTTATGTCTGAAAATGATCTGTCTGCGTTCACCACCAGCAATGCTACATAGCGACTCATCACGGTGGCACGCTGTAAGGATGGACAGCGGCTGGTATTTCATTTCCTGCTGTTCAGCAGCACTGACGTCATTAGGACAGAGAACTATGTGGCCACAATGAGGGCATGAATGTGTCATTTGCTGATAAGAAGCCACAAATGTAAAGACATTTCCAAGTTAAAAGGAAAAGCTTATCGGAAAGTGTCCGGTGCCCTCACCGATCCTCCAAGGTGTAGAAGTGAATTTCTCATGAGTTCCACTTCAAAGACTCAAACTCCTGGCAGTCTCCTTAAATGTCATTTATTTTCAATTAGCGGTACAGCGCTGTGTCCATGGCGTGATGTTAATCGGGGGAAATAAAATTCAACATTAAAGCTGAAAAAGTTAACATATGCTGGAGGACCATATGTGACCTGCATGTGGACGTTAATAATCAAATGGCCAGGGACTGTGTCTTATCTTAGGGTACCCCTAGAAATTGGACAGCACCAAACTAAATCTAAATGTATTAATTTGTTTATTTAAACAAAATGCATAACTGGATTATTTGGTGTTCTTTTTATCTTAAAGGTTAGATTTAGGACGCAAACAGTTTTAAGTCAAAAGTTCTTTGTGTTTGTAATAAAACAGTCCTGCAAGAGACGACTGTTGACAGAATTTTATTTAATATATGTTTCAATCATATTAAAGTAGCTCTGATCTCTAGCTAGGTCATAATAATATTTATTATTATTAAAATATATTTTTAATAAATTATTGTCAACCTCAATAGCTTTTGTGATGTCCAATTGATTAGTAAAGCTTACCAGTGGCATTTGAATCCAAAAGAGTATGCCAAGATTGGATCTTAAGACCAACACCTTAACCACTTGGCCATCTTGAGTTTTGTTTAGTGGTAGCATATACTTGGGGGTGAGTAGAAGAAACTCTAGGGCATCCTTTCTCAATCTTTTTAACACAGAGGAACCCTCGAAATAACTTTCCGGTCTCGGGGAACCCCTACTAAAAATGACTATATCTACAACTCATGATACATTAGTGTGATGGTCAGTGGGAAGAATGGTCCTTACATTTGTGGCCATTGGGAAGAATTACCCCTTTACAGATAGCTAATAAGATCATGGTGTCAGTGGGAATTTATCTGAGAGGCAAAAATTGCTGATTGCAAGTGAACCCCTGACAACCTCTGGAGGAACCCTGATTGAGAGGCTCTGCTCCAGGGTTTACACAGGGCCAAGGGTTTCTTTTCATAAAATCTAACACCCTTCAGACTTTTTGTTTTTGTCCAGCTCTAAACACTTATGCTTGGACGCCGACCCGCTTTTGCTACGTTTGTGAATTTGTTGTGCTTGCTTGTGTATTACTGCTCTGTTTGCACTTACCAATGCTGCTAATTGTCTGTGTCTGTGCCCGCACCTTTTCCTGCACAGGTGCCCGAAAGTCTATGTGCCAGTTCTCCTACGCTCTGTAGCCCCACAGAGTACCAGTCTCCAATTGACTCCACCCGCAGCCCACCACTTCTGCGCCATAGCATCATCAAACGTCGCAGTATGAGGGTAAGGCTTGCATGCTTTGCACTACCATTACGGTGATGAAGTGTATTTTAGCATGTATGTGATCTGATGGGGTGACCTGGCCAACAGTTGACCATCAATGGTTGGATCGCAATGTCTTACATTGCTGTCAATGTTTTTTGAAGGAGGAGGACTTTGTGAAACCCAGTAGCATGGAAGAGGCTCAGAAAATGTGGGAGAAGGAAAGGTCCAAGATGTTGCAGGTCATGAACCGCCAACAACAACAGATGTTCGAGGATAACAAATGGCTGAAACAGGAGGAGCAATCGCTGGTCAACAACCTCAAGGTGCGATTTATAGATTTTGTATTGCATTGTCGGGCTTCATTCCTATATTCATTTAATTCAAGAAATGGCTAACTTTGTGCTATAATGTGTTGCCGCATAAATATTTGAAAGGGTTTGGTTGGGGTGATATTTGATATGAGGAAGTTCATTGGTAAAGATGATGTGGAGAACTGTAGGCTTTGTTGTGTTGTAGTACAGGAATCACCAGTCATTATAGTACGAGGGCTACATTTTATATTTTACAAAAACTGTGCAAGCCTGAAAAAGAGTCCATATTTATAAAAATAATAATTATAATTTAAATGAATGAATGAATAAATGCCCTCCAATAAATAACTTCACATAAGAGTCCCCCTTTCACAACAGAAACCTCCCCCAATACTTCAGAGTTCCCCCTTCCATCAGGGTCCTACTTTTACATCAGAACCCCCCCCTCCCATGAGGGTCAAAGTACCCCTTCCCATAAAGGGTCAAAGATCCCCTCCCAGGAGGATCCCCGGTTCACATCTGAGCCCCCTTTCACATCGAAAGCCTCTTTCATGTCTTCAAGTCTTGAATAAGTGTCAGCACTTCGATAAAATCCGCAATCAGATGGCCTTTGTTTCAGAAGAACAACACATACATTCTGCACAAAAAGGTCAATGGGTTTCGCCTGTTAGGCCTTTATCATGGCAGTCTCTACAGGGCTCACAGCAGTTGACTGCCTGAGCACTGGTGTATACATTCTGTTTGATTAGGGGAGGAAGTAGCAGCACTGTGTGTTTTGCTTCCTTCATATCAGAGTCCCCCTTTTACATCAGATTCCCCCCTTCATGTCAGAAGCCCCCCCATCACATCAGAGCTCCCCCACATCAGAAATTTCCCATCACATTGTTGTCCCCCCTCCTCAGTAGGCCCCCCTTCACATTAGATCCCCTGTGTTTTCCTGGCTCTGCACTCCCTCTCAGCAGACCCAAGATTAGCATGGCGGTTGCCGCCGGTTAGAGGGGAGGGAGATCAGTGAACAGATGTTTCCCCTTCCTACTAAGAACCCAGAAGTGATGTGTAAAATATCATTTCTCGGTGGACAGGTGAGACATCAGGGGTCTAAAAGACCCTTAATGTCTCATTAAAGGGAACCTGTCACCAAAAAAAGCATCAAATTGGGGACTTTTTTGTCCCCTAAATGATGAACAATAAGTTAAAAAAGTGTAAGGCTACACTTAAACACCCCCCCCTCCAAAAAAAATTTTTGTTTGAGTTCCTCCCACATACACATACATACAAATTAAACACATATGTCGAGGGCACCCGATCATGAAAATGTTGATTGGGCTATGGCGGTCATTTAAGTAGGCTTTGATGCTGGAAGGTTGCTCGAGCTTCTATATCACATAACCATTATGATTGGCTCTCACAGCGGTCATATGAGTGGGAGCCTGTCCTGTTGGCTCCCGATCAGAAGTCATGACCAAGAGCTATCAAAGACAGCTTGGTCGGTGTGCTGGGAGCGTGCAGTGAGTATGCTCTTAGCACAGAACCTCAGGCCGCCATGGACGGCTGGGAGTTACCAGTCATGACCAAGAGCTGAAATAGGCAGTGTGCAATGAGTGCACCATCAGTACAGAACCTTAAGCCACCGTAGGCTCTGACAGTGGTCATACGGGTGGCAAGAGATTAAAATCAAAATGGTTTTGGGTCACATTTAAATTTTGTTGTATTTTGCATGTTTTAACAAATTTTTGTTATTATAAATGTAATTTTTGTTTTAAAAATGTAAAAAACAGAGGGAATTTAACAGAGGGATGCATCCAAAGCCCAGGATTCATGGGTCATTATGTGTCTCTACTCACTTCCTCTTCCAACTGACACCTACCGAACAGACAGGAATTGAGGGGAAATCTCTCCAATGGGTACAAAAAAAAAAAAACCTTCTTTTTTAAATTTGCACAATAGGCAAGACTTTTTTTTTTCATTTTGGATAGAGTAAGGGAGAGTTATAACCCCTGTCAGTTTTTGTTGTTGTTGCCATTTCTGTTCCATTGGGGAGATTTACATTCACTTCCTGTCCCAAAACCAGGAAATGAGAGGAAAATCCAGCAAATTACGTATTGGTGTTCTAATCCCTCTCTACTCTATCCAAAACTAAAAAAAATAAGTTTTGCATTTAGCGATACTTTAGGTTTGTTTTTGTTTTGTTTTGATTTTAGGTTTTTCCTGTATCTTTTTTTTCTAGTATAGTGGTGTTTTTTTTTTCTAAATTTTGAATGATTGTGTGTAATAGAAACATAGGGGTTGATTTACTAAAACTGGAGAGTGGAAAATATGGTGCAGCTGTGCATGGTAGCCAATCAGCTTCTAACTTTCTGGTTTCTATGCAGAACTGCACCAGATTTTGTACTTTTCAATTTTAGTAAATCCACGCCATAGTGTTTTATGCTTTGAAATTAATTGGGTATTGGTGTTATTTACTTATCACTTGGGTCATCCACTAGGGTATCTCTATCTCTAATATTCACCTGTTGACATTCTTCATTGAAGGGTGCTTGGGTTTGTCCTTGGATGACCCCATAATTTGTAATTACCAGCCTTTTTTTTTTTAATATAAAAACTCTAGCCCCTGTAATACCATCTCTGGATAATTTGACGTATTTCTTCCCTGATGGTGCTCTTTAAAGTCCATCCCCAAAACCGACGCGCCCATTAAGGTGATCAAACATGAGACACAGCAGATGCGAAGGAGAACGGATAACGGTGAAGCCCAATTTACTTCAAAAACCCGGCTGCGTCTGCTGAATTTCTATGTGCGACCCTTCACCCTTCCAAGATTCGCAGAGCTTTGAGGAGCTTAACAAGTAGGCTCTCCGGCTCATTAATTAGGCGGCTGGGCTCGACCCGTTCCTTACGTATTCCTGGTCTCCAGCGAGCGCACTCGTTCCTGGCTGCGTTTAGGATGGACAGAGAATGGAGGGGCATGTAATTGGCTGTGGAATATTCAATCAGCCTGCTCTGATACAGCGCAAAGACCGCAATTCCAAGTCAAGGAAAAACGTAGAAAATCTCTGATCCCTGAAGACCTGGTTGACTTTAGAGGTGAAGTTTTTAATTTATAGGGGTCAGTGCGGACTGAGAACAGGGCTTTATAATACATGATTAAAATCCGTCACAGTGCAATGCATTGCACAAGACGCAACTGCGCTCTGAATGTTAAAGGAAACCTGAAAAATACAAGGACTGGCCAACTGCCTTCTGAAAGCATTTTCAGAAGAATAGCATCACGTACCTTCATGGGAAGTCTGAGATGACAAGGACAGCCTCTCTTACTGCTCTAGTCCAACCACTCCTGGGTAGGAGGACAGGGAGTGTAGGGATGACGGCAGTGACGGCCGGTGCTAAATAGGGGGGGCGCAAAATAACGCCACCAAATATTAATTCGCTATTGTCACACAACTGGGTGAGTGCTCTGTGCCCCGAGCCCACCCTTTTTTAAAGCCAATTAGCGCCTCAGGCTCTAATCACGTGCTTCTAAAAAAAAAAAAAACGATTGGAATCCATGTGTCCGGCGCCCTGCATGTAGATTAGGGGCCGGGCGCATGGCCCCTGCTCCCCATATGTATGGGCCGCCACTGGATGACGGAGTATTATGAGTGCACATTTTGTGTCTCTGAGACAGAAAGTGAAGGGAAATCTCTCCAATGGGTCAGCGGGTTAAACCATTCCCTGCGCTAGTCAAACAAAAAATTATGTTTTGGCTTTAGGTAAACTTTAAAAAAAATAAAAAATAAGAAAACAAGTGTTAGAATGATTATATAAGAGATGATAAAAAGTACACAGGTTCCTAACCTCACCTCCATCATACAAGTTCCTGGAGATGCTGCACAAAGTCCCATTATCTAACCAGTGTATGGAGACCTGAACAGCAGGATTGTATAAAGAAATATTTCCTTATTAAACAAATATGGAATAAAATATTCTAAAATAATTGGCATATAGGAAACTGCTCACAGCATTTTTTCCTTCAGGGTAAAACAGTACTTATATGTTCTATATTTTGTGTTTAGGATCAAAATCAGCAAAAGAAGAGTGAAAAGCCACCTGAATTAGTAAGTATTCATTCGGACATCATAAACTTTCTGTAACCCTATAACCTTAACACTAACCCTCCCTGTAACCCTAACACTAACCTTCCCTGTAACCCTAACACTAACCCTCCCTGTAATCCCAACACCAACCCTAGCACTAATCTTCTCTGCAACCCTACCACTTCACAATCCCAATGTCCCTTCCAATCACAATCCCAATGTCCCTCC
>BLSH010235253.1:471436-482193 GCA_018402905.1 Glandirana rugosa | reverse complement strand
TTTGCAAAATCTAGATACACCACATCAACGGGCCTTCCTTTATCTAAATGGCAGCTCACTTGCTCATAGAAGGTCAATAGATTGGTTAGGCAAGAACCATTCTTCATGAAACCGAGCTGATTACCGCTAATGATACCGTTCTCGTTACAATAATCTTGTATATAATCCCTTATTATTCCCTCCAAGAGCTTGCATATTATTGATGTTCAACTGGCCTGTAGTTTCCAGGGATATATCTTGGTCCTTTTTTATATATTGGTGCTACATTGGCTTTTCTCCAATCAGCTGGACAGATACCAGTCAGTAGACTGTTCTTAAGAATTAGGTACAATGGTCTGGCAATTTCTTGAGGACCCTCGAGTGCAAGCCATCTGGTCCCAGTGATTTATTAACGTTAAGTTTATCAAGTCTATTCTATACTAACTTTATCCTCAGTTAGCCATGAGGGTGCTTCCTGTGATGTGTCGTGAGGACCAACATTGTAGTTTTGGATACTTGAGATCCCCGTTTCCTACATAAATACTGAGGAGAAAAATAAGTTTAACACCTTTGCCATCTCTCCACCCTTTGTAAACAGATTCCCTTCATCATTCTTTATGTGGCCAATATGATCTGACCTCCCTCTCTTACTGTTTATATACAGTACTTTCTTGGGACTCTTTTTACTCTCCTCTGATATGTGTCTTTCATGTTCTATCTTAGCCGCCCCGATTGCACCCTTGCATACCTTACTGCATACCTTATAAAGATGGAATGCTGACAGAGACACCTCAGCCTTGTATTTTTTGAACGTTCTCCTTTCCTTTTATATGTGCTTTTACGTTGGAGTGAAGCCCCCCTGGTCTTTTATTAGCGCCTTTAAATTTATTTCCCATTGGGATACACTGGCTAATACCTTTGTTTAGAATGTTCTTGAAGCACTCCCATTTTTCCTCCATGTTCATTGTTTACAGAATTTTATCCCAACTAACATCTTCCAGCAAGGAGTGTAGTTCATGGAAGTTGGCTCTCTTAAAATTCAGTGTTTTTGTATTCCCCTTATGTTTCCTATTTGTGTAATTTATACTGAAACAAATTGACATGTGATTGCTATTTCCTAGATTGCCCCTTACTTCCACATCTGTGATCAGGTCTGTGTTGTTAGTGATCAGAAGGTCTAATAATGCTTTTTTTCTTGTTGGTGCATTTACCATCTGACCCATGAAATTATCCTGCAGGACCTTTAGGAAATGGTGAGCCTTAGCTGAGTACGCAAGTACCTTCTGCCCAGTCTATATCTGGATAATTAAAATCCCCCATTTTAATGACACTTCCCATCCTTGCCGCTATTCCAAACTGTGATAGGAGGTCCATCTTCCCCTCTTCCCTTTGGTTAGGGGGCCTATAGCATATTCCTAGTATTACCTTACCCTTATTATCTTCCCTTTGTAGCTCTACCCATAAGGATTCAACCTCCTCCCTTAATCCTCTAGTAATGTCATCCCTTGCATTTACTTGCACGTCATTTTTTATATACAGGCATACCCCTCCCCCCTTTTTTGCCCTCCCTATCCCTGCGATATAGGGGCACTTTTGATGGACAGCTCGACCTGCTATAGGAAGTTCAAAAATAACAGACTTACTGGCCAGATCACCAGGTGAAAATAAAGATAAATAAGCCTTAAGGAACAAAACTAATGCAGCCATCACGTCTGAGAATTGGTAAGCTGCAATATAATACATTTTTGTTTTTAAGCCTTTGGCTTCATATAGTGCATAGCAGAGTTATCCTTTAAGCCTTTGGCTTCATGCAGTGCATAGCGGAGTTCTTCTTTAAGCCTATCTGCCTTTGCCGTGTGGGTGTCTGACATACTGACATATTCCGTTGAACAATAAGCGTTGGTGACGCGTTCCTGATTTAGAACAATTATCAGGCCCATGGTAGATTTTGACAAAACTGTCTACCTTGGGTCATGATGAATGCTCATCGGCAGAGGGTCTATTCTTGGCGAAAATTTCTTGGCAACTTATTTTAAGCAGCACGGGATCTGCGGCGGAGTCGGAAGGAACGTAATGAGTTTTTTCCGAGCGTTAACTAATTTGCTTTGAGAGACAAAGATGTGAAAATGTTTCCTAGACCAAAATAAAATAAAAAAATCAATCCCGGGCTGGGCTCTGGAGGGCAGATGCTTTGTAGTATGAGTTATTTTCTATTTATAAGACCCCCCACCACCTCCGATGAAAGAATATTACAATCCAAGACTATTAATACCGACTGTGGAAACATCAATGTGAGGTTGGGGATCAGATTGTGGGTGCTTCTGGATGGAGCGGGGGGATGGAAAGGGGATATTAAAGGGAGGGGGGGAGCCAGACCGATGAGGGGAAAACATCATCATTTCAAAGGGTCAGTCCACATAAATGTAAGATTTGGGTTGAAGGTTAGAAGACTCAGCCTCTGGCTTCTTATATGTCCTAGAGACCCCAACGGTGAAATATCCCTGACATACTCTGCTCCTGTCCTCCCAGCTCCTCCTGTTACAGTCTCCTTGAAATAAAAGGGAAAAAAAGCAGCAGGGATGGTGGGAACCCCTCAAAATGAGCACAACAGGTGTACAGACCCAGGAACTCAGCACAGGGATGGAGGGAACCCCTCAAAATGAACACAGCAGGTGTACAGTCCTGGGAACTCAGCACAGGGATGGCGGAAACCCCTCATAATGGGCACAGCATGTGTACAGACCTGGGAACTCAGCACAGGGATTGTGGGAACCCCACATAATGGGCACAGCAGGTGTACAGACCCAGGAACCCAGCACAGGGATGGTGGGAATCCCTCATAATAGGCACAGGAGGTGTAGAGACCCAGGAACTCAGCACAGGGATGGTGGGAACTCCTCATAATGGGCACAGCAGGTGTACAGACCTGGGAACTCTTTGTTCTTGGCTTTAGATACTCTCTAAGCACTGAGCTATATATACCCTTAACAGTTTAGTTGTTTTCAACCACAATTGTTTCCATACTTGGCTGCTGGAAAATAGCATATGCTTTTTGTTGAAAGCTGTTTAGCTAATTCTGTGACATTATAGGCCCTTCCTCTTCTTTTCCAAGGGACTTGGTGGACCTTGCTTACTCCAGTTCTGGACAGCATACATGTACTGATGTACTGTACTGATACATGTGAGCAGTGCAGAGGTATTCTGAGCCTGGGCTGCCTGATGACACACAACCAGGGCTGGGGTCGGACTTTGACAGCCTGGGCACAGGAGAATTAAAGTGGTTTTAAACCCTTCCATATACCCAGTAAAGTGACTGGTGATGCACAGAGATGAAACAAATCCTCCTACATAAGTTGTACCTTTTTATCTGGATTTCTTCTCTTCTCTACATCCATTCAAAGTGCTACATTTATAAAGCTTGTCTGAGAGTTCAGGAAAAAGAGGGCGTAGAACTGAAGTTATACTCTGCAAAGCTCAGTGAGGAGAGCTCTGAGAACTAATTGGAGGAAAGGGACACACCCCTTCACACAGCACACAGGAACAGAGCTGAGGCTGTCAATCAGCTGGAGGGCCCCGCCCTGTCACCATTTTTCTCGCGGTGTCAGGAAAACTTGTCAGAAGTGATTCATGCTGATAGCAGAGGAACAAAGCAGTCAACAGAAATGACACTTAGTGATTTAGACTGAGACAAGTACACACTATAGAGAGATATGCTTTGTTCATATTTAATTTCTGAGGTTTACAACCACTCTACCTTAAATGATGCTGGCAATCATTCAACCAGTAACAATGGTGACATCTAGTGACGGAAAAGAATCACTGCAATGGACAGTTCTAAATTAAAGATGGCTATTGTTTTAAAAGTGGCAGTTTTATTTTTACTTGGTCTTTCTTTTTTTATGCTCTAAGGCCAAACTATGGTGAGCTGGCCACATCCAGCCCCTTACAAGATTTGATCTGGCCCACAGCTAGGGTTGGTGGCAAATCCTCAAAGTGTTCAGACTGAGGATTCAAGCTAGCAGAAGCTGCCTGTGGTCTCTGCTTCTCCCTCCAGCCCTAAGGGGGACTCTGATGGGGACAAAGATGTAAGGGGGACTGTTGGGGACACTGATATAAAGGGGGCTCTGCCTCTGATGTGGACTCTGATGTAAGAGGAATTCTGATGGGGACCCTGAAATAAGAGGGGACTGATGAGGACTCTGATGTAAGAGGACCTCTGTTGGCGACCCTGATGTATTGGGGAACACTGATGCAGACTCTGATGTAAGGAGAGCTCTGTTGGGGACATGGACATAAGGGGCTCTCTGATGTAAGGGGGATCTGATGGAGACTCTGATTTACAGGAGACTCTGATGGGAACCCTGGTGTAAGCAGAGTGCCTGATTGAGACTATGGTGTAATGACACTCTGATGAGGACTCTGATGGGAACCCTGGTGTCAAGGGTACTCTGATGGGGACCCTAATATAAGGGTGGATTCATTCATTTATAAAGCTGATTTTTTTTGTAGGCCTATGAATATTTGTAAGATATACAATGTGGTCCTCGTAATGAAAATATTGGAGACCCCTGCTCTAAGGTTACCATCTTTTTGGGAAAAAATACCAGCCTTATGATCCCTTTCCTGATAATAACTTTGCCAACAAGTCCAGGCTGGTGGTCCAAGTCCAAGGTAGGTGGCGCTGTAGTATCTACTGCGGCAGACTTTGTAAAGTTTGGCAGTCGGCTCACTCCTGACACAATAAATATGTCATTATGAATTATTAGGCTTCCTAAGTGTGTCTCATGCCAGGGTTGGGGGATAATTGCTTTGTTATGCAAAACAGTGGAGCAGAGACGTACTGACAGGCGTCACGGCTGCTCCCTCTGATTTGAGCTCATTAAAGCGCTAAACTCATTTGACATTGGAGAGACTAAAGCAATTCACAATACAGTTCCGGCACAGTCTGAGTCTGTATCAGGTGCGTCATGTTATATATTGGTATTATCATTGTGTGACTTGGGTACATTTCTAACTTTTATTTGTTTATTAGACAAGTTGTACCACATGTCTTTGTTTAGTTCTTCTATATCGTATGAGCTCTTATTGCTTTAACACTTTTTCTTTTAAATTGACCAGATCTCTTTTATGTATGCGAGTCAATTAAAAGGAAAGTACAGTCCTTCTCTTCCCTTTTCCTTTGCCTTCCTCTCTCCCTCCCTTCTCCCCTTCCTTCCTCCCACTCACTTCTATACTTCCTTCCTTCCTCCCTCCTTCAGTTCTTTCTTCCTCCCTCCTCTCCTCTCCTCCCTTCCTTCTTTCCTTAATCCCTTTTCTCCTCCCTTCCTCCTTTCCTTCCTCCCTTCTCTCCTCCCTTCCTACTTCCCTCATTCTTTCCTCCCTTCCTTTCTTCCTTCCTTTCCTCCCTCCCTTCTCTCCTCCCTTCATTCTTTCCTCCCTTCCTTCTTTCCTTCCTCCCTTCTCTCCTTCCTTCCTCCCAATCACTTATATACTTCCTTCCTTCCTCCATCCCTCCCTCCCTCCCTCCGTAGTCCTTCTTTCCTTCCTCCCTTCTCTCCTTCCTTTCTCCCACTCACTTCTATACTTCCTTCCTTCCTCCCTCCCTCCCTCCATAGTCCTTTCTTCCTCCCTCCTCTTCTCTCCCCCTTCCTTCTTTCCTTCCTCCCTTCTCTCCTCCCTTCCTCCTTCCCTCATTCTTTCCTCCCTTCCTTCTCTCCTCCCTCCCTTCCATCCTTCCTCCCTCCCTTCTTTCCTTCCTTCCTCCTCCCTCCTCTCCTCCCTTCCTTCCTCCTTCCCTTCTCTCCTATGTTCCTTCCTTCTTTCCTCCCTTCCTTCCTTCCTCCTTCCCTTCTCTCCCTCCATCCTTCCTCCTTTCTCTCCTCCTTTTGTTCCTCCCTTCCTACTCCCTTTCTCTCCTTCCTACCTTCTTACTTCCCTTCCTCCCTTCTCTCCTCCCTTTCTCCTGCTCTGTTTTCCTTCTTTCCTTCCTTCCTTCCTCTCCTCCCTTCTCTCCTTTCTTCCTTCTTTCCTCCCTTCCTCCCTTCTCTTTTCTCCTCCCTTCCTCCTTTCCTCCCTCCCCTTTCTCCTCCCTTACAACTTCCCTTTTCTCCTTCCTTCCTTCCTTCCTTTCTATACAAACTAATTGGATCATGTGAATCCCTCCCTTCTCTCCTTCCTTCCTTCCACCCTCTCTTCTCTCCTTCCTTCCTCTCTCCCTCCTCACTTCCTTCTATCCTCCCTTCCTCTCTTCCTCCCTCCCCCTTCCTCCCTTCTCTCCTCCTTTCCTCTTTCCCTCCTCTCCTGCCTCCCTTCCTTCCCAAACAAATTAGATGAGGAGAACCCCTTCTCTCCTTCCTTTCTACCTCCCTTCTCTCCTCCCTCCTCTCTAACCTTCCTTCCTTCCTTCCCCCTTCCTTCTTTCCTTCCTTCCTCCCTTACCTTCTCCTTCCTTCCTTCCTCTCTACTCTCCTTCCCTCTCTCCCTCCTCCTTTCCTTCTCTCCTCTCTCTCTCCCTTCTCTCCTTCCTTCCTCCCTCCCTTAACTCCTTCCTTTCCTCCGCCCCTTAACTCCTCCCTTCCTTCTTCCCGTCTCTCCTTCTTCCGCCCTCTCTTCCTTCCTTCCTGCCCTTCTCTCCTCCCTTCCCCCTTCCTTTCTTCCTCCTTTCCCTTCTCTCCTTCCTTCCTTTCTCCCTCCCGCCCTCCCTTCCTCTATTCCCTTTCTTCCTTCCTCTCCTCCCTTCCTTCTCAAACTAATTGGAAGGTGGGAACCTCTCCCTTCTCTCCTTCCTTCCTTCCTCCTTCCTCCCTTCCTTCCTACCTCCCCCTTCCCTTCCTTCCTTCTCTCTTCTCATCTCTTCCACCCTTCCTTTGTTCCTTCCTCCCTTCTTTCCTTCCTTCCTCCTTTCCTTCTCTCCTTTCTTCCTTCGTTCTTTCCTTCCTCCCTATACAAACTAAACTCATTAAAGCGCTAAACACATTTGACATTGGAGAGACGAAAGCAATTCACAAATACAGTTCTGGCACAGTGCGAGTCTGGATCAGGTGTGTCATGTTATATATTGGTATTATCATTGTGCGACTTGGGTAAATTTCTAACTTTTATTTATTTATTAGACAAGTTGTATCATATATCTTTGTTTAGGTCTTCTATACCGTATGAGCTCTTATTGCTTTAATACTTTTTCTTTTATATTGACCAGATCTCTTTAAATCTCTTTAAGTCAATTAGGAAAGTACAGTCCTTCCCTTCCCTTTTCCTTTCCCTTTCTTTCTCTTTCCCTTCCTCTCTTTCTTCTCTCCTTCCTTCCTCCCAATCACCCACTATACTTCCTTCCTTCCTTCCTCCCTCCTTCAGTTCTTTCTTCCTGCCTCCTCTCCTCTCCTCCCTTCCTTCTTTCCTTCCTGACTTCTCTCCTCCCTTCCTCCTTCCCTCATTCTTTCCTCCCTTCCTTCCTTCCTTCCCTTCCCTCCCTCCCTTCTCTCCTCCCTTCTTTCCTTCCTTCTTCCCTCCCTTCCTTCTTTCCTTCCTCCCTTCTGTCCTTCCTTCCTCCCACTTCTATACTTCCTTCCTTCCTCCCTCCCTCCTTCAGTCCTTTCTTCCTCCCTCCTCTTCTCTCCTCCCTTCCTGCTTTCCTTCCTCCCTTCTCTCCTCCCTTACTCCTTCCCTCATTCTTTCCTCCCTTCCTTCTCTCCTCCCTTCCTTCCTTCCTCCCTCCCTTCTTTCCTCCTCTCCTCCCTTCCTTCCTTCCTCCTTCCCTTCTCTCCTATGTTCCTTCCGTCTTTCCTCCCTTCCTTCTCTCCTCCCTTCCTTCCTCCTTCCCTTTGCTCCATCCCTTTCCCCCTCCCTCCTCTCCTCCCTTCTTCCCTTCCTTTCTCCTTCCCTTCTCTCCCTCCATCCTTCCTCCTTTCTCTCGCCCCTTTGGTCCTCCCTTCCTCCTCCCCTTCTCTCCTTCCCACCTTCTTACTTCACTTCCTCCCTTCTCTCATCTCCTTCCTTCCTCTCTTCTCTCTTCCCTTTCTCCTTCTCCGTTTTCCTTCTTTCCTTCCTTCCTCTCCTTTCTTCCTTCTTTCCTCCCTTCTTTTCTAACCTCCCTTCCTTCTTTCCTCCCTCCCTTTCTCCTCCCTTACTCCTTCTCTTTTCTCCTTCCTTCATTTCTATACAAACTAATTGGATCGTGGTAATTCCTCCCTTCTCTCCTTCCTTCCTTCCACCCTCTCTTCTCTCCTTCCTTTCTCTCACCCTCCCCACTTCCTTCTCTCCTCCCTCCCTCCCTTCTTTCCTCTCCTCCCTTCTCTCCTTCTTTCCTCTTTCCCTCCTCTCCTGCCTCCCTTCCTTCCCAAACAAATTAAATGATGAGAACCCCTCCCATCTCTCCTTCCTTTCTCGCTCCCTTCTCTCCTCCCTCCTCTCTAACCTTCCTTCCTTCCCCCTTCCTTCTTTCCTTCCTTCCTCTCCTCCCTCCCCCCTCCTTTCTTTCTCTCCTCCCTCGCTTTTCTCCTTCCTTCCTCCCTCCCTTCTTCCCTTCTCTCCTCCTTCCGCCCTCTCCTCCTTCCTTCCTCCCCTTCTCTCCTCCCTTCCCCCTTCCTTCCTCCTTTCCCTTCTCTCCTACCTTTCTCCCTCCCGCCCTCCCACCCTCCTCTATTCCCTTTCTTTCTTCCTCTACTCCCTTGCCAAACTAATTGGAAGGTGGGAACCTCTCCCTTCTCTCCTTCCTTCCTTCCTTCCTCCTTCCCTTCTCTCCTTCTTCCTACCTTCCTTCCTTCCTACCTCCCCCTTCCCTTCCTTCCTTCTCTCTTCTCATCTCTTCCACCCTTCCTTCGTTCCTTCTCTCCTTCTTTCCTTCGTTCCTTCCTTCCTCCCTATACAAACTAATTGGATGGTGGGAACCCCTCATAATGGGCACAGCGGGTGTACAGACCAGGGTACTCAGCACAGGGATGGTGGGAACCCCTCATAATGGGCACAGCAGGTGTACAGACTTGGGAACTCAGCACAGGGATGGTGGGAACCCCTCATAATGGGCACAGCAGGTGTACAGATGCGGGAACTCAGCATAGGGATGTTGAGAACCCCTCATAATGGTTACAACAGGTGTACAGACCTAGGAACTCAGCTCAGAGATGGTGGGAATTTCTCATAATGGGCACAGCAGGTGTACTGATCCGGGAACTCAGCACAGGGATGGTGAGAACCCCTCATAATGGTTACAACAGGTGTACAGACCTAGGAACTCAGCTCAGAGATGGTGGGAATTTCTCATAATGGGCACAGCAGGTGTACTGATCCGGGAACTCAGCACAGGGATGGTGAGAACCCCTCATAATGGTTACAACAGGTGTACAGACCAAGGAACTCAGCTCAGAGATGGTGGGAATTTCTCATAATAGGCACAGCAGGTGTGCAGATCCGGGAACTCAGCACAGGGATGGTGAGAACACATCTTAATGGGTACAGCAGGTGTACAGACCCAGGAACTCAGCTCAGGGATGGTGGGAGCTTCTCATAATGGGCAAAGCAGGTGTACAGACCCAGTAACTCAGCACGGGGATGGTGGAAACCCCTCATAATGGGAACAACAGGTGTACAGACCCCGTAAATGAGTACAATGATGGTGAGAACCCCTCATAATGGACACAGTAGGTGTTAAGACCTTGGAACTCAGCACATGGATGGTGGGAACCCCTCATAATGGGCACAGCAGGTATACAGACCCAGGAACTCAGCACAGGGATGGTAGGAACCCCTCCTAATGGGCACAGCAGGAGTACAGACCCGGGAACTCAGCACAGAGATGGTGAAACCCCCTCATAATGGGCACAGCAGCTGTACAGACCTGGGAACTCAGCCCAGTGATGTGGAAACCTCTCATGATGGGCACAGCAGTTGTACAGACCCCGGGAACTCAGCACACGCATGGTGGGAACCCCTCACAATGGGCACAGCAGGTGTACAGACCTGGGAACTCAGCACAGTGATGTGGAAACCTCTCATGATGGGCATAGCAGGTGTACAGACCCCGGGAACTCAGCACACGCATGGTGGGAACCCCTCACAATGGGCACAGCAAGTGTACAGACCTGGGAACTCAGCACAGGGAGGGTGGAAACCCCCATAATAGGCACAGCAGGTGTACAGACCCAGGAACTCAGCACAGGGATAGTGGGAACCCCTTACAATAGGGCAGAGGGGGCAGTACATATGTAATATTGTAGTGGGCATTGACAATACCCTTCTTTTCTTATCTTTCTCCTCTTCCTCAAGCCTTTTTGGTCAGTGGATCTACAGTACATTGTTGTCTGACATGATTGAGGTTTGATCTACATTGTGGGACATTATTTGATTATTTATTTAGAATTTTTTTTTTTATATATAATATTTCTTGAATGAGTAACCAAGGGTACTATGTACCCCTTACTCATGTACTTGAATCTGTGAATGTATCTGGGGATCCTTGTATTTTAAATGGGGCTTCTAGGCTAACTGGGGAAACGAAGGTAAGTCGACAGTCGTTCCCTTTACAGTAGAGTATACCAGTGTGACTGATATTAACCACTTATCGTAGTCGAACCGTTCCATAGTACAGGGGTACAACTACCCCTGTTCATGAAGTAGGGGTGTAAGGATGTTACCAACTACACCTTAAGACACCCACCCTGACCTGGATAGCCACGGATCTTCGGGGTAAATTTTATGTTCCTAGGGGTCTATGTAAGTGTCTAAGTTCATGTACTCATTCCCCATGTATCATGGGAACCAATGAGTAAGTTCTTTATAATATA
>BLSH010235253.1:423832-439117 GCA_018402905.1 Glandirana rugosa | reverse complement strand
AGAGACTTCAGACATGATACAGGAGATGGTCAGAGACTGCAGACATGATCCAGGAGATGGTCAGAGACTGCAGACATGGTACAGGAGACGGTCAGAGACTGCGGACATAGTACAGGATACGGTCAGAGACTGTGGACATAGTACAGGAGATGGTCAGAGACTGCAGACATAGTACAGGATACGGTCAGAGACTGCGGACATGGAACAGGAAACGGTCAGAGACTGCATACATGGCCCAAGAGACTGTCAGAAACTGCATACATGGCTCAAGAGGATAAGGACCTAGTGGGGAACCCCTGGTCTGATGCCTGATTCCAGGGGGGGGCAATTGCCCCCCCTTGCCCCTACCTGCGGACGCCCATGGGGTTATGGCTGATAGCTTCAGCCATAACCCCAGTAAGTTACTTCCAAACCTGCAACATATATATATATATATACGTATTACGGTAAGTACCAGGCAAGATTTGGCTATGAAATATTACCGGGTCTGGTCATGTGACTAATACCGAGGCTCTGTAGAAAGGAGGGGGAGGGGGCAATCGCTATGATCACATGACCATGCCCTTTAATATCTCATTCCTTTATAGAACTCATCCAGGAGAGCTCTGACAGTAATTTCCTATTCAAACTCCGAGTGGATTCGCAAATGGAAAAAGGGGGATGGTTGGAGAAACAACGCTTTGATGTCACGGCAATTTAAAAATCGCAGAGCAGACTGATTCTATTGCTGAGTAAGCAGCTGTGTGAATGAGATGCTCAGAGCACTGTCATCCTGCGGAGCCACCTCTGTCTGGTGTGAGGGTCCCAGTCATCCTACATTGTTCTACAGACAAGCCATCCATATCCTTACATATCAAACATCTTTAGCATTTTCATCTGAAGTCTACGGAATGTCAGCAGAGCGAGTAAGATAAATGGGACTGAGTTATCGCCATCATTAATTATTGCCCTACAGATGGAAAATGGGAACGTACTTTCATTGATTTAGCAGCAGCCACAAAATTGAAAACACAAACCATAGCTGGGCTCTACAGGAATGTACGTAACTCCAGGCACTTGATTACATGTGCACTGACCAAAAGGTGGCGCTCTGGAATGCTTCTTCTGCTGATAGTCAATGGTGAGGTTCAGAAGGTGGAAGGGGCAGACCAGAGCTTGACTCTCTGAAATCTGGTCAGTGTTTGTATAGTGGAGTTCACTAGGATGTTCAGAGGGTCTCAACCAAGTTTCCATAAAAGTCTGGAGTTCCACCAGAGGTTGCTAGGGGTTCCTTGTGCTGTAGCTGATTGACCTTTCATTTGATGGTGGCTGCATTGTTTTAAAGGCCAATGCCACTTGGCAGTGCCAGCAGCTTAACACCAATGATTGTTTTAGCTGCCTGTATGTGTGACCAACAAAATAAGGAACATGGCCATTAAAGTAAGGGGCATTCTTCCCATTGATCACCAATGTAAGGGGCATTCTTCCATTGCTCACCAATGTAAGGGGTATTCTTCCCATTGACCACCAATGTAAAGGGCATTCTTCCCACTGACTGCTAATGCAAGGGGCATTCTTCCCAGTGGTCATCAAAGTACAGTAAGGGGCTTTCTTCCCACTGACCACCAATGAAAGAAACATTCTTTCCACTGACAATCAAAGTAAGGGGCATTCTTTCCACTGATCACCAATGTAAGGAGCATTCCTTTCACTGACCACCAATGTGAGGAACATTCTTCCCACTGACCACCAACGTAAGGAACATTCTTCCCACTGATCACCAATGTAAGGAGCATTCTTCCCACTGATCACCAATGTAAGAAGCATTCTTCCCACTGATCACCAATGTAAAGAGCATTCTTCCCACTGATCACCAATGTAAGAAGCATTCTTCCCACTGATCATCAATGTAAGGAGCATTCTTCAATGTGACTACCAATATCAGAGGTATTCTTCCTGCTGACTACCAATGTAAGGGGTATTTTTCCCCCTGACCGCCAATGTATAGGGCCATTGGGCTCCATTCACAAAAGCAGATACCATGCAGTATTTAGAGGTTTTCCCAAATACCGCATGCAATCCTGAAAATGTGAATTTGCTATTGCTTTATGTGGTGTTTACCGCATAAAGCAAAAATGCTCATTAAATACAGCATAGAGCGGGGTTAAAGTCAATTCAAGAAAGCCAATAAATAAATAAATGCATGTAGTAAATAAGTAGGGGTCCAGATAGTTAAGGAACCGACAGTCGCTGGCATCCATAACAACCAGTAAAGAACATAGTTTTTGAGGAGTGGGTGGCCGCCTCCCCCTTAATACCAATGCTGGCTCCAGCTGTGAGACAGCTCTGCCACCTCCCTCCTCTAAACAAACTAAGGGGGGCATCCTATGACATCATCAGGTGACCCCACCCCCTTGTGACCTTATCGACTCAGCAAAGAGAGAATCCACTAACATGGAGTCTGATGCTTGCCTGCCAACATCCCTGGATAATAGTAACAAGACGCAACCCCCATAGTAAGTGGGATTTTAATGGAAAGCAGAAACATGTATACATTAGGCCATTGACATGACAATTGCATAAATATATACAGAGGGAAACAGGGTGACGCCTGTATTACCTATCTCCTTCGAGGTATGAAGAAATATATATAGCCAAATGTGTTGCTGCAGAGGAGGCGGTAGAATGACCACTGGACAGACAGCATGGCACGGTCGGTTATGTTACAAGGGGGAAGGGTCACTCGGTGATGTCATTGGGTGGCCCAACCCCTTAATTTATTTAGAGGTGGAGCTGTCAGACTGCGGGAGCCAGCGTTGGGTGCGGACCTCTTTTTTTATGCATTTTGGCAGAGCGGCGTTCATCGTGATTGATGATTGATCTACACCGGGGGATATTTTATGTAAAAATAAAGGACTTATGTTCTTTGGATCTCTCTATTTCCCATCTGATCAATGTTTATAAACAATTTTACTTTGTATCTCTTTATCTCCTGTCTGATCAATGTTTATAACCAATGTTACTTTGTGTCTCTCTGTCTCCTGTCTGATCAATGTTTATAAAAAATGTTACTTTGTGTCTCTCTGTCTCCTGTCTGATCAATGTTTATAAACAATGTTACTTTGTATCTCTCTATCCCCTGTCTGATCAAAGTTTATGAACAATGTTACTTTGTATCTCTCTATCTCCCATCTGATCAATGTTTATAAACAATGTTACTTCATATCTCTCTCTATCTCCTGTCTGATCAATGTTTATAAACAATTTTACTTTGTGTCTCTCTATCTCCTGTCTGATCAAAGTTTATGAACAATGTTACTTTGTATCTCTCTATCTCCTGTCTGATCAATGTTTATAAACAATGTTACTTTGTATCTCTCTATCTCCTGTCTGATAAATCTTTATAAACAAATTTACTTTGTATCCCTCTAGCTGTCCCCGCTGGGAGAACACAGTGATTATTGCTAGTGGCTATAACAGCCCCTGGCAATAATCGCATGTAAACTCCAACAGGCTGGCTGATTGATCAATCGACTTGGGTACATTCAGCCTGCCCATACATGGTTAAAATCTTGGCTGGTCCCTGCTGAGCCGGCTGAGATTAGAACCATCTATAACCAGCTTAACAGAAGCCAGTGTTCTAAAAAAAAAATGGAAAAACGTAATGTGAACAAATCACCAAGACCAGATGGCTTGCACCCTAGAGTCCCCAAAGAACTTAGGCAGGTCTTTGCTAGACCATTATTCCTAATCTGTAAGGAAAGCTTACTGCCTGGAATGGTACCAGTGGATTGCTAACATTGTAACGGTATTCAAGAATGGGCTGAGA
The DNA here is from genome assembly GCA_018402905.1 of Glandirana rugosa. Classification (NCBI taxonomy): domain Eukaryota; kingdom Metazoa; phylum Chordata; class Amphibia; order Anura; family Ranidae; genus Glandirana; species Glandirana rugosa. The sequence goes on along the minus strand of BLSH010235253.1, from coordinate 435,309 downwards.
TATATATCTGGGAACTACAGGTCAGTAAGCCTAACATCAATAGTTAGTAAACTAATGGAGGGGTTGATAAGGGACCAATATCCAGGAATTTTCAGAAAAAAATAGTATCATTAGTAGTAATCAGCATGGATTTATGAAAGGTCTGATGAAGAAGTGAGCTGTAATCTGGATAAAGGAAGGTTGGTGGATGTAGTATATCTAGACTTCACCAAAGCATTTGACACTGTCCCCCATAAACACTTAATCCACAAATTGAGGTCTGTTGGTGGTGATGATAATCTATGCACCTGAATAGAAAATTGGTTAAAGGGGTGCTTCTTGAGGGTGGTGAAAAATAGTGTGTCTTCTGAATGGTCAGCAGTTGTAAGTAGGGTACCCCAAGGCTCTGTCCTAGGACCAATCCTGTTCTATGAATACTTGTTCATAAATGATATAGAGGTTGGGATAAATAGTAGGGATGCCCCGATACTAATACTGGTATCAGTATCGGTGCCAATACCAGGCATTTACACAACTATCGGTACTCGTGAAAATCCATTGATACTTAAAACCGATACCTTCAGGTTCGGTTCTTTCATCTGTCAGCGGGATGAAATGTATACTATGCGGGAACTTATCAGTTGTTAAGGACGGGGCCGCCGCGTCCTTAACAACTGATGACGTCTCAGCTGTCATTGGGATTTCCCTTCTCCGCAGTGGACTCACGCCGGTCCCACCCCCTGCCGTGCTGGCCATGCCCCTTGCGCACTGGCTCTGACACCTCGCGCTTAGCAACAAACACAGCGATTGTCGCACTACACTGCCTGGGGGAGATCTCACTCTGGCTGAGCGCCGCCGCCACCCAGGGCTCTGGAATTCCTCCACGCTGCACTTCGGTTCTACAGGATACATGGCTGCCGCCTCACCCCTATCTCGGTGTGACAACCTGATCCTCTCCATTCCGGCTAGGGCTACCACAGCTGCTGAGTGTCTCCACACGTTGTGATTTACTTAGTTTGTCTCCTTGGGTGGCTGCTGGGTGACTGATGTGCCTGGTGAGTAATGTGCCCTGCACTGAGCCAGGCTTTGCTTCCCCCACCTCTGATGACTTTTCCTAAGTGTCTCAGCTGCTGCAGAACTTCTTGCAGGGGGAAGGGCAGGTCTGCTGGGCATTAGAGCAGCACAGTGTCCTCCAGTAGACGTCCTATGACGAAACGCGTAGGGCGGAGTGAAATGCAGACAACACAGCGGACTTCCTGAGACGGTTTACTATTATGCCTGCAGATTCATCGTTAAATGTGAGTGTAAAAGATTTGTTTAAAGCGATTAAATAGTATAAATATACTGCACAAGATATCTCCTCCTCTTATCACATGCCCTGTTTGCGGGGGGGGGGACGTCCGTCCTTTGAAAGGAGTATAGGAACGGCTTGGGACATTCATGCTAGCACCCCCTGGTGGGGACTGCTGTCCAGTGAGTGCTTTAACAATTGAGGAGCACGGAGTGAATTCACCTGGCACATAAGAGTGGAATGAATTGAATATACAGAAGTCACCATCCAGCTTGCCTGCTAATGATTTTATTTGGACTTTTTTCTGGATAGTTTGGATCACAACTTAACTTTATAGCACAGTCTTGATCACCGTTTGATCACGCTAATCTGGCATTCACATTAACTTTGCTTATATACACAGTGGTTTAAAGTATAATATTTTTTGCTGATATTTGTTGCTCTACTTTGTTCAGCCATTGCATAATTTTTTCTGCACTTTATACATTTGCACCTTATTTTATGCATGAAAGGATTTGGATGTGTTTAAATACCTTCACTATTGTTGATAAGTATATTTTAATTTGTGGTAAATTTTTTCGAGTAATCCACATATATACAACTTTTGTATACCAAGCGTCATTGAGATTTAGGACACAACACTATTTATTTCGTTTTATCACCATTTCTGATCATTTTATTTTTGCTACATCTTTAGATAATTTATTTCATTTATTTATTTACACCAATTTTGCACCTATTTATGAAAGAGCCTTGATTAATTGGTTAAGTGAAACATCCCTACCCTAGATTTAAAGGGACATACCATTATGAAATAACAATTTAATAATTTTTGAGTGAAACAGTGTATCCCTAACTCTGTCTAAATACACCATTGGGAATAACACCTATACCAAGAAGGTGTAACTATTTACTATAGTAAATAAAGATTCATTCTTGCGTTCAGAACAGCGCCATACCCACCATAAATCACACTGTACATTCCCATAGACACTCCTAAACCTTGTGGACAGCCTTCCCAGAAGAGTTGAAGCTGTTATAACTGCAAAGGGAGGGCCAACTCAATATTGAACCCTATGGACTAATGCCTCGTACACACAGTGCAATGGTCGTACGACCGAACGGCCCAAATCGTATGTTGGCTGTTGTATCTTGCGTACTTACATTCACCAAGCCGAATGTAGTGACGTGTTATGAACGTATAAAGAGAAAGTTCAGGTGCATGTAATTAGTGTCCGGCCGTTCCTGATTTCTGAGCATGCGTGTTTTGCACATTACAACTTGTTGGACCAACTTCTCTGTACACACGATACAACGGTCGTATGACCGCTTGTTGGTACTACCAAGTTTTCTAGTCTGCTCATACAACTTCTGTTGTACGACTGTCGTACGTCGACTGTTCTAATCGCGTGTACTAACGGTCGATTTAGCATACAACGGTCATTCGTACGACTTGTTGTATACGATCTTTGACCCGTGTGTACGAGGCTTAAGACTGGGATGCCATTAAAGTTCATGTGCGTGTAAAGGCAGGCGTCACAATACTTTTGGCAATGTAGTATATATATATATATATATATATATATATATATATATATATATAAAATAAAGAATAAAAAATATAATTTATCATTTTATTTGACCTACCTGTTTTAGCCAAACATTAGTTGTCATCATTTGATTTTTTTCATCCTGAAATCAAATAAAGAAAAGCATTTAGCAAAATAAAAAAAATACATCAATCATCTGAAAATAAATAAGAAGCATAAAAAAATAAAATAAATACATTAGTCATCTGAAAATAAATATGAATCTAGGAGTGAAGAAATATATCTGAATTGAAATCAGCGATAATCAGGTTGGACTCAGCATGAGCACAGCACGTCCCCGAACATCTCACGCCTGCCCTTGTACCACCGCTGCCTTATCGTCCTCGTCAGCCGGCCCGCTCTCTGTCCGCCAGACTCCAGCCTTATTTAGGTTTGAGGCACCCTGGTAATTGTACTTGGAGCCAGGCTTTGTGAGATCTGAATTTTTTTTCTTTTTTTTTGCCGATTCCAGCGCGTTGAAAGCTTTTTTTCATTTACAGTGAGGAGGAAGAGGAAATAAAAATAGGAAGCCCATTTAATGACTTGAGCCAGGCAGACGGCAAAAAAAAAGAATGACTTATCTACAAATTGAGGATCCCCAACCAAATATCTCATTACCCCGCTGGGTGCGCCCGGCGACATCAATAAATAACAAAATCCTTAAGGCAGCCGGGGGGGGAAGCTTATTAATATTTATAGCTGTAAAATGAAAAGATGGAAAAGGCGGCTTCTATATTTATTATATCTGTTGATTTGTACTCAGGGCCCAGCCAAGCGTGTGCTGAGCTGAGGAGGTAATATTAATACCCGGTCATTATTTATTACTTTTCTTAATGTGTGTGGATCATTGGGAGGAAGTTACTTTCCTTGCAGCAGGCAGATCAGAGAGTGACAGTTGCAAAGAGGATGGTAACCTAGCAACAGAGAAACTCTGGGATTCCTTTGTTACAATGTAACAAGTGTCCATTAACATTGCTGTAATTGGCAGGATGAGACAACGTGAGCAGGCATTTGGTGGACAATGGATTCATCCATCGGTGGAGGAGAAAAAAAAAAATAATTTAATATCCAGTACAGTGATTTTGTAAAATTAGTGTTCTGCATTTTACCAACACAAACACAATAAAATGGACAACATAAACAGGCTGCCTGTTAAATAACATAAGAATTCAGTTTCATGATTGAAGGGGTTTACCTACTGAAATTCCTGTCTTTATAGTAAGTTGCTACACACTGGTCTATTTTTTTTTTAATTTGCTGTGCGAGTGCCTCAAGCATTTTCACAGCTGCCATGAAATATTACCATATGATGTCTAATATGATTTTCAGTTCCATCTAGTGGCCATAAGGCAGTATTTTCCTGATTGAGGTATTTAAAAAAAAACACCCACATTATGGCCACCAGATGGAGATGATGATCATAGCAAATAAACATATTAGACATTTAACGGGGCTTATTCGGGACAGCTGTGCAAATGCTAAGACAAGTATTTATAAATAGTTCCCTAAATATCTATGGGAAAAAAATCCAATGAGCTGTAGTGCTACCCCCACAGGAGCTGCTGAATTTAACTGGTTGTTTCCCAAAACAGTGCAGAGGCCCCCATTCACACAGGCGATAGTCCATTCTCGCAGTCCACCTTGGCGAACCCCAGATATTTTGTAACTACATTTCTCATTATGCTCAACTACACTGCAGAGTGCATGAGCATCTGGAAAATGTAGTTCCAAAAAATCTGGGGTGCCAAGGTTCACCATCACTGGTCTAGGGAATGTCTTTCTTATGATTTATTGCTGGTAGAACTTGTAACAGGAGAGGGGTTGGGGTGGTACTGCTACTCCAGAAATGCTGACTGGTAACAGGAGGACACATTTCCCTGAGTAGTCTCTAAACCAGTACTCAAGGGCAAAACCTGAGCTGAGATCCTGTAGGAGCAGTCTCAGATGAAGGGCTATGGCAGGCCACCAAGAGTAGAACAGCACACAGACACTAGGGTCTTCAGCTTAAATCAGTACTCACAATTTCCCATAGCAGCTGCACACCTCCCAGCTCCCATCAGGAACCATATAGTGGGTCCTCCACCAAAATCCTTAGCTTCAAACGTAATTAGAAATACTGTAGGCCCCCCAACTCTGCTATAGCTGGGACCATCAGCAGACTTCAGCAGAACTTCCCCTGAGACTGGAAACTTCTCCAGCAGGATTAGACCAGGGCTACTGCCAGACCCCAGACTATTTATGTTCTCCTCCAGCCACCTACTGGGCACACTTCCCTAGGAATTGGCTGAAGCACAATAAATATTCAGGCTACCTATTTGACTTTCCCAGCCCTCTAGGTTCTGGGAGCCTCCATAATGCGGTGGAAAACAACCAAACCTGCAGCCCGTAAACAGCCCAAAGAAATCCATTGCAGCTACAATGACTACAGAGAAGCCAAAAACAAATTTTACCTAGTGTCTTATACTAGGAGGGAGCTACTGTACATCACGTATGCGACAGCGCTGGACCAGTGTGCAGTCTGGTGTCTCCGAAAGTAATCTGGGATGTGTAGTCTTTCAGGGAGGACAGTGAAGGTAAGACATGGGTAAGCCTTGTTAGGGTCCTGGCTGCTGCCTCTCAGGTAGCGATGGAAAGATGCTTCACAAGATAGATTCAGATTAGTTATGCGCATGAGGAAAATAATGTTTTTGTTCCGTTTTGATTCATTAATCTAGTTATTTAGTTCTGATAAAATCGGTTTATTCGTTCAATTCGTATTCGGGATTCATATTCAGAATTTGTTTTATGTCTTTTTCTAATTTTCTTTGAATTCACCGATTTTTTGGGGATTCAAAATCTGTGAATCTATAAAGTTTGAATTGGTCAAATCGAAAACTTTAGATTTTTTTTTTTTCGATTCATATGTGGCAAAGCGAACAAATAAAAGAAAAATCTTCATCAAATGATTACAATAATTCTTTCAATCACCTTTGGCTTAACAAAAACAGCATTATTTCAAAATGGTACTCTAATAACGCACACAGTCTTTGATTTCAGCAATGTGTGTACAGTTAGAATTCGACTGGAGTACGTTGTAAAATTCGATTTGAATTTCAGTCCAAATTTCGGATGAATACGTTTCGATATTCGAAGCATTCAGTAAAATTAGTTTATATTGTAATTTGGGTATTCGGATATATCCAAATCTCTAAATAACGAAAAATTTGTCCAAATATTAATTTGGAAGTAAACAAACAGCACATGTCTAATTCAGATGGGTGAAGAGCTGCACTCAGCGTAGAAGGCAGTCACACTTGAGGTTATTACAAATGTTTATTTAAACTTACATTTCACATGTGATGAATAAAGGCAACATGTTTCAGGGTGAAATTCCTCCCCCTTCATCAGTGCTGTAATGGCGGGTGTGATTGGTACTGACCTGGAACCGGAGATCAATACAATAGAAACCCTTTAGGTCCGGTCAAATGACAGAGAACGCCCACCATCACAACCCTGATTGGTATGGAAGGTAATCAAACTTGAGGATGTTATTACAAAAGTTTATTGAAATTTACGGTTCACAGATGATGAGTAAAGCCAATCCGTTTCAAGGAAAGTGCCTCTCCCTTCATCAGGGCTATGATGGTGGGTGTGATCGGGAATGACCTGGAAATGGTGGTCAACTACAATAGAAGCCCGTTAGATCCTGCCACAGCCCTGATTGGATGGAAGGTAGTCACACTTGAGATTATTATACATTTTTATTGAAATTCACAGTTCTCAGGCGATAAGTAAAGAGAGTCAGGGGAAGTGCCTCACCAGAGTGCCTCACCAGAGGTCAACTATGATAGAAACCCTTTAGATCCTGTCAAATGACGGAGAACCCCCACTATCACAACCCTAATTGGTATGGAAGATGGCCACACTTGAGGTTGTTATTACAACTGTTTATTAAAACCTACAGTTCACAGATAATGAGTAAAGCCAGATAATTTCAGGGAAAGTGCCTCCCCCTTCATTAAGGCAGTGATAATGGGTGTCATTGGGAATGACCTGGAAATGGAGGTCAACTACAATAGAAGCTCGTTAGGTCCTGTCAAATGAACCCCCACCATTACAGGCCTGATTGGTAAGGAAGATAGTCATACTTGAGATTTTTATCATACATTTTTATTTAAATTCACAGTTCACAGGTGATGAGTAAAGCCAACACGTTTCAGGAAATTGCCTCCCTCTTCATCAGGGCTGTGATTGTGGGGGTTCTCCATAATTGGACAGGATCTAAAGGGCTTCTATCATCATTGACTTCCAGTTCCAGGCCAGTCCCAATCCCACCCACATCCCAGTTGATGAGTAAAGCCAACGCATTTCAGGAAATTGCCTCCCTCTTCATCGGGACTGTGATGATAGGGGTTCCACATAATTGGACAGGATTTAAAGAGATTCTATCATAGTTGACCTCCGGTTCCAGGTCAGTCACAATCACACCCACATCACAGCCCTGATGAAGAGGGAAGCACTTCCTCTGAAATGCGTTGGATTTACTCATCACCTGTGAACTGTGAATTTCAATAAAAATTTATAATAATCTCAAGTTTTACTACCTTCCATACCAAACGGGCCTCTACACACCCATCCAAATCTATGGGAAAAAATTACACATATGATACATTCTGTCAGTAGTATTACCACAACAGTCTTTGTTTTTCTGAATTCCTCCTGTAACAGAGTGTTATTAACTGCTGATCCTGTAGATCTGTTACTTTTCCCCTTCCAGCAAAAAGTGACAGTTGTGGAGGCTGGGACAAAGTAAAAATGCGGCTAATGAAAGGCTGTTTTTGTTACAATTAGGCTAGGATATTTAAAAGGAACTTCCATTACTCTTGGGAGCCATTAAAAGCCCATGGCACCCTTTAACAATTACCAAAAACACCTTATATCACCCCATTGATCTAATTTATTTTTCCAAAACTGTGATATGATATTTTTCTGAAATGAAAAATGATGAAAAATCTCCAGGATTTCACTACAATTGTGGGGAAAACTCTCAATCGTGCTTACTCCTTGTTGTGCACCTACAAACTGATGATGGAAATCTGACCCTGGCTTCCATATTTGCTAATAATAGTTTTGGATAGAGTGGGGAAAAGATATAGTACTGTGACCGTCATCAATGTTGGGGGTTAATTTTGCAGTCACTGGCACCAATGCTGGGGGGACAATATTGCATCCACTGACACCAATGCTGGGAGGTTTTATTGCATCCACTGACACCATGATGGGGGTTATTATTTTTTCCACTGACACCATTGCTGGGGGTTATTATTGAATACACTAACACCAATGTTGAGGGTTATTATTACAGCCACTGACACCAATGCTGGTCATTATTCTTGTATCCACTGGCACCAATGTTGAGGATTATTATTGCAGCCACTGGCACCAATGCTCAGTATTATTATTGCATCCACTGACACCAATGTTGGTCATTTTTCTTGCAGTCACTGACGCCAATACTGGGGGTTATTGTTGAATCCACTCATACCAATGCTGGAGGTTATTGTTGTGCCCACTGACACCAATGCTTGGTTTTATTATTGTAGTCACAGACACCAATACTGGGAGTTAGAATTGCAATCACAGACATCATCCCTGGGGGTTTGATATTGCAGTCATGGACACCAATTCTGTGGGTTATTATTGTGTCCACGGACACCAATGCTGGGGGTTATTATTGTGTCCACTGACACCAATGCTGGGGGTTATTATTGTGTCCACTGACACCAATCTTAAGGATTGACTTTGAAGAAATTAGCTAAAGCTTCACATCCCCCTGATAGAAATGCTATTGCAAGTATCTACACTGACTGACCCATATTCAGGGATGACATCCTACATTGACCTTTCCCAAGCACAGTTTTAGCAGGAAAACCACTGCCACTCACCAAAGTATTAAGCAACTGCAAAATTCTATAGAGATGGGGGTCTCCTGTTAAACTGCTGATAACCAAAAATGGGGATGCTCCCAGTGTCTCCAACATGAAATAGGGCTTTCACCCTGAAGATGAAAGCAACAACCACAACCCATGATCTCCTAGCAGATATCCACCTAAGTTTGCCTGCAACCTTGCCATTACCAATTGCTTTTATGACCTCAGTTCCCTCTGTGCGTTTACAACTCAATACTGACAAATATGAGCATTTGAATTGTGCTGTGATTATGCTGCACTTACTCATCTTCCCTCTAAATTTTCACAGCAATGTTATGCTGTCTACGGAATCGAACCAAGAGTCTCATGTTTTTTACATTGGTCCTCCGTGTGTGTTTTGTTACCAGTTGTTTTCCACTTTTATCCTTCAGGATATCTAGATGCCATGACCTCGCACACTATGATTAATGGCAGTCTGCAATCAGGAGGATGTTGAATTCCATTTGCAACAGTGGTTTCTTTACGTCACAGGACCATAAGAGGCATTTAGACCTTTCATTCCATCTAGAACAAACACTCAGCCACTTCACGACTGACTCACCACCATCACAAACATGGTAAAAACCCTAGAAATATAATCTGTGTCCAAGAAACTCACTTCCGAGTTGACAAATTATCTATTTTCAAGTATAAACAATTTTCTTATTGCTATTAGAGAGTCTGTGAAATCAATAGCACGCAATAGTAAATGTATACACTCCTAGTACTGTACAAGGCAAACGCTGATGTATAGGGGGCCTCTGATGAGAAGGATTGAGGCTTCTGATGTGATGAGAGGATTCTATGATGAAGGAACGCCACTGATGTGATAGGGGGACTCGGACATGATGGGAACAAATATGATGTGGTGGCTGGGGGACTCTGATACAATGGGGGCAACAATGATGTAAAAGGGGGGATCCTGACGTGATGGGGGCAACTATGATGTGATGGTTGGGGGACTCTGATGTGATGGAGGCAACAGTCTTGCCACCCATTTAGTCCAATTAGCCCCGTTGACCATAGTGGCAAACCTTTATCCTGCTAATTATATTCTTTGGCTTCTGGCCCATCCAGACAGCATTGCAACCCTCAACAAATATCAGCTCTATCCTCTGCTGCCATGAGCCCAGCAAAACCCAGGCACGGGGTTGATATTGAAAACTCATATTATCTCCAACATGAAATTAAGCTGAAATTAACAATAACGACCCATGATCTCCTAGCAGATCTCCAATTGAGTGAGCCTATGACTTTGGCATTACAAATTTCTTTGATCACCTCAGTTCCCTCTGTGTGCTTACAACTCAATATTGACTAATATGGACCTGTGTTCATATGTATAGTGTATAGTAGCCCATTCATTTGTTATTCCTAGATTAATGATAATTAGTCATTGAAGATCACTTAATGACCCCAACTTCTTTGAAGTAATTGATAAAGTCAATGCCTATAGTATCTAGCCTATACACATAATGCTCTGAAAACACTCCACTGCTGATGAGAGGAGTGGCTCCGACACCCCAAGGCAAGCCTTTCAGTTTAACCACCTCCCACCCACTGTATAGACTAATGACGGAGGTGGGGTGGCTCAAATGACATTGCCCCAGTCTCGCCATGCTTGCGCGCCCACGGGGGCATGCAGTGCATTGATCGCAGGGACATGACACAACCCTGATCTCAGTAAAAACCAATGACGCGGCTCTTTAACCATGTGATCAGCTGTGTCCATTTACAGCTGATCATATGTAAACAAGGAAATGCCAGTTATCGGCTCTCCTCGCCTCACACTGACAGTGTGTGAGGAGAGGAGAGCCAATCAGAGGCATTTCCTTACAGGGGAGACCTGTACAGATAATCAGGGCACTGATCTTCAGTGCCCTGATTATCAGTGCAGCCCCAACAGTGCCCAAAAATGATGCCAGTCAGTTTGCATCAGTGATGCCAATCTGTGCTAATCAGTGATGCCAGTCAGTGCTGCCTTTCAGTGCCACCCATTCGTGCCACCTATCATTGCCCATAAGTGCCACCTATCAGTGTCCATCAGTGGCACCTATCAGTGCTCATTGGTACTGCATATTAGTGCCGCCTATCAGTGCCCATCAGTGCTGCATTTTAGTGCCTCCTGATCCGTGCTCTTTCATCAGTGCCCATCAATGCAGCCCATCAGTGCCCATCAGTGCAGCCTCATCAACACACATCAGTGAAGGTGAAAAATTATTATTTATAACATTTTCTGACAAACTTTATTTTTTTCAGAATTTTCATTTTTTTTTAGCAAAAAATAAAAAGCTCTGCGGTGATTAAACTCCACCAAAAGAAATACTCTATCTGTGTGAAAAAAATGATGTGATGGGGGACCTCTGATGTAATGGGGGACACTGATGTGAAGGGAGATCTTGATGTAATGGGGGGGCCTCTGATGTAATGGGGGACGGTAATGTAGTCTCCGGGGGGGTAATGTAGTTCTAGAGGGAAGTGTAGTCACAGGGGGTAATGTAGTCTCCAGGGGGTAGTGTAGTAAAAAAAGTGTGTCTATCTCGTAAAGAAAACCACCTCAAATTAGTGGCGTCTCGAAAAATAAAAAACGATTTTTTTTTACTTTTAAGACTTTTTTTATTTCAAACAGTCTTTTACAATATTTATTATTAAAAAGTGGAAGTGACTACA
>BLSH010235253.1:400732-413011 GCA_018402905.1 Glandirana rugosa | reverse complement strand
AATAGGGTGACCACTGCTTCTGCAAAGACCTTGCAAACTTCAAGTGATGCTCCAAGCAATCATCCGGTAATGCTTTGGTGACTTGTATTGCATGCAGGCGCCAGCGTTAGGAGAGCTCCTCCTGACTCTACATACATCCCTGGAGAAAAGGAAAATGGAATGCCACACTATGGAAAACAACCCAGGTAAGAAAAAGTGAAAGTGGCTTTAGTCCAATCTCGATCCAGCAATGAGAATGAGGTGTGAGGCTCTCCTGGGTCTCTCACTCCTTATTGGCTCAGATACAGCAGCGGGAGCCACTGGCTCCCACTGCTGACAATCAGAGCCAGTAACAAGGGAGCAGGGGGTGGAGTCCAGAATGGGAATTGGGAGCGTGCATGCACGAGTGCCCCCATAGTGCCCATTGCTATCTGGGAACTCGGGGGGGGGGGGGGGGATGTTGGAGCCATCAGCGCCGATGGGAGAAGAGGAAATAAGTATAGCATGTTAAAAAAACGTTTGAAAAGGTGCCTGCACTACTTTGGTGCAACTTTCTGATGCTGCTTTGTTCCATAGAATGTACACGCGCATCAAAGTCACGCTCCAAAGTTACACTGGAAATCGTGCCACTTTGGAGATGCGCTAATGTGAATGGAACCTAGGGGTTAAGCTAAGGGGAGAAGGTGAGAAAGAAGTTAAATAAGAATACATTTTATATAAGTAAATATATATATATATATATATATATTTTTACCTGATGTTATGTGCAGATCAAAGGTTGCACATAGTTTACATAGAAAGAAATAGTAAATACAATAAAATGATACATTGTTACATTGTATTTAGTCAATGACACTTGTAGACTATCTGGAAGTGGATTTTACACTGGAGTCCCTCTCTCCAGCCACCCCTTCTATGCCATGTATAGATTTATGCATAGTATGCATCTATCCATGGCCGCCCGCAACCACCCCCTATTAATGCGGGCCGGCCCCTTTGAGGCACCGGCCGCATGAATTACTGCGGCGGGAGGGGTTACTTTGAAGCATCTCATTAGAGCCGTAGGCTCTAATAGGCTTCAATAAAATGTGGATTGTGGCGCAAAGCGCGCTGCCACAAGCCCTTAAAGAGGCAAATGAATATTTGCCTTTCTAACACTAAACCGCTCTCCGCCAATCAGGAAGCGCCGGTATGTTACCGGTTTCCTGATTGGTGGAGAAGACATACCTATTGGTGGGAGGAGGAAGCACAGTCAATTGCCGTACATTGCTCCCCACTCCATCGCTCCCTGCTCGCTGGGTGCTACACTTCCTGCTGCCCACTCGCTGCCTGCTGCCCGCCCGCTCCTAGATGGGATAAGTGCGGAACTTTGATGTCCCAACTATCCCGGGGGAGATACTGTCAGTGCCATGAGCCCCGCGGCGGGGGGTTGGCTCTGTATACCCCTAACTATGGTGCAGTATATACCTATCTGTGGGGCAGTATATACACCTCTCTGTGGGGCACGATATACTTATCCGTGGGGCTGGGGCAGTATATACCTATCTGTGGGGCAATATATACCTATCTGTGGGGTGGTATATACTTATCTGTGGGGCAGCATATACCTATCTGTGGGGCAGTATATACCTATCTGTGGGGCTAGGGCAGTATATACCTATCTGTGGGACTGGGGCAGTATATACCTATCTGTGGGGCAGTATATACCTATCGGTGGGGCTGGGGCAGGATATACCTATCTGTGGGGCATTATATACCTATCTGTTGGGCTGGGCAGTATATACCTATCTGTGGGGCAGTATATATCTATCTGTGGGGCTGGGGCAGTATATACCTATCTGTGGGGCATTATATACACCTATCTGTGGGGCTGGGGCAGTATATACCTATCTGTGGGGCAGTATATACCTATCTGTGGGGCATTATATACACCTATCTGTGGGGCAGTATATACCTATCTGTGGGGCTGGGGTAGTATATACCTATCTGTGTGGCAGTATATACCTATCTGTGGGGCTGGGCAGTATATGCCTATCTGTGTGGCATTATATACCTATCTGTGTGGCATTATATACCGATCTGTGGGGCAGTATATACATTATCTGTGTGGCTGTATATACATATCTGTGGGGCTGTATATACCTATCTGTGGGGCAGTATATACCGATCTGTGGGGCAGTATATATCTATGGGGCAGTATATACCCCTATCTGTGGGGCTGTATATACCCCTATCTGTGGTGCTATATATACACCTATCTGCGGGGCTGGGGCAGTATATACCTATCTGTGGGCAGTATATACCTATCTGTGGGGCTGGGGCAGAATATGCCTATCTGTGGTGCTGTGTGTGTATATATATATATATATATATATATATATATATCTGTGGTGCTGTATATACCTATCTATGGTGCTGTATATATCCCTATCTGTGGTGCTGTATACATCCCTATCTGTGGTGCTGTACATACCCCTATCTGTGGTGCTGTATATACTCCTATTTGTGGTGCTGTATATACCCCTACCTGTGGTGCTGTATATACCCCTATCTGTGATTCTGTATATACCCCTATCGGGTGATGCTGTATACCCCTATCTGTGATGTTGTATATACCCCTATCTGTTATGCTGTATATACCCCTATCAGGCGATGCTGTATATGCCCCTATCTGGCAATGCTGTATACCCTATCTGGTTATGCTGGGCTGTGTACTCCTGACACAATGGGTGGAATCTATAAGGGGTGGGGCTTATGAGAAGTGTGAAGGGTCAAAAAGGAAGAGCTGGGTCTGGCGCCCCCCCCCCCCATCCTAAAATTTTACCAGCCGCCACTGCTGGAGTGGCTACATTTTGAGACTCCCCGAGTGTGTTCCCAAGAAAACATTGTATTTCTTACCTTTTTCTCTTAAAGTGAAAGTCCAGGTTATTACTAACTATGCCTAAACCTGCTCCCACCCCAGGGATCTGTAAACTTTCTAAACAAAGGGACAGTTTACAATCCTTCCTTCAGACGGGAAACTGGACTGTGGCCAGTGGGAGTAGAAAATGTTCTGGTGTCAGTAGAAGAAAACAATGCTAAATATTTAGAGGAAGGAATAGTGCACCATCATTGGTGTCAGTGGGAGGAATAGTGCCTCATCATTGGTGTCAGTGGCGGACTGACAACTCATGGGGCCCCCGGGCAAAAGAAGATCATGTGGTCCCCTGTGTCCCTGCCCCCACACTCAAGCCCCACCTACATATTGCACTACTCACATTAAATGCTTTTGTCAGAGAATGGGGGAGGGAGAGCGAGAGAAGGGGATGGGAGAGCAAGAGAGAGAGAAGAGGGCAAGAGAGAGAGGGAGGGGGTGAGAGAAAGAAAGGGGTTGAGTGAGTGGGGGTTAGAGGGGAAAGAGAGAACAAAAGAGGTGAAGAAAGAGGGAAAGAGAGAGAGAGAGAAAGAGGGGCGAGAGAGAGGGGAATGGGAAAGAGGGTGAGAGAGAGAAAAGGGTGAGAGAAAGAAGGGTGAGAGAGAGAAGGGTGAGAGAGAGAGAGAGAAGGGTGAGAGAGAGAGAGAAGGGTGAGAGAGAGAGAGAAGGGTGAGAGAGAAGGGTGAGAGAGAGAGAGAGAGAGATAGAGAGAGAGAGAGAGAGAAGGGTGAGAGAAAGAAGGGTGTGAGAGAGAGAGGGGTGGGAGAGGGGTAAGAGAGAGAGGCCACCCACTCACCATGTGGAGATGGTATTTGGAGCTGGGTGCTCTCATCCTTCCCGTGCTCCGAGGCATTTGATGCCCCCTCCCCACCACTGGATCTGGATTCTCCATGACGAGATGGGTCAGTCCACCGCTGAGTGGGTGGGAGGAATAGTGCCCCATCGTTGGTATCAGTGAGAGGAATCGTGCCCTATTGTTGGTATCAGTGGAAGGAATAGTGCCCCATTATTGGGGTCAGTGGGAGGAAAAGTGCCCCATCATTGGTATCAGTGGGAGGAATAGTGTCCCATCATTGGTATCAGTGGGAGGAATAGTACCCCATCATTGGTGTCAGTTGGGAGGAATAGTACCCCATCATTGGTATCAGTGGAGGAATAGTACTCCATCATTGGTATCAGTGAGAGGGATAGTGTCCCATCATTGGTATCAGTGGAGGAATAGTACTCCATCATTGGTATCAGTGGGAGGAATAGTACTCCATCATTGGTATCAGTGGAGGAATAGTACCCCATCATTGCTATCAGTGGGAGGAATAGTGCCCCATCATTGGTATAAGTGGGAGGAACAGTTCCCCATCATTGGTATTAGAGGGAGGAATAGTGCCCCATCATTGGTATCAGTGGGAGGAACAGTGTCCCATCATTGGTGTCAGTGGAAGGAATAGTGCCCCTCATTGGTGTTAGTGGGGAGGAATAATACCCCATCATTGGTGTCAGTGGGAGGAATAGTGCCCCATTATTGGTGTTGGTGGGAGTAATAATGCCCCATCACTGTTGTCAGTGGGTGGAGGGGTGCCCATCGTCATTATTAGTAGGAGGAATAGTCCTCCATTGGTGCCAGTGGCCCAAAAGCCAGGTAAAGGCAAGCAAAGGGCTGCATCTGGCCCCTGGGCTGCAGTTTGGAGACCACTGCTGTAGAAGGAAGATGCTTATACTTATCTATTCTCAGGGTGCTCTGGTCCGGTCGTGTGATTGGCTCCCAGCGGGGGCTTCAGAGGAGAGGAGAGATAGCTGGCAGTGGATGCCTCATAGTAAGCCTATGGGTGATGTCACCGACCAGGCATTCCAGCCATTGTCGGCTCTCTTCCCTCTCCCCGAAACCAGCTGCTGGGGAGATAATTTGATGGGACCAGAGTGTCCTGAGAATATAGTATATATTCCTTCTAGTATATGAGTTAGAAGGGGGTGGGGCAGATTTAAGCTTACTTAGTGATAGGATGGACCTCCACTTTAAGTAATGGCAGATTTATTACTGAACAAACAGTCTGTTAGCAAAAGTGCTCCATAAGGTGTATACAGGGATGAAAGCTGAAGGGGTTAAATAAAATTGTTAGTTCTGTATAAGAATACATTGTGTCTTGTAGTTTTGTACCACAATCCCTTGAGCTGCAATATCTAATTAATTAGGAATTATTTGATGTCTACTAATTAGGAGCAATGGCATTTGAGCAGAGAGCCAACCCTAGAAGACAGCCTTGGACAAGCCCCTAAATCTCATCTAACCTGTGCCAGGCTGCCCTTCCTGGAAAAAGTCGCTTGATGATAAACGGCTTGAATTTGCCTTAGAGGATAAAGAATGGAATGGATTCTCATCTACAAGGCGTGACAGCCAGAGAGGCCGAGTGATGAATAGACTTTGCGGGATCCAATGCAAGTCATACATATAGAAGTCAGTTTCTCATTCTCATCTCTTGGACGCAGAGCTTACCCAGAGGACAGGAGGACGCAGCCAGCAAAATCATGGCAAACTGACCAATCTGATCTGATCGACAGCCTATCTAGGAGGATCTGATAATAATGTATATTTAGGGTTGCCACTTTTTCTTCAAGCCAAACTCGAACATTTTAGAGGCGCACAGTATTTTTTCTTTTTCTAGTATACATTATAGGATTGTAACAGACCTAGGACACCTGTGGGCGCTCCAAAGAGAATAGTAATGTGGCACACATAGTACCCCCTCACCCTCCTGCCAAGCCCTGTTCCGATCCACATTCCTGTCTGAATAATGTGTCCGGGTTTCAAGTGGACTGAAACCCGGACACATGATTCAAAACCCGAACTGTCCGGGTGAATCCCGGACAGGTGGCAACCCTATGTATATTTGGTATCTATCACTATCACCATAACAGAGTTTTAACTCTAGAACAGAAATACAAATGTATAATGTTTTGGTGACCTTTGCATTGAGTTCCCAGGTCTATAAATCTGCTATGCCCATTATGAGGAGTTACCACCATTTGCTGAGTATCCAGGTCTGAAAACCTGCTGCGCCCATTATGAGGGGTTCTCATAATCCATGAGCTAAGTTCCTGGGAATGTACACCTGTTGTACCCACTATGAGGGGTTTCCACCAACTCTGTGCTATTTTCTTGGGTATAATGGGATGTACCCATTATCAGGGGTTATTCGGGGTTCCCACCATCCATGAGCTGATTTCCTGAGTCTATACACCTGCTGTGCTCATTATGAAGAGTTCCCACCATCCCTGTAATGAGTTCCCAGGTCTGTATACCTACTGTGCCCATTATGAAGGGTTCCCACCATTGCTGTGCTAAGTACCCTGGTCTGTACACCTGCTGTGACCATTATGAGGGGTTCCCACCATCCATGAGCTGCCTGCCTGGGTCTGTACACCTGCTGTGCCCATTATGAGGAGTTACCACCATCCCTGTACTGAGTCCCTGGGTCTGTATACCTGCTGTGCCCCTTATGAGGGGTTCCCACCATCTCTGTGCTGAGTTCCTAGGTCACATCTGCTATGCACATTATGAGGGGTTCCCACCATTGCTGTGTTGAGTACCCAGGTGTGTACACCTGCTGTGCCCATTATTAGAGGTTCCCACCATCCATGAGCTGATTTTCTGGGTCTGTACACCTGCTGTGCCCATTAAGAGTGGTTTCCACCATCGCTGTGCTGAGTTCCCAGGTCTACACATCTGCTATGCCCATTATGAAGGGTTTTCACCATTGCTGTGCTGAGTATCCAGGTTTGTACACCTGCTGTGCCCATTATGAGGGGTTCCCACCATCCATGAGCTGATTTCCTGGGTCTGTACACCTGCTGTGCCCATAAAGAGTGGTTTCCACCATCGCTGTGCTGAGTTCCCAGGTCTGTACAGCTGCTGTGCCCATTATGAGGGGTTCCCACCATCCATAAGCTGATTTCCTGGGTCTGTACACCTGCTGTGCCCATTATGAGGGGTTCCCACCATCGATGTGCTGAGTTCCAAGGTCTGCACACCTGCTGTGCCCATTATGAGGGGTTCCCACCATCCATAAGCTGATTTCCTGGGTCTGCACACCTGCTGTGCCCCTTATCAGGGGTTCCCACCATCCCTGGGCTGAGTTCTTGGGTCTGTACACCTGCTGTGCCCACTATAAGGGGTTCACATCACCCTTGCTGGATTTTTATTTTCCTTTTATCAAGGAGAACATAACAGAAGGAGCTGTGAACACTCAAAGATGAACAGACACCCAAAAATCCCAGGTGGGCAGAGTTGGGAATAATGGCCAGGAGGTCTCGCTGTTGGAGTATCCTAGTCTTATAAGTAGTCAGGGGCTGACTCATCCCACCAGGCTCCATCTATACAGTGGTGAAAATAATTATTTGATCCCCTACAGATTTCGTAAGTTTGCCCACTTACAAAGAAATGAAGGGTCTATTATTTGTATCATAGGTGTATTTTAATTGATAGAGACAGAATATCAACCAAAAGTCCAGAAAAACACACAATACAAATGTGGTAACTGAACTATCGCTCTTAAGCGGAGAGACACTTTAAGGTATACTGTGCGGACCTCCTGACTTTAGCGCAGTTGCGCGTCTCCTTATCCACATTAGCAGCTCCCATATATCCTAGTTGCCTAGAAATGTTCTTCATAAAGTTTGTTTGGCTGCAGATAAGCAAACAGCTGACACCACATGACACTAAAAAGGACCATTGCCTGCTTTAATTCCGCTCACTGGAGACCTACCACGTTTTTTATTTATTTATTTATTTTGCATCTTTTCCCGTCACATTTTAATGACCACAGCCGAAAATAAACCCGGCGAATTCCCACAAGCAATAATCACATTCTAAACACGGGCGTTTTTGAAAGTCAGATGTGATAAGGACAAATTCACTGGCGGAGCGCGGCGCCCTGCGCGCACATCCAGACGCGGCTCGTTTGAGTGTTAAAGTTTAATGAACAGCTCGGTTTGGTATTTGTCCCGACGATCGGGCAGCTGTCATCTCGGCCAGTTACGGGGGAGCCCGTGGGGGATTCGCTGGATGGATTTTTTTTTCCACGGTTAATTGAAATTTTCATCGCAGCCACATGGCGTCTTATTCAAGGCATACGGCTTGTGTACGGAAAAAGGCATTAACCTGCACAGCTTCCCTCTCTGATCTGCCGGGATCATCAAACCTTTAGATTTTGATTAAAACTTCAAAATAATAACTTGAGGCCAGTTTATATTTTAAAGGGCCGGTAAACCTAGATCAAGAAAGTTACTTAACGTGGAATGCCAGCCAGACAATGAAGTCCTGCTAGATGACTTCAAGCTGATCCCTTTTGCGGGTATAGCTATGTAAAACATTAAAAATAAGTGCCTGTACCCGTCTGTCAAACTTAATTTCATTGTGGGCCGCATCAGCATTATGGCCGGTTGTATCTGTACGACTAGATGTTCAGAGCACCCCACCCCCCTTACATAAGATGTCAAGAGCCCCCCCACATCACAGTGCACCCCCCTTACCTTGTGTTGCTGCCGGGAATAAGCTGGGGGTGGAGCTGGGAAGCAGAAAGTGCAGGGTCTGGAGGAGGACTAGAGGAGGGCTGGAGTCAGCTGCCGAATGCTAAGACCAGGGGAGGCAGAGAAGAATAGGGTGCTGCGGCTGCACAGAGAGGCACAGGATGTGTAGAAGGAGTTCTGTCCTCCTCTGCTACTGACTGCTGAGATGGGGGGGGGGGAGGGGACAGAGACAAAACTCTCTGCAGCTGCACATAGAAGTGCAGGATCTGGCGGAGGAGTTGTGTCCTCCTCTCTGCTGCTGACTGCTGAAACAAGGTGGGGGCAGAGGCTAGGGGGGTGCAGGAGAGGTGCGAGGGCCATATGTAATTGTGGATTTGGCCATGGGCCTTGTGTTTGACACGTGTCCTATACTGTTTAAAATCCAGTAAGGCACTGCCTCACACAGCTCTGCACATGCTCAATTGCTCTCTATTCTTGGCACTGTGCCTAAAAGCAGTATCACTAGAGGCCGCTCAGCTGACGCTTTAGGATTTACTGTTGCTGAAGGGGGAAGAAAGCAGGGAGACACAAAAAATCAAAGCAGGACTCCAGGATTTTTTTTCCCCATGCAGTGGGGCTGTGCCCATACTGCATGGATTGCCTGTTACCTGAAAGGCTATACTTACCTGATCCTTCATCCTCTGGAAAAAAGCGATCCCCCGTGTCCAGTGGTGGACGGTTTCTGCCATCTTCATGTCCAGAGTGATGACATCAGGAACAGTCCATGCACAAGACCGCTAGCATTTGGGGGCGGGAGGGAGGTAGTGAGTCTCCCTTTAGATTGTAAGCTCTATGTGCAGGGCCCTCCTATTCCTTCTGTATTGAACTGTATTGTAATTGTACTGTGTCCCTTCTTTATTGCAAAGAGCTGTTGGCGCTATATAAATCCTGTATAATAATAATAATAATAATAATAATAACAACAATAGGGGGTCACCAGTCATCAGATCACAAGTCATCTGTGGGGGTTGGCGGGGGGCAGCTGTGAAATGATGAAGCAAAGCCCTGCCTCTACCAAGATGGCCACCTCCACACAGAGACAGTGCAGAACAAGGAACTGGAAGTTAATAATTAGAAAAATATCAGCTGCAGGAAGACCACAGGCAATACTGGTGACTAGTCCTTTGCTTGACATTTTGGGCACGGATTCTGCTGTACAGGTCCTCTTTAAGAAAAATTTGCTTTTAGTTAAATTGTTCTTTGTGGAGTCCTTTAAATAAAAAATCACTATTCCAATTGTTCATTGAGGTGAATCGAATATACTTATCAGATGAGCTTCTTTGGGATAAAATATTTCTTGACTTTGAGCCAGTGTAACGAGTCCATGTTATCGACCCCGGCTAGTTACTTGGCGCTGAGCAATGTGTGTATCTTATAGCATAATAAATCTTGGCTTTTCTTCAGATTTTTAAAGCTCAATTCCATCTGGACATGAAAATTGATGTCCTCAGATGATATACTTTGGGATCAATATTTTCGCAACCAGTTTATTGAGATTCACAAAAATGGCATCAACTCCACCTGTGTATTAGTTTGGAGTATTATTTACCAAAAAGGAATTTACAAATGTGAATGGTAGATACCATATAATGAAAGGGATCTATTTATAAAAAAAATGCACAGCTGTCCAATTAACCACTTCCTTACTGGGCACTTAAGCCCCCTTCCTGCCCAGGCCAATTTTCAGCTTTCAGCGCTGTCACACTTTGAATGACAGTCATGTGGTCATGCAACACTGGGCCCAAATGAAATGTTTATCATTTTTTCCCCACAAATAGAACTTTCCTTTGGTGGTATTTAATCACTGCTGTTTTTTTTTAATTTTTTTGATAAAAAAACTAAAAAAGAAAAAAAGACTGAAAATTTTAAAAAACAAACAAAAAAAAAAACAGTTTTATAGTTTGTTATACAAATTTGCAAACAGGTAATTTTTCTCTTTCATTGATGTGCACTGATGAGGCTGCATTGATAGGCACTGATAGGCTGCACTGATAGGTGGCATTGGTGGGCACTGATGAGGCGGCACTGGTGGGCACTGATAGGTGGCACTGAGAGGTGGAGTTGATGGCTGGCACTGATGGGCACTGATGGGCGGTACTGAAGGGCACTGATGGGTGGCACTGAAGGGCTTTGATAGGGGGCACTGCTGGGCACTGGTAGGTGACACTGATAGGCAGCACTGATAGGTGGAACTGACTGGCAGAACTGATGGGCATTGATAGGTGGCACTGGTGAGCACTGATTGGCAGCACTGATATGCACTGTCTTTCGGCTATAGCGCGGGCGGGAGGAGGTTAAGTGGGGGACTGGGGGGAGCTGCAAAGAGTGCATTAAGGTAAAAAACCTTCACTCTTTAGAACCACGTTAGAGACCGCATATGACAGGGCAGGGTAAAATGGCCAACAGCAGGGCAGGTTAAATGGGCAAGATTAGGCCCAACGGTACTCTATATTTGCCTGGGCTGTGAAATATCCAGTACGGACCGGCCCCCCATACCCCCCCCCCCCGGCCATCCTCCGAAAAGTCCTGCTGGGGCTTGGTCTGTCTCGGACGTGGGGGGGGGGGGGGGGGAATCGAGGGGCGAGCACCGTCGGATTATACAGAGCGAGGATCTCCCACTTACCCGGCTATCAGACGAAGTCCTGCCTCCTGGACCGGCTCCTGGTGACGTCTATCATAAGAGGCAGGACTTTGTCTGAGGACAGCGTATGTGCGGGGCAAACAGGAGATCCCTGCTCTGCATAATCCATCTGCCCTCTAGGTAAGGCTGAGCTGCTGGGCACTAAACAGGCTAAGATGCTGGGCACTAAACAGGCTAAGCTGCTTGGCACTAAACAGGCTAAGCTGATTAGCACTGAACAGGCTGGGCAGATGGGCACGGAACAGACTGAGCTAAAGGGCACTGAACAGGCCGGGCTAAGCTAATGGGCACTGTACAGGTTGAGCTGATTGACACTTAACAGGCTGCATTGATGGGCACTAAATAGGCTGCATTGATGGGCACTAAACAGGCTGCATTGATGGGCACTAAACAACCTGAAAACCAAAACTCTATTGCGCCGTGGAACAGTTGTTGTGATAAAGTGCAAAAAGTGATAAATAACAAATCACTGTATGAATTAAATAAACATTTGATGAAACATCTATTATGCTGTTAGGGGGCTGCTGTAATCTTAGGCAAACCCGTTTAGTCCATTTATAAACAAAAAACATTCAGCGCCTCCCCATATTCATCAGTTTGAAAACAAATTTGTGTCCATAAAAGTTCATATCATATAATATAAATAAGGTGCCTTCCGTGAAGAAAGTGACGGTTGTGCTCATAAAACTGCTTGGTGCATAAGGGTGCAACAAAGGTGCCAGGTGCTCACACCCCTCTCGTGTCCCCACTCACCCCAAAGCGTGGACCTGCTGCTTTGCAGTCAACAGGTCAAACAAGCAGAGGTTTGTTGTAGATGGTTTTGCAGCTGGGCACTGGAGGGGTAGGCAGCGTACCAATTCCTCAGGAATCAAGCCTTTAGGTGCTCAAAAAATGAAAAGATGCTCATAGTGTAGACTGTCTAAAAAATCCACATTTATTGTGCAGACAATTTCCTACTTACAGGAAGATATAAGGTCAATCACATTCAGTTTGGATAACACAGCGTGATGGATAATGGAACTCGCATCCGTTCGTCTCCTACTGGCGGCGGATGTGACGTGGATGGTTGCGATAGGCCGGAAGTTACGTCAACGCGTTTCGCTCCCAAGATTGGAGCGTCATCACAGACATCAGTCGTCCGTGATGACGCTCTAATCTTGGGAGCGAAACACGTTGACGTCACTTC
>BLSH010235253.1:362251-384200 GCA_018402905.1 Glandirana rugosa | reverse complement strand
TAAACAATGTTACATTGCATCTCTCTATCTCCTGTCTGATCAATGTTTATAAACAATGTTACATTGCATCTCTCTATCTCCTGTCTGATCAATGTTTATAAACAATGTTACATTGCATCTCTCTATCTCCTGTCTGATCAATGTTTATAAACAATGTTACATTGTATCTCTCTATCTCCTGTCTGATCAATGTTTATAAACAATGTTACATTGTATCTCTCTATCTCCTGTCTGATCAATGTTTGTAAACAATGTTACTTTGTATCTCTCTATCTCCAGTCTGATCAATGTTTATAAACAATGTTACATTGCATCTCTCTATCTCCTGTCTGATCAATGTTTATAAACAATGTTACATTGCATCTCTCTATCTCCTGTCTGATCAATGTTTATAAACAATGTTACATTGTATCTCTCTATCTCCTGTCTGATCAATGTTTGTAAACAATGTTACTTTGTATCTCTCTATCTCCAGTCTGATCAATGTTTATAAACAATGTTACATTGTATCTCTCTATCTCCTGTCTGATCAATGTTTATAAACAATGTTAATTTGTATCTCTCTATCTCCTGTCTGATCAATGTTTATAAACAATGTTAATTTGTATCTCTCTATCTCCTGTCTGATCAATGTTTATAAACAATGTTACTTTGTATCTCTCTATCTCCTGTCTAATCAATGTTTGTAAACAATGTTACTTTGTATCTCTCTATCTCTCATCTGATCAATGCTTGTAAACAATGTTACTTTGTATTTCTCTCTATCCCCCCCATCTGATCAATGTTTATAAACAATGTTAATTTGTATTTCTCCATCTCCTATCTGATCAATGTTTATAAACACTGTGTCAGTCTGTTTTATGACAGCAGCAGTTTCTATAGCTTCTGTATTTACACAGAAACTCCTGGCTGTCATTTTGACAGTGGATAATGTCTGGCAACTGCAAAGGGCCAGTGGCAGTGGGGTGGTGGGACAGGGCACACTACATACACCCTGGGTTTTTTATTTACTTTTTGGGGGTGTGTGTAGTATGTCCAGTGACCACAACTGGTTAAAGATCAGTCTTGACTGAGTTTAAATACAAATCTGCACACTTGGTCTCCAATGTTAATACCTATGCAGGCAGATTTATGTAAATTTGAGATTCTGGGGTCAGAGGTTACCTAAGGATTGACAGCTCCTTCCTTGTTAGATGCCTAACCTCATCTGTTACAGTATCTCCTTACTCCAGAGAATTGAATATGGTTTCAAGTAACAAAAGCCCTGTGGTTAGGAAAATTGTACACAAGTATATTGCTCAGTTTAAGGATGAGAAAATCGATTTCATCACAAATTTAAAGTAGTTGAAATTGCACCAATTGCATTTTTCCAAAGTTTGCTGGCTAAGAACTAAAAAAAAAAAAAATTTTATATATATATACACACACACACACACACACACACAGTATCTCACAAAAGTGAGTACACCCCTCACATTTTTGTAAATATTTTATTCTATCTTTTCATGTGACAACACTGAAGAAATGACATTTTGCTACAATGTAAAGTAGTGAGTGTACAGCTTGTATGACAGTGTAAATTTGCTGTCCCCTCAAAATAACTCAACACACAGCCATTAATATCTAAACTGCTGGCAACAAAAGTGAGTACACCCCTAAGTGAAAATGTCCAAATTGTGCTCAGTTAGCCATTTTTCCTTCCGCAGTGACATGTGACTCGTTAGTGTTACAAGGTGTCAGGTGTGAATGGGGAGCAGGTGTGCTAAATTTGGTGTTACCGCTCTCACTCTCTCATACTGGTCACTGGTCAACATGGCACCTCATGGCAAAGAACTCTCTGAGGATCTGAACACATGAATTGTTGCTCTATATAAAGATGGCCTAGGCTATAAGAAGATTGCCAAGACCCTGAAACTGATCCGCAGCATGGTGGCCAAGACCATACAGCGGTTTAACAGGACAGGTTCCACTCAGAACAGGGCTCACCATGGTCGGCCAAAGAAGTTGAGTGCACGTGCTCAGCGTCATATCCAGAGGTTGTCTTTGGGAAATAAACGTATGAGTGCTGCCAGCATTGCTGCAGAGGTTGAAGGGGTGGGGGGGGTGGGGTCAGCCTGTCAGTGCTCAGACCATACACCACACACTGCATCAAATTGGTCTGCATGGCTGTCATCCCAGAAGGAAGCCTCTTCTAAAGATGATGCACAAGAAAGCCCATAAACAGTTTGCTGAAGACAAGCAGACTAAGGGCATGGGTTACTGGAACCATATCAAGTAGTATGATGAGACCATAATAAACTTATTTGGTTCAGATGGTGTCAAGCGTGTGTGGCAGCAACCAGGTGAGGAGTACAAAGACAAGTGTGTCTTGCCTACTGTCAAGCATGGTGGTGGGAGTGTCATAGTCTGGGGCTGCATGAGTGCTGCTGGCACTGGGGAACTGCAGTTCATTGAGGGAACCATGAATGCCAACATGTACTGTGACATACTGATGCAGAGCATGATCCCCTCCCTTCAGAGACTGGGCCGCAGGGCAGTATTCCAACATGATAACGACCCTAAACACACCTCCAAGACAATCACTGCCTTGCTAAAGAAGCTGAGGGTAAAGGTGATGGACTGGCCAAGCATGTCTCCAGACCTAAACCCTATTGAGCATCTGTGGGGCATCCTCAAACGGAAGGTGGAGGAGCGCAAGGTCTCTAACATCCACCAGCTCTGTGATGTCGTCATGGAGGAGAGGAAGAGGACTCCAGTGGCAACCTGTGAAGCTCTGGTGAACTCCATGCCCAAGAGGGTTAAGGCAGTGCTGGAAAATAATGGTGACCACACAAAATATTGCCCCTTTGGGCCCAATTTGGACATTTTCACTTAGGAGTGTACTCACTTTTGTTGCCAGCAGTTTAGACATTAATGGCTGTGTGTTGAGTTATTTTGAGGGGACAGCAAACTTACACTGTTATACAAGCTGTACACTCACCACTTTACATTGTAGCAAAGTGTCATTTCTTCAGTGTTGTCACATGAGGAGATATAATAAAATATTTACTAAATGTGAGGGGTGTACTCACTTTTGTGAGATACTGTATCTATATATAGATAGAATATGCAAGCCTGTATATATACAATAAATAAAGAC
This sequence comes from Glandirana rugosa, assembly GCA_018402905.1. NCBI lineage: Eukaryota > Metazoa > Chordata > Amphibia > Anura > Ranidae > Glandirana > Glandirana rugosa. The sequence continues at coordinate 381,061 of BLSH010235253.1, read as the reverse complement.
AGTTCTACAAAGCTAAATGAATATTTGTTCTGGAGAGGTTATATTGGACAATAAACAAAGGCTTTGAGTCAGTCTGCGTTCATCTGTTGCGATGTAATATTAGGGGGGCTTCGGACAAGCTGTGGAAATACATTACTGATAAGAGAGTTAATTGTCCTTGAAAGGGATTAAGTTAATCAGGGTATTGTGCCGGGATCAGCTAGATGGGCTGAGGTTCTGAATTTAGACCCAATCCCAAAATATGCTTGCTTCCTATTGTACGACTGATAACTCCGCTGTTCACTGTCTCTGCTGGACCCTTTGTTATAAAATAATCAGGGGGCTTCCGACACCTCAACCTTTTTTTAAAAAAGTAACATGATTGACTTGCGTTTCGTCTGTGAACTGTAAATGCAAGAAAAAAAAATACACAACATACAACATATACTATTGTCACTCTTCAAATAGAACAAGTGAAATCACAGATATAATAAATGACATCACCACTCACCCAGTTAAAACCGGTGACCTCACAGATGTACATCACCACTCTCCGGATATAACGGGTGACATCAACAGTTGACATCACCACTGTCCAGTTAAAAAAATAAGGTGACCTCACAGATGTATATCACCATGTTTCGGATATAACAGGTGATATCATAGATTTAATAGCTGATATCACTACTCTCCAGTTAAAACTGGTGACATCACAGATTTACATCACCACTCTCCAGATATAAAAGGTGACATCATAAATAGATGACATCACCACTCTCCAGTTAAAAAAGGGTGACCTCACAGATGTGCATCACCACTCCAGATATAACAGATGACATCATAGAGTTAATAGATGCCATCACCACTCTCCAAATATAGCAGGTGATATTGTAGATATAATAAATAATATGACTGTTTTCCATTTAAAACTGGTGACCTCACATATGTACATCACCACTCTCTATTTATAACAGGTGACATCACAGAGATAATAAATTATAATACCACTCTCCAGATAAAACTGGTGACCTCACAGATTTACATCACCACTCTACAGATACAACCGGGACATCATAGATATAACAGATAACATCACCACTCTCCAGTTAGAACTGGTGACCTCACAGATGTACATTACCACTCTGCAGATATAACAGAGGACATCATCACTCTCCAAATATAGCAGGTGACATCATAGAGATAACAGATAACATCACCACTCTCCAGATACAATAGAGGACATCATAGAGATAACATAGAGACATCATAGTGATAACAGATGACATCACCACTCTCCAGATATAGCAGGTGACATCATAGAGATAACAGATGACATCACCACTCTCCAGATATAATAGAGGACATCATAGAGATAACATAGAGACTTCATAGAGATAACAGATGACATCACCGCTCTCCAGATATAGCAGGTGGCATCATAGAGATAATGAGATGACATCACCACTCTCCAGATATAAAAGGGGACATCATAGAGATAACAGATGACATCACCACTCTCCAGATATAACAGGGGACATCATAGAGATAACAGATGACATCACCACTCTCCAGCTATAACAGGGGGCATCATAGAGATAACAGATGGCATCACCACTCTCCAGATATAACAGGGGGCATCATAGAGATAACAGATAACTTCACCACTTTCCAGGTATAACAGGTGACATCATAGAGATAAGAGATGACATCACCACTCTCCAGATAGAACAGGGAACATCATAGATATATCTGGAGAGTGGTGATGTCATCTATTATATCTATGATGTCACCTGTTCTATCTTGAGAGTTGTGATGTCATCTGTTATCTCTATAATGTCCCATGTTCTATCTGGAGAGTTGTGATGTCATCTATTATAACAGGTGACATCATAGAGATAACAGATGACATCACCACTTTCTAATTATAATGGGAGACCTAAAAGAAATAACATAATACATCACCACTCTCCAGATATAACAGACAGAGGCGGCTCTCTAATTAGGCAAATTAGGCGGTCGTCTAAGGCCTCACACTCACAGGGGCCTCGCAACCGCCTAATTTGACGCTGACACCAGCACCGAGATAGAGAGTACTGACACCAGCACTTTAAAGCTCTTAATTATATGCAATTTATAAAGTTAATTTTTTTATCTCTTGAATTATTTTTCCCGTTATGGGCATCAGTGGGGCCTCATGTCTAGGTTTTGCCTAAGGCCTCACAAAGCCTAGAGCCGCCTCTGATAACAGATGACAACATGAGGTGTAGATAAATATATTAGGCAAAATCTCTGCTATCCAAACCTAATAAGTGACTTCTTTCCTGACCACACATTACAGAGAGGATGATGATGATGTTTTCAGGAAGCTATGTAGCACCTGGCCATCGCATCCCACCAGCCATGATCTGCCTGCATTGCATAGAGAATCATAGAGACCCAATGATGATGTCACTTGGTCTAAAATAAGGTAATGAAAAAGGAAAGGTTTTATTCAAAAATGCCATTCAAATGTTAAAGAGGGGGGACCAGGGAAAGCAAAATATAACCAGATAAAAGTTCAGCTTTAAGTGTCTATTATGTGGAGCCCTGTAGGTAGACATCCACCTTCCTGGGACTCTCTTTATGCCGTCTCCTCCTGTGAATCATTTATAATTTCTCTACAGATACAGAATTATTCATGCTATTCAGATATTTGCAATAGAGGAATGAAAGAATGTGATGTTGTCCCTAGGTGAACATCGGAATCCGCAGGGACATCTATGTATTACAATTCAGAGAAGAGCGCGCCGCGTACACAGAGTACTGTCTACACTCACTAGTACTACCCAAAGTGTCCCTCCAGGCAAGAACCAAAATCTCTATGTGCATAGCACTGAACATATAAATAAAGATGAACTGCTGGCAGATAGAAGAGACACCAATGAATGCAGTTTTGTAACCATTTATACTTTATTAAGCTCATTTAGTAAAAGCAAGAAGTGTTAAGTACTTGAATTTTACACGGTATTAGCATCTAGCAGTCCATTTACAACAGGGCTTATACTGGAAGAGGAAGAAGCAGCACAAGGAGACATTTAGGTGTGCTGTAGTGCAAGGAGCATGCTGATAGGAGGAGAGAGCCGAGCGGTGACCTCATAAGTCTGCTGCTTTTAGGCCTCATGCACACGGGCGTCTGCAATAAAATAAGCAAAACGACGGGCCTGACGTCAGGGAAAAAATAAATAAATCACAGTTTTTCTCTGTGTTTTGTATTGACATGAATGCACATTTGTTCACGCTAGCTTTCAGCTGCGTTTTCTGCCTCTATTCAAAATCAATGGTTCCCTATGGGAGCTCATTGATTTGAATAGAAGCCGCACCAGAAGTCGGATCACGATGATCCGACTCGTGGCGCGACTTGTGTGCTATGGGTCTTAAATAGGACCCCCCGCAAAAAATTTGTGTGTTGCCCCCCCCCCCCCCCCAAGAGCATACCAGGCTCTTCGATCTGGCATGGATTTTAAGAGGAGCCCCCACGCCGAAAAACGGCGTAGGGTCACCCCCAAAATCCATACCAGACCCTTATCCGAGCACGCAGCCTGGCAGGCCAGGAAAGGGGGTGGGGATGAGCGAGCGCCCCCCCCCCCCCCTGGACCGTACCTGGAGAGCTGCAAAAAACACCCAAAAACGTGGCAATACAAAACGCCCTTGTGTATGAGGCCTAACTCTCACTGTCCAGTGGAAAGCTGGAAAAGGACAAGCCCTGCATTACTGATTTACAGCAGACAAAAATCACATCACCTGCCCTGTGCTCTGTAGCAGAGATATGTAAATCTAAGGACTGAAATAACAATCCGCCTGAAGAATCGATTTTGCGAGGAGCATTTTTTTTTTCCGAGTCATATTAAAAGGAAACTTTAAAGGATACTAAGAAATTGTTAGAAAACCTGTCATTGCTGAATTCTCTTTTTGAAAAGTGAGACCTGGGAGTTTTGGGTAATCCCAACCACCATTACATAAGATCAAAAAAAGGATTTTTAATACAGAAATGTTGGCTTACTGAAAAGTATGTCCATGTACAGTATAGTATGCACTCAATATCAATGCGGCGTGGCATGGAGGTGATCAGCCTGTGGCACTGCTGTGGTGTTATGGAAGTCCAGGTTGCTTTAATAGCAGCCTCGCCTGCAGTCTGAACCAAACTGATAGACAATTTAAAGGCTCAGAAAACCTTTACAGGTGTTCAGTGGGGGCTGGTGGGTTTATGGGAGGGGGCGGCAAACAAGCAACAAGCCCCTCCCACGGCACAGCACTTGCTCATCGGGGGGGGGGGTGTGCTGACGCGGCACTGGCAGCACCCTTGCAACCCCCCCGTGGCGCGTCATCCAGGGGGGAGGGGTGCTGTGAAGGGCAACCCCCCGCCCGCTGGAGGTCCGGCACTTACCGGGCTGTGTCCTCTCCTCTCCTCCGCGCCGTTTCTTCTTCCTTAGCGCCAGGCATCCAGTAGGATCGCCTGCCGCTTTGGCCAAATGGGAAGCAGGTCTCACAGACCTGTCTCCTGATTGGCGGGGAGGAACGTTAGCGTGAAAATAGCGAAAATTCATTCAGGATCGGTGCCCCGAGCCCACCCTATTTTGAAGTCTATTGGAGCCTCTGGCTCTAATCACGTGCTTCAGCAAACACACCCTCCGCCTATCCCCGCAATTGTATTTCCCGGTGTCCTGAAAGGGGTCGGGCGCAAGGATAGGGGGGCAACGGAGGTGCTAGGGGAGGCGGCGCCCATGCGCCCTCAATGCACGGGCCGCCCCTGCAGGTGTTTTGAGTTAATTAGTTGATTAGAGTTTGACACCATGAGTCTACAATATTGTACTTTTTCACAATTTTTTAAGATACTGAATTTTGGGTTTTCACTAGCTGTAAGTCATAATCATGAAAATCAAAAGCAAGAAATGCTTGAAATATATCACTCTGTGTGTAATGAATCTATATAAAATATATGAGTTTCACTTTTTGAATAAAACTACTGAAATAAATTAACTTTTTGATGATATTCTATTTTTTTGAGATACACCTGTACATACATATATATTTACACTGATGTATGCTGGAATATAATGAATCAGTTTGTTATTTTAACTAGTTCTCCAATGTATGTATTGAGATGTTTATGTATTGACCAATAAACCAATATTTAATTCATAGCCTATCCATATGTCCAGTGCTATGTCTCATTTTAAGAGGACAGAACAGATATGAATGCACAATATACAATAAGTGGAAAGCGCTGGTATAATAGTAATAACTGTAATGAATAAATATATAAAACAGCGGTATATTGATGATTTGTGAGCTCACTATTGGTTTTCCCTATGTCTATGCTCTAATCCATTTTCATCGTACTTCTCTTCTGAGATCTATATAACCTCTAAGTAATCCCTCGCCTTGCTCGGGCTGAATCTCAAGCAAATTAGAATTTGATTTATAGGGTTTTATTTTTACGGCATGAAAAGTAGCAGCGCGGCGCGACTCCTGATAAGTGGAGGAATCACTCAGCGTTGCTCCTGAAGTGTCTCAGAGACCAGAAATAACTTTTCCCAGCCAAGAGATTCGGAGGGGAGATGAAAGGATTGAGTGAGTCACGAGTCAGATTAGACAGGTTGACAGCAGCAGAGGAGTAATGGATGGATCCCTCTAGACACAATGGAATATCAGCTCTGTACAGGTTAATAGACACATGTCATGTATCTCAGTTATGTAGGGCAAAAGGCCAACCTAATTCTGCCATGTAAAGACGCAGCTCTGCGCTATCGCTGCACAAGTCAGATAAGTAAATTTTGAGGGGTATGTCATTTATTAAAGGAAGTCTATAGAGTATTCCCAGGGATTGGATTAGCCGTACTGCAAAACGTAGGAGAAAGCTTTTCTTGCCTTTCCCATTTTATTGTCCCATTGCTGAGTAGGATGACTACCTAAAAATAGGCATGGACTGATTAAAGCATGATAGCCGGGGAACCAGCATTTTTAGAAGAAGGCCATCTAAAACTTTAAAGCTGAACTGTTGGTGCTATATAAATCCTGTATAATAATAATAACTCTGGGGAAAATAAAAATGCTCCCTTGAAGTGGAGCTGCCCCCGCACTGCAAGACTTAAACACTAGTTTAGGTTTAGCAAAAGCAGTATTACTTATCTGTTTCCCCACTTTCACACTCCTATGTAGTAGAATAATTACATTTTTAAATATAAACCTGTGTTCTGATGTTTATGTGTGTCTGTGGTGGTGCAGTAATTGAGCATTTTTTGCATGTAGAAGGTTCTAATGTTTTTGTGTGTCTTTAAGATTCTCAGTGGAACAGTAATTGAGCATTTTTTAAATAAGAATTTTGAGGTAGAGGCAACCAAGGACTTTAACAGTATGCAGAAACAATTACTCAATTGAATAAAAAATAGTAATTTTATTACAACATATTTCTTAAAAACACATTGCCTTACATATTTGGGCTGTAGAATACAAAAAGCAGACAAATGATGTACAAACAGAACATCTGAAACTGGCAGCTAAAGAACCTGGTAGGTAAAGACCCTCAATTGAAGGGGTCTAGATGAGGTTCATCCAGCTTGCCGCTTCATCAGAAAGAGCAGTTTCAGTTTTAAGAGAGTTCCGCCAATCAGGCCCCAACCAGTCCAAAGGAAGGCCAGATAGAGGTAAAGCCCTCCCAAGGGCAAGTGTGGGAGCCAGATCAAGGATATAGCTGAGATCGCATGATAGAGGACCAAGCGTGTGAAGGAAGAGCACAAAGAGGCTCCAATCACAGGAGGTAGAGATTGTCCAGAAAGAGCAAAGGACAATTAGAGGGGCCAAACAAGCAAAAGGGCAGTGTAGAGTAATGCATAATAAACAACATATATATCAGGAACAAATATATCAGCTGAGGGCCGACGGAACAAAGAACACATAAAGGGGGGAACAGAACATTCCCTGCCCAAGCCCCTTTAAGCCCAAGAGATATTCAAAAGGCTGAGCCACAAAAGGCCATCTCAAGAATGAGTCCAAACAAGAGCAAGTGTACAAGGTCTCCTGCACTATTAGATCAGTCCTGCCTGTCCCTCTCCCTCCATGTTGCTAGACTGTCCCAGCTACTACGCCGGTCCCCACAGCCTCTTCTCTCCTATCATACAGTCAGGTCCATAAATATTGGGACATCAACACAATTCTAATCTTTTTGGCTCTATACACCACCACAATGGATTTGAAATGAAACAAACAAGATGTGCTTTAACTGCTTGAGGGTATTTACATCCAAATCAGGTGAACGGTGTAGGAATCACAACAGTTTGTATATGTGCCTCCCACTTTTTAAGGGACCAAAAGTAATGGGACAGATTAACAATCATTAATCAAACTTTCACTTTTTAATACTTGGTTGCACATCCTTTGCAGTCAATTACAGCCTGAAGTCTGGAAAGCATAGACATCATCAGAGACTGGGTTTCATCCCTGGTGATGCTCTGCCAGGCCTCTACTGCAACTGTCTTCAGTTCCTGCTTGTTCTTTGGGCATTTTCCCTTCAGTTTTGACTTCAGCAAGTGAAATGCATGCTCAATCGGATTCAGGTCAGGTGATTGACTTGGCCATTGCATAAAATTCCACTTCTTTCCCTTAAAAAACTCTTTGGTTGCTTTTGCAGTATGCTTCGGGTCATTGTCCATCTGCACTGTGAAGTGACATCCAATGAGTTCTGAAGCATTTGGCTGAATATGAGCTGATAATATTGCCCGAAACACTTCAGAATTCATCCTGCTGCTTTTGGCAGCAGTCATATCATCAATAAATACAAGAGAACTAGTTTCATTGGCAGCTATACATGCCCACGCCATGACACTACCACCACCATGCTTCACTGATGAGGTGGTATGCTTTGGATCATGAGCAGTTCCTTTCCTTCTCCATACTCTCCTCTTCCCATCACTCTGGTACAAGTTGATCTTGGAGTCATCTGTCCATAGGATGTTTTTCCAGAACTGTGAAGGCTTTTTTAGATGTTGTTTGGCAAACTCCAATCTGGCCTTCCTGTTTTTGAGGCTCACCAATGGTTTACATCTTGTGGTGGACCCTCTGTATTCAGTCTGGTGAATTATTCTCTTCATTGTTGACTTTGACACACATACACCTACTTCCTGGAGAGTGTTCTTGATCTGACCAACTGTTGTGAAGGGTGTTTTCTTCACCAGGGAAAGAATCCTTCGTCATCCACCACAGTTGTTTTCTGTGGTCTTCTGGGTATTTTGGTGTTGCTGAGCTCACCGTTGCATTCTTTCTTTTTAAGGATGTTCCAAACAGTTGATTTGGCCACACCTAATGTTTTTGCTATCTCTCTGATGGGTTTGTTTTGTTTTTTCAGCCTAATGATGGCTTGCTTCACTGATAGTGACAGCTCTTTGGATCTCATATTGAGAGTTGACAGCAACCGATTCCAAATGCAAATAGTACACTTGAAATTAACTCTGGACCTTTTATCTGCTCCTTGTAAATGGGATAATGAGGGAATAACACACACCTGGCCATGGAACAGCTGAGCAGCCAATTGTCCCATTACTTTTGGTCCCTTTAAAAGTGGGAGGCACATATACAAACTGTTGTAATTTCTACACCGTTCACCTGATTTGGATGTAAATACCCTCAAATTAAAGCTGAACGTCTGCAGTTAAAGCACCTCTTGTTTGTTTCATTTCAAATCCATTGTGGTGGTTTATAGAGCCAAAAAGATTAGAATTGTGTCGATGTCCCAATATTTATGGACCTGCCTGTAGGTCCTCTAACGTCATCAAGACCAAAGAAGAGCCCCTTAGCCCTACAATGGATGTAAAGATGCTGAAGGACAGTCCACTGCCAGAGCAATGGGGAGCACCATCTACTGGAGGATCAAGTAAACAAAAGTGCTTTTCCCAGTCCCCTAGACCAAAACTTGCATTTAACCCTTTAGGAAAGCCCCACTGTATGGAAGGGTTTTTACTTTCCACGGAGCTTGACTTTAATCAGCTTGGCTGCCTCCTTTTGAACCAGATTAAAACTCCCAATATATTTTAAGTACACAGAAGGATAGAAATTCTTCACAGGATTTTTAAACACTTGCTGACTGCCTCCTGTAGCTTTACTGCTAGTGTGGCTCGGCTGTGCAGGACCACGTATACACACTATATTATTATATAAGTATTGGGATGTCTGCCTTTACACGCACGTGAACTTTAATGGCATCCCAGTCTTAGTCCGTAGGGTTCAATATTGAGCTGGCCCATCCTTTGCAGCTATAACAGCTTCAACTCTTCTGGGAAGGATGTCCACAAGGTTTAGGAGTGAGCCTATGGCAGTGGTTCTCAACTCCTGTCCTCAGGACCCACTAACAGGCCAGGTTTGCAGGATAACTGAAATACATCACAGGTGATATAATTTGCTGCTTAATGATAGCAGTATTCTAGTCTGCATCTCCCCAGGGTAATACTTAAAACCTGGCCTGTTAGTGGGTCCTGAGGACAGGAGTTGAGAACCACTGGCCTATGGGAATGTTTGACCATTCTTTCAGAAGCGCATTTGTGAGGTTAGGCACTGATGTGGACAAGAAGGCCTGGCTCTGAGTTTCCGATATGGTCAAACATTCCCATAGACACACTCCTAAACCGTGTGGACAGCCTTCCCAGAAGAGTTGAAGTTGTTATAGCTGTAAAGGGTGGGCCAACTCAATAATGAACCCTACAGACTAAGACTGGGATGCCATTAAAGTTCAAGCGTGTAAAGGCAGGCGTCCCAATACTTTTGAAAATATAGTGTACATGTGAGTTCCGTTTACAGGTAGGGATCACGCTCCACCCTGGCTGTGCTGTCATTTGCTACAGCACAAGCTGATCAGTGGGATTTATGGCTGGAACCCACCAATTGGCTGAGTAAATGACAGAAATCACTGACATTTGTAATCACAGGCAGAATCATGGAGATTATAGCCATGATTCCAAATCGCCAAGTGTGAATGAGCTTTAGAGCCACCAACTCTACTCAAACCTGCGCTGGATGTGTGACATCGTAAACAGAGAAATGGGAATTTATACAACACAGTCCTTTAGAAAGGAGCTGCACAACCCCATGAGGAGACCTGTGACATCTTGCTGCAATGGATTACACAGAGCTCAAAGTAAGCCACACTGAGTGCTCTTCCTAACTTTATCACAGCTGCAGTGTTGGCTGGACACCATTGATAGCTCTCTGGTTTCTACCATTGCCTGGGCCTCTTCTTCTATATCTTCATAGAGAATTCTACCTCCATCTCTCCGACTCGTTTCCATTGTCTCCCGGCAACTTAGCAACATGTACGGCTGGGTTGAGCCTGCTAGATGAGGACCCTGGAGGGAAACCGGCATCGGCTCCTCTGTAAATGATGAATAGAATTGGCGTGCACAATTTTAGAAGCAGATTGTTTTCTGACAGTTTCTTCAAAATAAATGTATAACCAACTCGTGTTTGAGTGACACATAAAATACACTTCTTTTATATATTAGACATATGATTTAAGGGAATCTATACTGTAATTCAGTGGATGCACATTTTATCTTATTATTGTAATGTTTAACAGCCAATTGTAACTTTCACATTATTACATGTTTGCTTTATAGCTATATTATGTTTCAAATTTATATTTAAAAAAAATGCATTGTATTTGTTAAAGGCTTGCATTGCCCAAAACATGAAAGGTTCATCCATACAAACTAACAACTGCCAAATATAGATTTCTGCATAGACAACATATGCCAATCAGCCATAACCTTATGACCACCGACAGGTTAGGTGAATAACACTGATTATTTCATTGCAATAACATCTGAAAATCAGTGGGATATATTAGGCAGAAAGTGAACATGTTCCTGAAGTCGATGTGTTGAAAGCAGGAAAGAATGGACATTGCAGTTTGTTGTGTATAGGGCTATGTAGCCGTATGCTTGGCAGGGTGCCAATACTGACCCGTGTCCACAGCCAAGAGTGCCTACAATGGGCATGTGAGCATCAGAACTGGAAGCAATGGAAGAAGATGGCCTGGTCTGATGAATCATGTTTTCTCTTACATCATTTGGGAAAAAGACGGTACCATGATGCAGTATGGGAAGAAGGCAAGTAGGAGGAGGCAGTTTAATGCTTTGGACAATGTTCTGCTGGGAAACCTTGGGTCCTGCCAGTCATGTGGATGTTACTTGATACGTACTACCTACCTACACATTTTTGCTGTACACCACTTAATGGAAATGGTATTGCCTGATGGCGAGGACATCTTTTAGCAGGATAATGCTTTCTGCCGCACTGCAAAAATGGTTCAAGAATGGTTTGAGGAGCACAACAATGAGTTTGAGGTGTTGACTCCAAATTTTCCAGATCTCAATCCAAATTGAGCATCTGTCAGATGTGTTGGAGAAACAAGTCCGATCCATGGAGGCCTGTCTTGCAACCTACAGAACTTAAAGGATCTGCTACTGACAGCTTGGTGCCAAAAGCCACAGCATACCTTCAGAGGCCTAGTGATGTCCACGCCTCAATGGATCAGGGCTGTTTTGATGACAAAGGATCTGTTTTGGCAGCAAAAGGAGGACCTTGCACAGTATTGGGACAGGTTCATTCAGTGCCCAGGGAATGCCATAGAATGGGTGTACTGCCCTGCACCCATTCTCTGCCCCCTTGCTCTGGCTGCCCTTGGTTGGCATGGAGTGTGCACTGCACATACATGACCAGTCTCTTGCTTTATAGCAGCTAGATAGTTATTGCATGATGTGTTTTTGGTGCCAGCTGTGGATGGATGGGTTGGAGAGTGGACATGTTGGAGCACAGTGTGAAAGCAGTAGCTGTCAGATCAGATATGAAGCCAATGCCCATTGGTTACCAACAATTGATTTGGTGCATGCGTGCAGTAAGGGAGTGCCCCCACTACTGCTGCACAGAGGGTAGCTTCCCCTTCTGCCCACCCTTATTCTAGCCCTGCTTGCATATCATTTATTCTTTTTTATACTTACCTAGTCTACAAGCCGGTCATTTATTGCACAGGGTCCTTTTTTCGGCTCACCTCTGCTTCAATGATGCAAGTAGTGCTGATATCATCAGGTGAAGACATCAGTTCTGCTCCTTGCATCATTACTCTATGAGTGTAGGGTGCTGTGGCAATGATCCCCTGCGGGTGTGTTCATGATATCCTGTACTCACAACATATCTATAGTCTTTAACCCAGTATCATTTGACTTGGAAGACTGAGGACAGTGGCGGATTAGAAGTACTGAAAGGTACAGTGCCAAAAGTAGGAGAATATTGCATTCAGCCCTACTGCGGGAGGACCTTTTAATAAAAATTGGCAAGAGTTTGGTTTGAATAAGAGGCTCAAGACTGCCCTCCTGTCTCCTGGAGCAACCAAACTTACTGCCCCTACACAGACTTTTGTGGATTAGTGTACAGTGTCCTTACAGATCACAAACCCAACAACTAGCAGAATAAGTCAACAGTTTGCCCTAAACTGGTCATATGAATTACAATTCCCATGCAATATACTTTAGATTTACCAAAACTGTGTCATTTAGGGGCACAATACTTAAAATCTGTATTCAATTTAGGCAGATTTTTGCACTACATGGATGTTGGTAGACTTAAAGGAGATTTTACAGGCAATTGTAATTCTTTAGTCTTCTAGTTGCCCCCAAAATGCATTGAGTATTTTATGTGATCATATTTTGAACCATTCAAGCTATTTGAACGCTTTCAGCAGTTGGTCTGGTGCTCTTTTGTTTTGTTTGACCTCAATGAAAAAAAAAAAAAATCGAATGGTTCACTCATGCTCTGATGAGATGCCTTATGAACACTGGAGCACGCACTTGGAGTAGAAGTGGACTGGTAAGGAGGAAGAAGCAAATCATTTAACCTGGGGATTGGGCAAGATTTACAAATATACACACAAGTACACAAGGACATTTTTCCTCATCTTCACTGGTAAGTACAAGTTTTCATTGCCAATATAGCAAAATAGCATTTGGGCTATAGCTATATTAAATACACATTTTCATCGGTTTTACTTTTTAACCTGTCAGTGACCACAGAAATATGCCTTTTGAAGTTCATATGAGAATGCTGAAGAAAACTAGGAATGCGCAACTGTGTGTGTTCCTAGTTCCTAGTTCTCAGGTTCTCAATATAAACCTAAAAATAGGTTATAGAGTTATTGTCAAGTTAACTGACTTATATTGATGATGCTTAATTTGGGCTTGGGCATTTAAGCTTCCAAAAGTCTGTTCACGAAAGAGTGACCCTTTTATGACCAGACTTCTCTTTCAAATGCACATGGTCATGGAGCTTAGTGGATATGGTGAAATGGAGAAGCCATGCTCACTTTAATCATCCAACAAAGTGCTTAAGATTTTTAAGAAAATATTTTTCTTTAATATGGCTGGGTATACAAAGAAGTCCCCATCTCTAACCCTAACTCTATATGGAAGTCTAACGCTAACCCTAATTTTAACCATAATACTAACACCAACTCTACAGTAATTCTAACCCTAACTAATCTTAACACTAACCCTAACTCTATCCCGAAGTCTAACTCAAACCCTAACCCCAACCTTATCCCTAATGCTAACCTTTACTCTAACCAAAACTCTAACCCTGATTCTAACGCTAATCTTAACCCTAACTCTAACCTCAACTCTAATACTAATGCTATCCCTAACTTTAACTGTATCCCTAATGCTAACCTTAACTCTGACCCTAACCGTAACTCTAACTCTAAACCTATCCCTAACGCTAACCTTGACTCTAACCCTAGCTCTAACCCTAACTCTAACCTTAATCCTAACCCTAACCCTAACTAACTCTAATCCTTACCCTAACTCCAACCCTTACGCTAACCCTATTCCTAACTCTAACCCTATACCTAATGCAAACCATAACTCCAACCCTAACTCTAACCTTAACTCTAATCCTGTCCCTAACTCTAAACCAAACTTTAGCCCTAACCCTAAATCTAACACTAACCCCAACCCTATCCCTAATGCTAACCTTTACTCTAACAATAACTCTAACCCTAATTCTAACTCTAATCCTAACCCTAACACTAACCTCAACTGTAATTCTAGTCCTATACCTAACTTTAACTGTATCCCTAATGCTAACTAACTCTAACCCTAAATCTAACACTAACCCCAACCCTATCCCTAATGCTAACCTTTACTCTGACCCTAGCTCTAACTCCAACCTTAATCCTAACCCTAATTCTAACCCTGACCCTAATTGTAACCCTAACTAACTCTAACCCTTACCCTAACTCTATTCCTAACCCTAACCCTATCCCTAATGCAAACCTTAACTCTAACCCTAGCTCTAACGCTAACCGTAACTAACGCTAATCCTGTCTCTAACTGTATCCCCACGCTAACCTTAACTCTAACTCCAACTCTAAACCTAATTTGAACTTTAACCCTAACTCTAACCTTAACTCTGACCCTACCTCTAAATCAAATTCTAACTCTAACCCTAGCTTTAATTCTAATTTTAGCACTGACTCTTACTCTATCACCAACTCTAACCCTAACTAAAACTGTAACCCTAGCCACACACCAAAGCCTATACTTTCTATCACCTCCAATCAGATCCCAGCTGACAGGAAACAACTGCACAGTGAGGGGCTTACCCCCCTGACAACAGTGGGCCCCAATTGGCTGCTTGGGCCCCAAATGCTATGTTGTGGGGTAGCAGATGACATATGAGGTGCTTCTCCATACCTAGATGTTCTGGGTATCTTTGGGAAGGTTGATGATGATTGGAATGGTGGGGGAGTGGGGAGAATAGGTAAGTAGAGGCTCCTGAGGGTGCATAGGACAGGGTGGTAGGTGCTATAGGTTTTGTGTGTTTTGTGTCAGGTTTGCATTAAAAATATCAATGAAGCAGGATGCAGTTGCTTTACTGTCACACTGTCAGAGTTCCTGGAAATAAGAAAAGCTATTGTAGTTAGAAAGATACAATTAAAGCCAACAAGTCTCCCTGTATTCAATGCAGGTGCAGCTTTCTCCACTCCAGCAAATGCTTCCCATTCATCGAGCACATTTATTGCTCCACCAAACAATCGTTCCCAGGGAAGGCTATTTATTCCACGTTAAATTGGCATAAAATAACAGTAACCACCCTCTGAATCCATCTTTAAAGGAATAACATGCCAAAACGATGTGGTGCCTTATTATTAAAGTAAGGCTTTTATGAGACAAACACGTAGGCTGCCATTAATAACTTTCTATGAAAATGCTAGTGCCCTGGCTGTTTTGCTGGCCTCAGTACTTTCTGGAACGTAAATGATCAGCAGCATTGAAAAGGGCATCACTCTCCCCACCTGGATTAAGCTCATAGACAAGTACATGTATACCCCAAACCTTTTTCTTTTACTTTTGGTTAGAGGTGGGAAAGGTTTGGATAGGGGTGTGGGGGAATCCCCCAAGCTAACTTTTAGCCAAAATGTTTGTAGGTCCACTGCCAGAATTAAGGAACAACCTATAATAGAAGTTTTCCTGGTTAACAGCTTCACAAGGGCCAATCATTTTTAGGAATAGATAACCCTCTAGGACACAGGTGTCAAACTGGCAGCCCCAGCTGGTACGAAACTACAAGTCCCATGAGGCATTGCAAGGTTGACAGTTACAAGCATCGCTCCCTCAGGCAGAGGCATGATGGGACTTGTAGTTCCACAACAGCTGGAGGGCCGCCAGTTTGACACCCCTGCTCTAGGATATGGCATTGGTACAGGATTTTGGCAATGATACATAGCTGCTATGGCAGTACCTGGCTTTCCAAGTTGTTTGTTTGAGAATAGCTTGCTTACCATCCCTTCAAATGGCCAGAACGGTAAAAGATTTCCCCCCACCTCCATAGATTTTATTGGGGTTCACTGCAAAGTTTGCAAACCTCCAGAATGCTTTGTGAAACTGAAACCAAAGAGGTTCCCTCATCCCTAGTTGAAACCCCTGTCAGGTTTTTATTGCTGAGAAAGGAGTAGGAAATGAAGCACAGACTGCAGAGATCATTGTCCAGATCAGTTTTATGTATTATTGCATTCAATAATCAGAATCAACGCATTTCAAGGGTTACAAAGAGCACGCTTGATCAGAGCTTAGAAATTCAGATGGGATTAGGATGAAGGCTATAGTGTTTCTTGAAGGAAGTTCAGTTCCTTTAAAAATTGACTGTCATCTAGAGTCCAGAAGAAGAATCGTCAAATGACAACCCAAATGTTGGATTCCCTATCAGTTTATGTAACTTAGATGATGGCGATCAGGACCAATAGAGAGAATGGAACTCCTAGCTAGGGTCACGGGCAGCAATAAAAACCTTGATAATAGGCAAGTTGGTAGAGTGACGGACCCAAAACAGGAAGGGTAAAGCTTGGCATCCAAATGCTGGAGTATGTCCTGAGACCTGATTGGCTAGGGTGTCCTAAGACTCCCTGGCCAATTGGGTCTCAGGACCCGCCTTCTGATTGGCCAGGAGGAGAATCAGGAAGACAATAGCGAATATTCATTTGCTATTTTCACACAACTGGGTGGGCTCAGGGCACAGTGCTCTGTGCCGGAGCCCACCCTTTTTTGAAGCCAATTAAAGTCTCAGGCTCTAACCATGTGCTTAAAAGAGAAACCCCATTGAAATCCATGCATCCAGTGCCCTGCATGGAGATTAGGGGTGATGCCCATGGATGAGGACAGGCTGCCACTGGTCCCTAGGAATGTACTGAGAGTGAGAGTGTCACAAGTATAATCACTTGAGCTCCAACCCATTTCTGACACCTTTTTGTTTACATGTAACAGTATTTTTTTGCTGTCTTAGAACCCCTAAAAAGTATATAGGTTTTAAAACAGAGGCCCTAGAGAATAAATTGGTGTTTTTTGCATTTTCTTTTTTTTTTTAAAAAAAATACACTTTTTTGAATTTTAATGCAAATATAACACCATACAATTTTTTGTAAAATTTATAAGATGGTGTTAGGTCGAGTAAATAGATACCATACATGCCATGCTTTAAAATTGTGAACGCCCATGCAGCGGCAACAAACAACGTAATTTTTACTATCCATAGACAAGGTTTTAAATGCCTTTACAGGTTACCACTTTAGATTTAGAGAGGGGTCTGGTGCTAGAATTACTGCCCATGATCTGACGTTCGCTGTGAAACCTCACATGTGTGGGACGATCGCAGTTTCCGTGCATGCGGGAACAATGCGAGCGGGCACTTCAAATTTTTTTTTAATTATTAATTCCTTTATTTTAAACACCCCTTGTGACAGCAATACACATGTGACAGGTACTCTTTATGGAGGGATCTGAGGATGCTGGATATTTTTTGCCGTTGCCACAATTACTGCATATGAACACCACCTTAATCTGCCATTGCAAATAAAGGGGGGGGCGACTTTGGGGCGTGCCAAAAATGCAACTAAACTTGGCGTTTTTAATGCCCCTAGAGACATGGGACAAATGAGAGGGGCTTTATATATTTCAATGGCAGTAAAACACAGAATATAAAGTACAGTTGAAATCAAACAAAATGTTTTACAAAAATAAACCAAACATTAAAACGCTGCTGGGCAAGTAGGGGGACTGGGTTCAAAACCTATAGAGGAAACATAGCATAGTGATAGCATTATACAGGGTCTACGCATTTCAACTTTAACAGGATCAACTATGCAGTTGTTACAAGGGTATTCAATCACCATTGGAAGTAAGTTTGTACCCTACCATGGTACAGACATAACTCCCTACCCAGGAAGAGCACCCACTGGCCCATGGGAAGAGCCTAGGCAAAGCACTCATAAAAGTCCAGATAGCAAAATACTAACTCAAAGCACCCAAATCAGGTCAACAATTTGGCCATCCCACTGACACGGAGTACAGGACCAGTCCTTTCAGTAAATGACAACGCCCCCTAACCTCAAGTCTGAACAAGCGATAGCAGGGAGGATTGGCCTCATATCACATGATCAGTGTTAAAGCATGTGATTGGCTAAACCTGACTCTGTACAATCTTTCTCGTTTTGAATGGAGAGAAAGATACATAGTTTTTCTACTAATCAGAAGAGAATGCAAACACCCTAAAAAAAGTCTGCGTGCAAAACAAAAATTATTATTATTATTATTTTTAATAATGATAATAATAAAAAAGCTAGATAAGGTTTGATGCAGATTATTATCAGGATCAGTGTCAGGGTAACAGAGTCAGTAAGTGTTGTACAGACCCAGAAACTCAGCCCAGGGATAGTGAGAATCCCTCATAATGGACACAGCAGGTGTACAGACCAGGAAACTTAGCCCAGGGATGGTGGGAACCCCTCATAATGGGCACAGCAGGTGTACAGACCCAGGAACTCAGTGCAGGGATGGTGGGAACCCCTCATAATGGGCACAGCAGGTGTACAGACCCAGAAACTCAGCCCAGGGATGGTGGGAGTCCCTTATAATGGGCACAGCAGGTGTACAGACTCGGGCACTCAGCACAGGGATAGTGGGAACCCCTCATAATGGGCACAGCAGGTGTGACGTGTGGACGACACCGGTAATACTCCCCAAGGGTGGTAGGGACCCGACTCAAGGGTCCAGACATGTGGACGACACGGGTAATACTCCCCAAGGGTGATAGGGACACGACTCACGGGCTCAGACATGTGGACGACACGGGTAATATTCCCTGAGGGTGGTAGGGACCCGACTCAAAGACCCAGACATGTGGACGACACGGGTAATACTCCCCAAGGGTGGTAGGGACGTGACTCAAGGACCCAGACATGTGGACGACACGGGTAATACTCCC
>BLSH010235253.1:307633-347282 GCA_018402905.1 Glandirana rugosa | reverse complement strand
TTTAGGAGAGGGTTCACTTCACTGGGTGTAGGAGAGGGTTCACTTCACTGGGTATAGGAGAGGGTTCACTTCACTGGGTATAGGAGAGGGTTCACTTCACTTGGTATAGGAGAGGGTTCACTTCACTGGGTATAGGAGAGGGTTCACTTCACTGGGTATAGGAGAGGGTTCACCTCACTTGGTATAGGAGGGGGTTCACTTCACTGGGTATAGGAGAGGGTTCACTTCACTTGGTATAGGAGAGGGTTCACTTCACTGGGTATAGGAGAGGGTTCACTTCACTGGGTATAGGAGAGGGTTCATTTCACTTGGTATAGGAGGGGGTTCACTTCACTGCGTATAAGAGAGGGTTCACTTCACTGGGTATGAGAGAGGGTTCACTTCACTGGGTATAGGAGAGGGTTCACTTCAGTGGGTATAGGAGAGGGTTCACTTCACTGGGTGTAGGAGAGGGTTCACTTCACTGGGTTTAGGAGAGGGTTCACTTCACTGGGTATAGGAGAGGGTTCACTTCACTGGGTATAGGAGAGGGTTCACTTCACTTGGTATAGGAGAGGGTTCACTTCACTTTGTATAGCAGATGGTTCACTTCACTTGGTATAGGAGAGGGTTCACTTCACTGGGTGTAGGAGAGGGTTCACTTCACTGGGTGTAGGAGAGGGTTCACTTCACTGGGTATAGGAGAGGGTTCACTTCACTGGGTATAGGAGAGGGTTCACTTCACTTGGTATAGGAGAGGGTTCACTTCACTTTGTATAGGAGAGGGTTCACTTCACTGGGTATAGGAGAGGGTTCACTTCACTGGGTATAAGAGAGGGTTCACTTCACTGGGTATAGGAGAGGGTTCACTTCACTGGGTATAGGAGAGGGTTCACTTCACTGGGGATAGGAAAGGGATTACTTCACTAGGTATAGGAGAGTGTTCACTTCACTTGGCATAGGAGAGGGTTCCCTTCACTGGGTATAGGAGAGGGTTCACTTCACTGGGTATAAGAGAGGGTTCACTTCACTGGGTATAGGAGAGGGTTCACTTCACTGGGTATAGGAGAGGGTTCACTTCACTGGGCATAGGAGAGGGTTCACTTCACTGTGTATAGGAGAGGGTTCACTTCACTTGGTATAGGAGAGGGTTCACTTCACTTTGTATAGCAGAGGGTTCACTTCACTGGGTATAGGAGAGGGTTCACTTCACTTGGTATAGGAGAGGGTTCACTTCACTTGGTATAGGAGAGGGTTCACTTCACTGGGCATAGGAGAGGGTTCACTTCACTGGGTATAGGAGAGGGTTACCTTCACTGGGTATAGGAGGGGGTTCACTTCACTGGGTATAGGAGAGGGTTCACCTCACTTGGTATAGGAGGGGGTTCACTTCACTGGGTATAGGAGAGGGTTCACTTCACTTGGTATAGGAGAGGGTTCACTTCACTGGGTATAGGAGAGGGTTCACTTCACTGGGTATAGGAGAGGGTTCACTTCACTTGGTATAGGAGGGGGTTCACTTCACTGGGTATAGGAGAGGGTTTGCTTCACTGGGTATAGGAGAGGGTTCACTTCACTTGGTATAGGAGAGGGTTCACTTCACTGGGCATAGGAGAGGGTTCACTTCACTGGGTATAGGAGAGGGTTACCTTCACTTGGTATAGGAGGGGGTTACCTTCACTGGGTATAGGAGAGGGTTCACTTCACTTGGTATAGGAGGGGGTTCACTTCACTGGGTATAAGAGAGGGTTCACTTCACTGGGTATAAGAGAGGGTTCACTTCACTGGGTATAGGAGAGGGTTCCCTTCACTGGGTATAGGAGAGGATTCACTTCACTTGGTATAGGAGGGGGTTCACTTCACTGGGTATAGGAGAGGGTTACCTTCACTTGGCATAGGAGAGGATTCACTTCACTGGGTGTAGGAGAGGGTTCACTTCTCTGGGTGTAGGAGAGGGTTCACTTCACTGAGTATAGGAGAGGGTTCACTTCAATTGGTATAGGAGAGGGTTCACTTCACTGGGTAAAGGAGAGGGTTCACTTCACTGGGTATAGGAGAGGGTTCACTTCACTTGGTATAGGAGAGGGTTCACTTCACTGGATAAAGGAGAGCCTTCACTTCACTGGGTATAGGAGAGGGTTCACTTCACTTTATATAGGAGAGGTTTCATTTCACTGGGTATAGGAGAGGGTTTACTTCACTGGGTATAGGAGAGGGTTCACTTCACTGGGTATAGGAAAGGGATTACTTCACTAGGTATAGGAGAGTGTTCACTTCACTTGGCATAGGAGAGGGTTCCCTTCACTGGGTATAGGAGAGGGTTCACTTCACTGGGTATAAGAGAGGGTTCACTTCACTGGGTATAAGAGAGGGTTCACTTCACTGGGTATAGGAGAGGGTTCACTTCACTGGGTATAGGAGAGGATTCACTTCACTTGGTATAGGAGGGGGTTCACTTCACTGGGTATAGGAGAGGGTTCACTTCACTGGGTATAGGAGAGGGTTCACTTCACTTGGTATAGGAGAGGATTCACTTCACTGGGCAGAGGAGAGGGTTCACTTCACTGGGTATAGGAGAGGGTTAACTTCACTTGGCATAGGAGAGGATTCACTTCACTGGGTGTAGGAGAGGGTTCATTTCACTTGGTATAGGAGGGGGTTCACTTCACTGCGTATAAGAGAGGGTTCACTTCACTGGGTATGAGAGAGGGTTCACTTCACTGGGTATAGGAGAGGGTTACCTTCACTTGGCATAGGAGAGGATTCACTTCACTGGGTGTAGGAGAGAGTTCACTTCTCTGGGTGTAGGAGAGGGTTCACTTCACTGAGTATAGGAGAGGGTTCACTTCACTTGGTATAGGAGAGGGTTCACTTCACTGGGTAAAGGAGAGGGTTCACTTCACTGGGTATAGGAGAGGGTTCACTTCACTTGGTATAGGAGAGGGTTCACTTCACTGGATAAAGGAGAGCCTTCACTTCACTGGGTATAGGAGAGGGTTCACTTCACTTTATATAGGAGAGGTTTCATTTCACTGGGTATAGGAGAGGGTTTACTTCACTGGGTATAGGAGAGGGTTCACTTCACTGGGTATAGGAGAGGGATTACTTCACTGGGTATAGGAGAGTGTTCACTTCACTTGGCATAGGAGAGGGTTCCCTTCACTGGGTATAGGAGAGGGTTCACTTCACCGGGTATAGGAGAGGGTTCACTTCACTGGGTATAGGAGAGGGTTCACTTCACTTGGTATAGGAGAGGGTTCACTTCAGTGGGTATAGGAGAGGGTTCACTTCACTTGGTATAGGAGAGGGTTCACTTCACTGGGTATAGGAGAGGGTTCACTTTACTGGGTATAGGAGAGGGTTTACATCCACATTAAGGTTAAATATTTTAAGCGCATTCCCAGACGGTGTGAAAAGCGAACAGTCCTCTAAATGTACAAAGCGGCCACAACTGGAGTAGGAAAGACTGTCCACTACCAGTATGCTGCAGAGAAGGAACCTTGCTCTCTGGCTGGAACTAGTGGTCTCTCTGCAGAGGTCTGACACTCTCCCTGCTGAGTTGGACCCAAAGCTCTGCAATCTGCAAAACTCACTCTCCCTGCTGATTAGACAGCTCTAGCTCCGACTCAAAGGGGGGGAGGAGGGCCATCTTAGATCTTTGCAGGGAGACCACTGTGTGGAAACAGTTATCTCTCTGCACAGTTGCCAGCTAGGTCAGACCTATAGCTCTGTGATCAGCAAACCCTGTGATCACCTACTAATTGGAGAGCTCTAGCTCTGACTCAGCAGGGGTAACCGTGGACCTCTGCAGAGAGACCACAGATTCCACACAGAAGCAGTAGAGGTTGTCCACTTCCAGCATGCTGTAGACAAGAAGTGGTGCTTTCCATATACAAGCAGTGGTTCCTCTGCAGAGGTCTCACACATTCCCAGACTTATAGCTCTGCAATCAGCAAGCCTGCTAATTGCACTGCTCCAGCTCTGACTCAACAGGGGTCACCTTGGACCTCTGCAGAGAGACCACAGAGAGCAAGCAGTCACAGTCAGGCAGTAGTGGTTGTCCATTGCCAGCATGCTGCCAACAAGAAGTGATACCTTCTACATGGAAGCAGTGGTTTCTCTGCAGAGATCTGACACAAACCCAGCTAAGTCAGACCTAAAGCTCTGCAATCAGCAAACCTCCTGTTCCCTGCTGATTTGCAAGCTCCAGCTTAAACTGAGCAGGAGTTGTGTGGACTTCTGTAGAGAGACTACTGCTTCCACACAGAGAGAAAGCATGCTGGCAGGGGACTGGCTTTTCTACTCAAGATGTGGCTAAAATAGACTGTAACACCTTGCCCTCTTTTTGTTTTGATACAATTGGGTATATTTAGTTGTCTTAAACCGAAAGTTCAATTGGGCTATACCATAAATCCTGAGGGCACTTTACTGATAATCCCCCCAAAATATATAAGTGGCCATTATACTAGGCTTTATATTCATTTTTCAGCGTACATGCTGGGCATCTGTGGGAGCACAGGGGACAATCAGAAATATATGTTATCTCTCTGGTGCAGAAAAACAAAACTGCATTGCAAATGTTTTAATAATCAAAGATAGGGACATTTTTAGGGGCAAAAAACCTGAAGTGCAGACCAATATGCAGCCAATGCAACATTTACAAGGTCATCCAGTGCCCAGGACAAAGATGTCCCCTTCCCTATGGTTAGGGTCAGGGGGTCCCCATCCCTGTAATAAACCATTGTGCCCAGGGCAGCCTCCCCTCCTGCCCACCCCTTGCCTCCCACAATACAGCCCTGACTGGCCAATCTCTAGACTTGTGTTCTGTCACATGTGAGTGGGGAGGAGCATGCAAAAGAGGGGGAAGCTTACACCAGAGTTTCTTTTCCTTTTTTGCATTGAAATTGGGGAATTAAACAAGTGAGGGAAAGGTAACCACCCCATGGTTATTATTCCTTCTATAAAGCAATCCTATTACTATAGGTAAGGCGAAGGTTCACTTTAAGTGACTACGCCATCTTGGTAACATGGCACCAAGAGAACATCATTAGGCTCTATAGCAGTTCACCAGTTATAGTCTGTTTCCTGATTACAATGCAATACACCTCAGTGTGGAATAATGACCTGCAGTGGCCAACTCCTTTCTGGTCTATTTATAAAAATGTTACTGTCTCACATCCATCACAAAAAATCCCCGTAATGTGTTTAATATCTTTATATAATCCCCAAAATGTGTTGAATATGTTTATATTCTCCCCATTTTGTGACTAATATGTTTATTTCCTATAACTGTCAGCTCCATCTAGTGGCCACAGTGTGTTATTTTTCTGATTGAGGTATTTCAGGAGAATGCCATGTTATGGCCACTAGATGGAGCTGACAGTCATAGGAAATATGCATATAAAACACTTTACAGGGATTATTCGTGACAGAGGTGCGCTAGTGAAGACATCTGCACAGCAAAGTTTTTTTTTTTTAATAAATGGACAGCCTAAAATGGTTCTATTATCTGTTTTCCCTTTCAGATAGCTATGTATGCCTGTTTGGGTTATTGCAAATAACCTTTTTGCATTTTTTTAAAATCTTGTTTTCTGTAAACACTTTATATATATATATATATGGGGGTCATTGCCTATGCTTTCTGTTGTTGGTTGTGCTGTACAGGGACTGGGTTTTGCTCTTTTTCTCTCTTGAGCTCACCGCACACGTTACAATCTGATTGTACAATCTCCTTTATGCCCCGTACACACGGGGCGACGATCGCATTCAGCAGGTCGTACTCACGACCGTTGTATGCGATATCGATCGTTCGTATGCGCGATTTGAACAGTCGAACATACGACGGTCGTACAAGGGAGTTGTATGAGCAGACTAGAAAACTTGGTCGTACCAACAAGCGCTCATACGACCGTTGTATCGTGTGTACAGAGCAGTTGGTACAACAAGTTGTATTGTGCAAACCACGCATGCTCCAAAGTCATGAATGGCCGGATGCTAATTACATGCACCTGAACGTTCTTTCCCCGGACGTACGATCGTGTAGTGCAGTCAGTATGCTGCATACAACAGCCAACATACAATTCAACACGGTCGTACGTGCGATCGTCGTCCCGTGTGTACGAGGCTTTAGATCTACCAGCAAGTAGTGCAAGGGGCCACCAGATTGGATACAAATTGATTAAATATAAATTGATTGGATACAAATTGATTATATACAAATCGATTATATACAAATGGATTAAATACAAATCGATTATATACAAATGGATTAAATACAAATTGATTGGATTCAACTTGATTATATACAAATTGATTGGATACAAATGGATTAAATACAAATTGATTGGATACAAATTGATTATATACAAATTGATTGGATACAAATTGATTAAATACAAATTGATTGGATACAAATTGATTAAATACAAATTGATTGGATAGCTTAGATAGGTCATCATATTACATGATTAGGGTAGATAGAAGTTGATTGTACAAAGATTGTATGGGCAGATTGTAACATGTAAATCTATTTGCTCATAGGGGCTTAAGGGAATCCTTGAGAGAAATACAAGGACTGCCATTGTTGACCTCCCAAGATTACCCCTTGCTTGGTCATCTCTGATTTTAAGCCCCTGTTCACATCAGTGCGACTTCAGGTGCGTCATTCGGTTTACAAATCCCACATGGAGTCGCATCTACTGTCTTCCTATGGCACCGTCTTAACAGGTGCGATTTGAAGTAGTTTCCTGCACTATTTTTGGCGATTTCAGGTGCAACTTGCATT
Organism: Glandirana rugosa; assembly: GCA_018402905.1. NCBI lineage: Eukaryota > Metazoa > Chordata > Amphibia > Anura > Ranidae > Glandirana > Glandirana rugosa. The sequence goes on along the minus strand of BLSH010235253.1, from coordinate 340,519 downwards.
GACATCTAGGGTTGCCACCTCACCCCTTTAGAGCCGGTTCACACTGAGGCGGCACGACTTGCAGGGCAAAGCAAGTCGCGCTGTTCGAGGCTACCTCAGCGCGGCTTGCAAGGAGACTTCTTTACATAGAAGTCAATGCAAGTCGCGCTGAGGTCGCCCCGAAATAGTGCAGGAAGTCGGAGCAGCCTGAGTCGCTCCTATTAGAATGGTTCCATTGCACTGCATGGGGACGACTTGTCAGGCGACTTGAGTCGCCTGACAAGTCGCCTCAGTGTGAACCGGCTCTTAAACCTCAACACATATTAATTACCCAGGTTCTGTGGCTGATTAAGGTGGTAATTCAACTCACTTGGTGCCTTACCTGCCTTAAATTAGCCTCAGAACAACCTGTGTAATTCATATGTGTTCGGGTTTAAAGGGATGAGGTGGCAACCCTATCGACATCTATGCTTGAAACTGCAAGCCACAGATGAAATCGCACTGTCCTGCAGCTTTGAAATCGCGCTGAAGTAGAGTGTTTTCAAAGCCGCGGACGTAAGATTTTAATTGAGCTGCAACAAGACTGCAGATCAAAGAGTGAGGCAGCACCATGGCTTAGTGATTAGTACGATTGCCTGGCAGCACTGGGGTCCTCGGTTTAAACCCCACCGACAATGCTACATGCCTGGAGTTTGCATGTTCTCCCTGTGCCTGCGTGGGTTTCCTCCGGGTACGCAGGTTTCCTCCCACACTCCAGAGACATGCTGGTAGGTTAATTTGCTCCTGTCTAAATTGGCCCTATAATGTGTATGTGAGTTAGGGACCTTAGATTGGAAACAAGGTAAGGGCAGGGATTGATGTGAATGGAAAATATATTGCTTTTTGAACATTGCTGTAGTGTTGTTTTGCTTATTTTTTTACTGATGTAAATGCAAATCATTGTTTTCAATGTGCCTGTCATAGGCATGCTCACGGGGTGTGCCAGATGTGCCTGGGCACACCCTAATCACTCTGTGCAGCGCAGATTCCCCCTGCTGCCTGGATCTAAAGAACGGGACTGGGGAATCTCTGTCCTCAGTCCCACTCTCTGTCTCAAAAGTGACACATCAGGGGTCTGTTTAGATCCATGATATTTCACCAAAGCTCCTAAAAAAATGTAAAAATAATAAAAAAAAATTATAGTAAATACAAAATAAATAAATAAAATGCAATTGTAAAAAAATAATAAAAATAAACTACTGACACCAATCTCTTCCTTCCTGACACCACCCTCTGCCCTACTGTCAAAGTCCACTGCTCTACTTGCAAATAAAATAAAATTGTAAAAAAAAATGATTTGAAAAATAAAATAATACAAATAAAGTAATGACACCAATCTCTGCCTTTCTGACACCGTCCACTGCCCTACTGTCAAAGTCCACTGCTCTACTGACAAATAAAATAAAAAAAAAAAAATAAAAAATAAAAAAACATTTAAAAAATACAATAATAAAAATAAACTACTGATGCCATCCTCTACCCCACTGTCAAAATCCACTGCTCTACTGGCAAATAAAATAAAAATATAAAAAAAATTTGAAAAAAATACAATAATAAAAATAACCTACTGACACCAATCTCTCCCTTCCTGACACCATCCTCTGTCCTATTGTCAATGTCCACTTCTCTACTGGCAAATAAAATAAAATGGTAAAAAATTATTAAAAAAATAAAAAAATAAAAATAAACTACTGACACCATCCTCTGCCCTACTGCCAAGTCCACTGCTCTACTGGCAAATAAAATAAAAATGTAAAAAAAAAATAAAACATTTAAAAAATACAATAATAAAAATAAACTACTGATACCATCCTCTGCCCCACTGTCAAAATCCACTGCTCTACTGGCAGATAAAATAAAAATATAAAAAAAAATTGAAAAAAATACAATAATAAAAATAAACTACTGACACCAATCTCTGCCTTCCTGACACCATCCTCTGTCCTATTGTCAATGTCCACTTCTCTACTGGCAAATAAAATAGAATGGTAAAAAATTATTAAAAAAATAAAAATAAACTACTGACACCATCCTCTGCCCTACTGCCAAGTCCACTGCTCTACTGGCAAATAAAATAAAAATGTAAAGGAAATAAAAAATACAATAATAAAAATAAACTACTGACACCAATCTCTGCTTTTCTGACACCGTCCTCTGCCCTATTGTAAAAGTCCACTTCTCTACTGGCAAATAAAATAAAATTGTAAAAAAAATATTAAAAAAAAAATAATAATAACAATAAACTACTGACACCAGCCTCTGCTTTCCTGATACCTCTGCCCTACTGTTAAAGTCCACTGTATTACTGGCAAATAAAACATAATTTTAAAAAAATAATTAAAAATGTAAAATAATAAAAATAAACTACTGACACCAATCTCTGCCTTCTTGACACCACCCTCTGCCCTATTGTCAAAGTCCACTGCTCTACTGACTCATTCCATGTTTTAATACATTTTAAAATGTTTGTTTATGTTTGCTTATAAGAGTGTGTATGTGTATATATATATATATACATATATATATATATATAATACAATAGGCTGTGCACACCTATGGTGCCCGTACACATGCCCGCTTATAGATCAGTAAAAAAAAAAAATACAGAAAGCTGCTTTGCCAGTCAAGTAGTAACAGCAACAAGGTTGGAAGTAGCCGCACTCAAACGATCCAATTTCCAATAGCGATTTTATTGCATCAAAGGGGATATAGACAATGAACAGAAGGTCCATCTGACGCGTTTCGCACCCTACAGTAGGTGCTTACTCATAGCTCAGTAAAAAAAAAAAAAAATACAGAAAGCTGCTTTGCCAGTCAGTATTATATGCAGGTGCGCACGTATGTGCGCAATTACGTGCGTACGCGCGTACAATGTTCATTTGAAGAGATTTGAATTGCATTCTGGGAGCTCTAATTTATTTTACGCAACTACGCGCAAAATAAGCGCAAGGGATTTCTGCCAGGAATACTGATGTGCAAACGTATGTAAAGTGCTGCGTACATTTTCAGCACTATATAAATACCTGTAATAAATAAAAAAAAGTCACATCTCTTTATTTGTTTTAAGCTCAGCCACTGAATCAGCCAGGAAAGAAGTATTTTCAAGACCATGGCACCCTCCATGCCTCCTCAGTACAGATTTGCTGTAACTTTCCTGGCTGCATAAATGCAAAAAGTAAAAGCAATTTCTACTTAGTCTCCATCTGCTCTACATCTGACAGATCTGCTACATATAATAAGACCCCTGCATTTGCAGCTATCTATTACTTTCCAGAGCCATTAAAAAATAAGAAATGTCTGTAAAGCATTCACGTCTCATTGTCCCTGATTGCCAGGCAGCTTCAAACAAGCCCTTTTCTCTGTATTAGAACAGCACAGCTGTTATAAAGGGTGATTTATACAGAAGATTACAACCCAGCCACAGCCTATAGATCCTCCACACATCTAGCAGATAATGAGCCTCCCCACAACTTGCCCATTTAGGAGGAATCAGCCTCACTGCAGACCTGCTCTAGAGAAGTCAACTGACATATTTCAGCTTTGATGGCCATCAAGGGCTCTTACCTGCAGCTTCAGTTTAGTTTTGTTGGAGCTTAGCTCAAAATCCCAAATCCAGACAGAATCAAGGTTCAAGGGTAATATCCAAAAAAAAAGAGGATCAGGGTGATCCAAAGGGAGGCAAAGTTTTTGGAGGAGGTCCTGGAAAGGGGACTCGGTTGCTGTTGTGTCCTCCAAGATGATGCTACTACCTGATGTGGTGTTGAGGCTTTCAGGCAGTTGGTGGTACTTGCTGAGCCTGGATGAAACATCTCCAGACCTGACCATGGATGGATGAGGAGGAGGAGCAAGAAGAGAATGCTTCAACCTTTCACAGGCTGCTCTACAAGGCAAGGGGGTGATGAGGTGGGGGAAAGTCCTCTGTCCATGGTGCTGTTAACTCATAACAGTCCTGCATGGTGAGAAGCGTAATTGCTAGTGCAGTTGATTCACATAATGTAAAACAAATAATGTATAATAAGCCCAATTTGTTTGCCACAATTTGCATGGGACAAGATTTGTCCATCTGGGTCAGTTTGGGCAGAATGGGTGATGGTCACACATCCTAGGGAGCAACAAATGTCCCTTTAAGGGGGCAGGGGGGCACTCAGTTGGATAGGTTGGCATGCATTGCTTGATTTAACCTGCTACAGGCTTCTCTACAAGACAAGGAGGGGTGATGAAGTGGGGGAAAGTCCTATGTCTATGGTGCTGTTAACTCATGATAGTCCTGAATGATGCAAAATTGTGCAGAAGACACTTCATTGCTAATGCAGTCGGCTCAGATAACGTGAAAAGTGAAAGCTTACTCTAGCATAGTAGAATAAAGAATGTAGAATAAACCAAATGTGTTGGTCACAATTTGCATGGGACAAGATGCGTCCATGTGGGTCAGTTTGGGCAGATTGGGTGATGGTCACACATCCTAGGGAGCAACAAATGTCTCTTTTAGGGGGCACTCAGTTGGATAGGTTTGCATGCATTGCTTGATTTAACCTGTTACAGGCTGCTCTACAAGACAAGGAGGGGTGATGTAGTGGGGGAAAGTCCTATGTCTATGGTGCTGTTAACTCACGACAGTCCTGAATGATGCAAAATTGTGCAGAAGACACTTCATTGCTAATGCAGTCGGCTCAGATAACTTAAAAAGTGAAAGCTTACTCTAGCATAGTAGAATAAAGAATGCAGAATAAACCAAATGTGTTGGTCACAATTTGCATGGGACAAGATTTGTCCATCTGGGTCAGTTTGGGCAGATTGGGTGATGGTCACACATCCTAGGGAACAACAAATGTACCTTTTAGGGGGCACTCAGTTGGATAGGTTGGCATGCATTGCTTGATTTAACCTGTTACAGGCTGCTCTACAAGACAAGGAGGGGTGATGAAGTGGGGGAAAGTCCTATGTCTATAGTGCTGTTAACTCATGGCAGTCCTGAATGATGCAAAATTGTGCAGAAGACACTTCATTGCTAATGCAGTCGGCTCAGATAACGTGAAAAGTGAAAGCTTACTCTAGCATAGTAGAATAAATAATGTAGAATAAACCAAATGTATTGGTCACAATTTGCATGGGACAAGATTTGTCCATCTGGGTCAGTTTGGGCAGATTGGGTGATGGTCACACATCCTAGGGAACAACAAATGTACCTTTTAGGGGGCACTCAGTTGGATAGGTTGGCATGCATTGCTTGATTTAACCTGTTACAGGCTGCTCTACAAGACAAGGAGGGGGTGATGAAGTGGGGGAAAGTCCTATGTCTATAGTGCTGTTAACTCACGACAGTCCTGAATGATGCAAAATTGTGCAGAAGACACTTCATTGCTAATGCAGTCGGCTCAGATAACGTGAAAAGTGAAAGCTTACTCTACCATAGTAGAATATATAATGTATGATAAACCCGATTTGCTTGCAACAATTTGCATGGGACAAGATTTGTCCAATTGGATCAGTTTGGGCAGACTGGTTGATGGTCACACATCCTAGGCAGAAACAAATCTTCCTTTTTAGGGGGTATGGGGGGCACTCAATTGGATAGGTTTGCATAAATTGATTAACTCAAGCTGCTCTACAAGGCAAGGGTAGATGATGAGGTGGGGGGGAAGTCCTCTGTCCAAGGTGCTGTTAACTCTTGACAGTCCTGAATGATGCAACATTGTGCAGAAGACACTTTGGGGTTGATTTACTAAAATTGGAGAGTGCAAAATCTGGTGCAGCTGTGCAGGATAGCCAATCGGCTTCTAACTTCAGATTGTTCAATTAAGCTTTGACAATAAAACCTGGGAGCTGATTGGTTTCTATGCAGAGCCGCACCAGATTTTGAACTCTCCAGTTTTAGTAAATCAACTCCTTCATTTCTAATGCAGACGTCACAGATAACATGAAAAGTGAAAGCTTACTCTAGCATAGTAGAAAATTTTGGATAAACCCAATTCATAATTTGCTGGTCAGGCATGGGAGATAAGAACCACCCAACTGGATCAACATGGTCACATGACCATGGCAGCAAGAGATGTCCCCAGGGCCCGGACAAATGGAGAGGGAGAGGGACGCCTGCCCTGGGCACAATGGTTTTCTCTAGGGATGGGGCGCCTTCCTTCTGTTGACAGAAGTAGTAACAGTGGCGGTGATTTTGATAAGTTAGTAACTGCTGGGCGTAGGATCCCCTAAGCTTACACATCACGAATGTTGGGGGCATCATGAAGGTGCAACTCGGCATTGTTGCCCTAGGCGCTGGCTGACCTTGTCCTGACAATAAATGTCCTTCTTTGGGGTGGGGGTTTGGTAGCTCAGTGCAGGTAGCTCAGATAATGTGAAAAGTGAAAGCTTCCTCTAGCATGGCAGGATAGAGAATTTAGAATAATACCCATGTACAATTTGCTGGTCCCAATTTGCATATTTCGATCAACTACTTAAATTCCCATGGACTGGTTAATGGCCACAGATCTATGGCAGCAACAGGTGTCACTTTTTTGGGGGCACTCAATCGGATAGGTTTGCATGCATTGTTTGATTCAACATGCAAGGCATGGGGGATAGGGGTGATATGGTGGGGTAAAGTCCTTGTGCTGTTAACAGTTCTGAATGGTGGGCAGATGTACAGGAGACACTTCCTTGCCAGCTAGGCAATGGGCAGCTAGGTAATGTAAAAAGTGACAACGAACTCCAACATATTGAAATAATACAGAATGCAGATTAAATTGGGTCAATTTGGGCAAAGTGCTCGTTGGTCAGTCACATATGGTCACAACAGATACCACTCTTTGGGCAATTGATGGGATGGGTTTGAATACATTGTCTGATTCAATCTGCCACAGACTGCTCTACAAGTCAAGTGGGGTTATGAGGTGGGGGAAAAGTACTCCATCAATGGTGGTGCTTTTAACCCATGCCAATGCTGAATAGTGAGAATCTATGCAGAATGCACTTCAATGCCACTGTAGGTGGCTCAGAGAATAAAAAAAAAGCGAAGGCTTACTCTAGAATACTAGCCTGAAGAATTTAGAATAATACCTATGCACAATGTGTTGCCCCCAATTTGCATGAGACATATTTCACCCAACTGGGTCAATTTGGGCAGACTGATTGATGGTCACATATCTTTGGCAGCAACAGACGTCCATTTTGGGGGCAGGAGGGCACTTCATGGGACATGCATTGTCTGATTCAACCTGCCACAGGCTGCTCTACAAGGTAAGGAGGGTAATGAGGTGTGGTGAAGTCTCCTGTCCATGGTGCTGTTAACTCATTATAGTCCTGAATGGTGGGAGGCTGAGCAGAAACTTACTCTAGTCTTGTAGAGTAAAGAATTTAGAATAAACCCAATTCACAATTTGTTAGCCAGGTACATGAGGCAAGAATTGCCCAACTGATTAAACTTGGATAGACTGGTTGATGGTCACATATCCATAACCAAAACGTATATCCCTCTTTTTCTGAAGGGGGGGTAATTGAGCGCGTAGATTTGCATGCATTGTCTGATTCAACCTTCAACAGGCTGCTCTACAAGGCCAGGGGGTGATGAGGTGGGGGAAAGTCCTCTGTCCGTGGTGCTGTAAACTCATGAAAGTCCTGACCAGTAGGAAACTGTGCTGGGGACATCTCATTACCAGTGCAGGTGGCTCAGATAATGAGATAAGTGGTTTATTGGTTGGTTACATAAGACAAGAAGTGCCCAATTGGGTCAATTTGGGCAGACTGGTTGATGGTAATGTATGGTCACAACAGATGCCCTTACAATAATACCCATACACAATGGTGGTCACAATTTGCCATAAGTCAAGATTTGCCCAGTTGGGTCACTTGGGACAGACTGGTTGATGGTCAAATATCTATGACAGCAACAAATGTCTCTTATTAGGGGTGGGTTCACTCAATCGGATAAGTTTGCAAGTTACCCCAACCTGAAAGTTAGAATCTGATCTGAGAGATCGGATGTGATTCGCACCGCACTGCAGTGGGAGTCCCATGCCATCTCTCTGCAATGCGATCTCAGCCACAGAGATAGTATGGCTGAGATTGCATCGCAATGGGATCAAACTCACACAGGACAATTTTTGTTCACAGGGTCAGAATCGCATTGCATGGTGGTTCACACCATGTGATCCGATTCCTGTGCGAGTTTGCAGATCGCACTGTGATATGCGAACTGAAAAGGGGGTGTCGTTAACATTGTACTGACACCTCCCTTCAGTTTGCATAGAGCAGTGTGAACTGCCGCCGGGAGGCAAGCAATGCGGGGACCCGCAGTGGATTCGCAGGGTTCCCGCATCGCTGCAATGTGAACCCAGCCTCAATGTTGTAACCTATTTCTTTATATTGTTTATAAAATATATATACAGTATCCCACAAAAGTGAGTACACCCCTCACATTTTTGTAAATATGTTATTCTATCTTTTCATGTGACAACACTGAAGAAAGGACACTTTGCTACAATGTAAAGTAGTGAGTGTACAGCTTGTATAACAGTGTAAATTTGCTGTCCCCTCAAAATAACTCAACACACAGCCATTAATGTCTAAACCACTGGCAACAAAAGTGAGTACACCCCTAAGTGAAAATGTCCAAATTGGGCCCAATTAGCCATTTTCCCTCCCCAGTGTTGGAAGGTGGAAAAACACAAGGTCTCTAACATCCACCAGCTCTGTGATGTTGTCATGGAGGAGTGGAAGAGGACTCCAGTGGCAACCTGTGAAGCTCTGGTGAACTCCATGCCCAAGAGGGTTAAGGCAGTGCCGGAAAATAATGGTGGCCACACAAAATATTGACACCTTGGGCACAATTTGGACATTTTCACTTTGGGGTGTACTCACTTTTGTTGCCAGCGGTTTAGACATGGATGGCTGTGTGTTGAGTTGTTTTGAGGGGACAGTAAATTTACACTGTTATACAAGCTGTATGCTCACTACTTTACATTGTAGTAAAGTGTCATTTCTTCAGTGTTGTCACATGAAAAGGTAGAATAAAATATTTACAAAAATGTGAGGGGTGTACTCACTTTTGTGAGATACTGTAATATATATACACACACACACGTGATATTTCCAAAAGTATTGGGATGCCTGCCTTTTACACACCCATGAACTTTTTGCAGTTAAAACGGAGACTGCGAGCCAGGCCTTCTCGTCCAACATCAGTACCTGACCTTACAAATGCACTTCTGAAAGAATGGTCAAACATTCCCATGGACACCCTTCCTAAACCTTGTGGACAGCCTTTCTAGAAGAGTTGAAGCTGTTATAGCTGCAAAGGGTGGGTCAACTCAATATTGAACCCTATGGGCTAAGACTGGGATGCCAATAAAGTTCATGTGCATGTAAAGGCAGGCGTCCCAATACTTTTGGTAATATAATGTAGTGTGTGTGTGTCTGTATATATATATATATATATATATATATATATATATATATATATATATATATAAATATCTCAGTGCCGCACCCCTAAGATGTATGAATCCCCACCCAAAAAAATAAAATAAAATCAAGCACTTATCTGCACCCTTCCCCCTAAGCATAAATTCTCTATGGACAGTCATATTTGTTCATTACCTCTGCTTCCTACTTAGTAGTGCTCCACGCTGATTGTGCTCCAGTGCTTATTATAGGAACTCCCTATGGATACATTTGCAAGGCACTTGTGACACCAATTGATTTTGCTTCTGGTGACAACTTGGCAGGGACTGCTAATAGACCACAATAGCACCCACCTGATCCTACGGCGTCACTCCCTCACTCACCATATGAGCTGATGCTCCATTACTGTTCCCTTGCTGTTGGGGGAAGATTCTGCCACAAATCTCTTTAGCTATCTTGTTTCTGATGATTTGATGCCAGCAACAAACAAACAAAAAAAAAGTGTGGCATATCCCTTGAAGGCCCATTCTCACTTCTGTGTGTTATTAACATATTTTTGCATTGCGTTGAAGCATGTCACATGAGTTCTGTATACTTTGTATGCTTCTTTTTTATTTGTGGTTAAATGACAAGTTATAGAAGGTCCTTAATGCTTCTTTCTCCTTTTTTTGCTGCAGTGATCTTACATTCAGCACTAGAGGGCGCCAGAGATGTGCAGAGCTCCTTTCCAGTATCTGTGCCTATTGCATTGGTCACTCTGCAGTTCCACTGGGCCAATAAACGATGGATGTAATTTACGATCCGGTCGCAGCTGATGTGTAAAACGCAATAAATCAGTTTATGAAAAGACCATCGAAATGATTTAAATTCAAATAAAGCCTGGGCTTCAGTGCATTTAGATAAATTAGCTTTTCCTGGAGAAATCATTCAGCGCACAGTGATCGCATCCGCTGCCCCATCTATTTAGATTGTTCTAATGGACACTCTGTTTTGGCAACAATAAAAGATGAATTTAACGTTGATTTGAGTCTGACTATAAAATGTATTCAAGCTGAAAGATTTAAAGGCGCTCTCCAATCAAATATGGACATTTTTCCTTTTAAAGGGATAGCTGAATAGTCAAAGATGTGTCCACCTAAAAGTTTTATTTCAGTTGTCGGGTGGAGAAGGACAGTGGTTTCCCTATGAATCATAGGCCTCAAATCAATTTTTTTACCTGGCTCCCAGGTGTCTTCTATAGAGATAGCAAGCTGAGATTAGGAGAACTCTCTTAAAGGGAGTGCTCCTAATCTCAGCTTGTTACCTGTATAAAAGACACCTGTCCACAGAAACTATCAATCAATCAGATTCCAATCTCTCCACCATGGCCAAGACCAAAGAGCTGTCCAAGGATGTCAGGGACAAGATTGTAGAACTTCACAAGGCTGGAATGGACTACAAGACCACCGCCAAGCAGCTTGGTGAGATTATGACAACAGTTGGTGCGATTATTTGCAAATGGAAGAAACACAAACTAAATGTCAATCTACCTCGGTCTGGGGCTCCATGCAAGATCTCACCTATTGGAGTTTCAATGATCATGAGAACGGTGAGGAATCAGCCCAGAACTACACGGGAGAATCTTGTCAATGATCTCAAAGCAGCTGGGACCATGGTCACCAAGAAAACAATTGGTAACACACCATGCCGTGAAGGACTGAAGTCCTGCAGTGCCCACAAGGTCACCCTGCTGAAGAAAGCACATGTACAGACCCGTCATTGCTAATGAACATCTGAATGATTCAGAGGAGAACTGGGTGAAAGTATTGTGGTCTGATGGAACCAAAATTAAGCTCTTTGGCATCAACTCAACTGGCTGTGTTTGGAGCAGAAGGAATGCTGCCTATGACCCCAAGAACACCACCCCCACCATCAGACATGTAGGTGGAAACATTATGCTTTGGGGTGTTTTTCTGCTAAGGGGACAACTTCACCACATCAAAGGGACGATGGACGCGGGGCCATGTACCATCAAATCTTGGGTGAGAACCTCCTTCCCTCAGCCAGGGAATTGAAAATTGGTCATGGATGGGTATTCCAGCATGACTATGTCACAAAATACACGGCCAAGGCAACAAAGGAGTGGCTCAAGAAGAAGCACATTAAGGTCCCGGAGTGGCCTAGCCAGTCTCCAGACCTTAATCCCATAGAAAATATAAGGAAGGAGCCGAAGATTTGAGTTGCCAAACATCAGCCTCGAAACCTTGGAGAGGATCTGCAAAGAGGAGTGGGACAAAATCCCTCCTGAGATGTGCAAACCTGGTGGCCAACTACAAGAAAAGTCTGACCTCTGTGACTGCCAACAAGAGTTTTGCCACCAAGTACTAAGTCATGTTTTGCGAAGGGGTCAAATACTTATTTCATTCATTAAAATGCAAATCAATTTATATATTTTTTTAAATGAGTTTTTCTGGATATTTTTGTCTCTCACTGCAAAATAAACCTACCATTAAAACTGTAAACTTATCATTTCTTTGTCAGTGGGCAAACATACAAAATCAACAGGAGATCAAATACTTTTCTCCCCTCACTGTAGTTAGACTACTAGGTACCAGTGTCTTGGATAAAAGTTATATATGTATCAGTGATGACTGGTGCTCCAATTTTTTTTTTTGGGGGGGGGGGGTGCATATACAACCTACTACAGCAAAGTTTAAATTGCTGGCAAAATGGCAACTCCCAGCCAGGAAAATAACAGCTCCCAGCCAGGATAATGACAGCTCCCAGCCAGGAAAATGGCAGCTCCCAGCCAGGAAAATAACAGCTCCTAGCCAGGAAAATGGCAGCTCTCAGCCAGGAAAAGAGCAGCTCCCAGCCAGGAAAATGACAGCTCCTAGACTGGAAAATGACAGCTCCCAGTCAGAAAAATGCCAGCTCCCAGCCAGGAAAATAACAGCTCCTAGCCAGGATAATGGCAGCTCCCAGCCAGGAAAAGAACAGCTCCCAGCCAGGAAAATGGCAGCTCCCAGCCAGGACAAGGACAGCTCCCAGCCAGGAAAAGGACAGCTCCCAGCCAGGAAAATGATAGCTCCCAGCCAGGAAAATAACAGCCTCGGCCAGGAAAATGACAGCGCCCAACCAGCAAGATGGCAGCTCCCAGCCAGGAAAATAACAGCTCTCAGCCAGGAAAATGACTGCACCCAACCAGCAAAATGACAGCTCCCAGCCAGGAAAATGACAACTTCCAGCCAGGAAAATGACAACTTCCAGCCAGGAAAATGACAACCCCCAGCCAGTATAATGACATCTTCCAGCTAGCAAAATGGCAGGTCCCAGCCTGCAAAATGACAGCCCCCAGCCAGGAAAATGACAGCTTCCAGTAAGGAAAATGTCCAAGAGAGGATATTGTAGTCACATAATTAAGAGGAGAAGCCTTCAAGATAAAACTGTGTACCAATAATAAGACCCAGTCCTTATCTAATTGCTCAATGGCAATAAAGTCCTTTAAAGGATTACTGGAAGTCAGCTTGAAAAAGGAGTGCTCATGCCCAGAGGTGACATTTACAGAGAAGTGTGTTTAAATTGCTGGCAAAATGACAGCTCCCATCTGGCAAAATAACAGCTTCCGTCTGGCAAAATGACAGCCCCCAGCTGGCAAAATGACAGCTTCCATCCGGCAAAATGACAGATTCCCATTCGGCAAAATGACAGCCCCCCCAGCTGGCAAAATGACATCTTCCAGACAGAAAAAATACAGCTCCCAGCCAGCAAAATGACAGCTTCAAGCCAGAAAAGAAGCCAGCTCCCAGCCAGCAAAATGACAGCGCCAGCTCCCAGCCAGCAAAATGACAGCTCCCATCTGGGAAAATGACAGCCCCCAGCCAGCAAAATGACAGCTCCCAACCAGAAAAATGACAGCTCTTATGCCACAAATAGAGCTTTCTTTTAGTGGTATTTGATCACCTTTTTTGTGCTATAAAAAAAAAAAAGGTAAAAATAAATCGCAATAAGCGTATATTGATTGGTTTGCACAAACGTTATTGTGTCTTCAAACTATGGGAATAGATTTATGGAATTTTTGTTATTATTATTATTTTTTTTTACTAGTAATGGCGGCAATCTGCAATCTTTATCAGGACTGCGATATTGCGGCGGACAGATCGGACACTTTTGACACTTTTTTGGGACCAATGACATTTTTACAGCGATCAGAGCTAAATATAGCCACTGATTACCGTATAAATGTCATTGGCAGGAAAGGGGATAAACTGTAGGGAGCGCTCTAGGCGTTAACTGTGTTGCCTCACTGTGTTCTAACTGTATGGGGGCTGGGATGGCAGGGGCATGACAGATCTAACTGATCCCAATCACAGGGATCGGTAGATCACCCGCTACTCCTGCGCGAATCGCCGTGCATAAACGGCGATTCACACTATCCTGCCACTTTGCCGCAGTAAAAGTCTGCAAGGCGGTCGGCAAGTGGTTAATACATTCTATGCATTAACCACTTCAGCCCCGGAAGGATTTCCCACTGTAGGACCAGAGCACTTTTTGTGATTCGTCACTGTGTCGCTTTAACTGACAATTGCGCGGTCGTGCAACGTTATACCCAAACGAAATCTGCGTCCTTTTTTCCCACAAATAGAGCTTTCTTTTGGTGGTATTTGATCACCACTGCGTTTCTGATCATCGCTATAAACAAAAGAGCGACAATTTTGCAAAAAAAAACCAAAATGTCTTACTTTTTGCTAAAATCTAAATCCAAAAAAATATATAAAAAAACATTTTTTCCATCGGTTTTGGCCGATTTATATTCTTCCTCATATTTTTGGTAGAAAAAAATCGCAATCTGCGTTTATTGATTGGTTTGCGCAAAAGTTGCGTATTTACGGATGATGAGAATTCATTTCCGGGGTTTTATTTTTTTTTTATTTTTTACTAGCAATGGCGGCGATCTGCGATTTTTAGCGGTACTGCGATATTGCAGCGGACCATTTTGACACTTTTTTGGGACCAATGACATTTATACAGCGATCGGAAATTTAAATGTCCACTGATTACTGTATAAATGTCATTGGCAGTGAAGGGGTTAACCTGCAGGGGTTAGTGAAGGGGTTAACTGTGTTCCCTGGGCGTGTTCTAACTGTGGGGGGGGGTGGACTGTTATGGGCATAATAGATCTAACTGATCCCAGTGACAGGGATCAGTAGAGCTCCTATGTCCCCACTGTCAGAATGGGGAACCGCCGTGTTTACATCGGCGATACCCCGTTCTTTAGCTCCGGCCGCTCATCGTGGATCACCGGTGGACATCGGGTCTGCCCAAGCCACGGGTACACTCCTCTGGAGTGTGGCGGGCACGCGCGCCGACAGCAGCGCACGCGCGACCCCTAGCGGTCACTCTGCAAATCCCCGCTTTTTTACGGCGATTCGCAGGACGCATCCACACTGCTGCAGTAAATATACTGCGCACAGTGTGGAACCGGTTAAGATGAAAACCTTCTATGCTGCAGCAGCCCCCCAGAGGCCCCCTTTTTCTTACCTGAGCCCGATCGTTCCAGCATCAAGGACAAGCCCAGCAGCTCCAGCCGCTGTCTCCATCCTCATTGGATAGATTGATAGCAGCAGGAGACGTTGGCTTCCTCTGCTATCAATCAAATCCAGTGACACGGGAGCCGGGCGGGACTTTGCTGTCTTTGTCTATGGATGCAGCAGGGGAACTCGGGAGCGCGACCCCCACGGGTGCCCCCATGGAAAGCGTCTCTCCGTGGGGGCACCCGATGCAGAGGAGGAGTCAGGAGCGCTGTTGGGGCATCCCAAAAAAGGAGGAACCTTTACAATCACTTTAACATCAGGGGCAAACAAAGTGTTAACTGTGTGCCTCGCTGGTGTTTCAGTGTAGAGGGCAGGAGTGGCCAGGCCATAAGGGGCACAGGGGTGCCACCCCCCCTAGTTTGCATGCGGGGCGCTGAAATCATAGGTTTCTATGAGCTTTTTTTATTCAAGCCACATGATTAGAGCCTGAGGCTCTAATTGGCTTGAACAGGGCTGGGCTCGGGGCGCAGGGCACTGCGCCCCAAACCCACCCACTTGTAACACTTGCGAATCAATATTTGCTATTGTCTTCTGGCTTCTCCTTCCGGCTAATCAGGACAGGAGGTGGTTCAGGTTGGCTGGGAGGAGCAGCCGAGGAAGCTGTGGTGCCACGACCACGGAGGAGTGAGTGCGGACCTGGGGGGGTTTGTTTGCTGCCCCCCCCCCAAAAAGTTTAGCACCAGCCGCAACTGGTAGAGGGGGAGGTGCTTTTACTAGGGGAAGGCATGTATCAGTGTTTCTGCTTTACAGGAGCACAGGATCCATGCCTTCTGTGCTGACAGAACGGCAATCTTCGGGGACCTGCTGATCACCTACCACTGTGTAGAATCAGAGTGGGAGCAACCCTCCGATGGTGCGCACTTGCACCTGATACTCAGAAGTGCAGGATCACAGACATATACGTGATCCAGAGCAGTGCGGCTGCCCTGTAGCAGTAAATGTGCAATGTGGTGGTCATAAAGTGGTTAAAAAAAAAAAGAAAAATCAAGTATTTTTTAATGCTGACTTGTAGAAATGTGCACTGCAGAAAAATGTGTTCAATTTGTTTAATTTTTTTTGTTTTATTTTCGTTTTTCAGGTCATTCGTTATGTTTGAAATTCGTTATTTTTAATACATTCGTAATTTCGGGAAGATTAGGAAATTCAAAAATTTGGAAATTCGAGTATCCGAATATTCAGAAATTCTAAATTTGAAAATTCAGAAATTCAAAAATTGGAAAAACCAAAAATCCGAAAATTTGAAAATATAAAAATTCAGAAATTCAAAAATTCTGAAATTAGGAAATTTGAAAAACTGAAAATTCAAAAATCCGAAAGTAAGAACGAGAATGCAAAAATCCGAAATAATAACCAACTATTAAATTATAGGAATTTCCTTTCAAATTTGGCTGTTAGTGAACATAACAAATAATGGATTTTTCCAAAGTTACGAATTATCCGAAATAACGAATGCTGCAACTAAACAAATGGAATGAAACAAATTAATAATAATAAATAATAATAATATTAAAACGTTTATATTATCATTATTTATTATTATTAATTTGTTAAATTCCATTCGTTTAGATGCGGATTTCGTTATTTCGGATAACTCGTAACTTCAGATAAATTCGTATTCGATACGTTTACTAACAGTCAAATTTGAAAGGAAATTCCAATACCTATAATTTTATAGTTAGTAATAGTTATTATAAGTTAGCATTTCGTATTTTTGTTTTTATTTTGGAATTTCCAAATTTCCGAATTTCGGGTTTTCAAAATTTCGAATTTTAGATTTTTGAATTTTCAAATTTTAGAATTTCGGATTTTCGAATTTTGGATTTTCGAATTTCCAAATTTTTGAATTTCGGATTTTTTTCTTCTTTTTCGTTAATTATTTTTTTTTAGTTTTCGTTAATATGAATATTCCAGAATTAACACATTTTTTGAATTTCATTGAAAAACGAATTCGGAACTAAAGAAAACGAATTGCACATGTCTTCTGACTTGCAGTGCTTTATCCTTGTAATAGATTCATTTTTATTCACTTGCAATATGCCTGTGATCTTGCTAGAAGATGTGACTGCATCCCTAGAACAGCCTCCTCCCTCCTTACACATCATAGCCCTCTCCTCTTCTGGGAGTGTTTAAATTACCAATTGTGCTGGCCCAGCTCCTTTGCCCCTCCCTTCATAATCCTTAATGTAGCGTCTTGGAGAGGAATGAAGGGGAAAACTACAGTATTTCGCTTGAGTGGCAGCACTGAGTCTGATGGGGCTGCTGACATCACAACCAAGATGGCGTCAGAAGTCTAGGGCGTTTCTGATGTCTACACAAGAGAGGCTTTTACAGGGATATAACCTGCATAAAATGCATTCAATGCTCATATAATTTAATGGAAAATTGTGATTGAAATGAGTGGTGTGGCAACAGAGTCCCTAGATATGGCCTCACTTTTGGATGATTTAACATTCCCTCCTAGCATTTAGGTTGCTTAACCACAATTTCTGACAGCCCTGAATCTGCCCCCCTGTTCTCTGTTAGCGATTGCTGACCTGTGTAGACATGTGCAGTTTGCTTCCTTTTTACAATAGTACTGAATTTAAACTAATCCGAAATAACGAAAAAACAAAACGAAAAAAAAATTGGACAGAATTCGAATCGGTTCGAATCAATTTAGAATAGTTTTTTAATTAGAAAATTTTCAAATTTGAATAGGTTTTAAATTTGCATTCGGAAAGTTTTCGAATGCAAATAGTTTTTCGATTTCCAAAGAGAATAAAATAGAATAGAAAATAAAGGAATAGAGTAGAAACAAATATACTAGAACAGAAATGAATATAACTTATAACAAATTTATCTATACTTTATTATATTCTATTATTTTACTTTCTGTTATATTCTTTTCTATTCTATTATTTTCTATTCTATTCCTTTATTTTCTTTGGAAATTGGAAAACGATTTGAATTTGGAAAACTATTCGAATTCGAAAACTTTTTGACTTCAAATTCCTCTATACTTTATTATATTCTATTCTTTTACTTTCTGTTATATTATATTATTTTCTATTCTATTCTTTTCTATTCTATTCCTTTATTTTCTTTGGAAATTGGAAAACTATTTGAATTCGGAAAACAATTTGAATTCGAAAACTTTTCAACTTTAAATACCTCTATACTTTATTATATTCTATTCTTTTACTTTCTGTTATATTCGTTTCTATTCTATTATTTTCTATTATATTCCTTTATTTTCTTTGGAAATTGGAAAACTATTTGAATTCGGAAAACGATTCGAATTCGAAAACTTTTCGACTTTGAATTCCTCTATACTTTATTATATTCTATTCTTTTACCTTCTGTTATATTATTTTCTTTTCTATTCTATTCCTTTATTTTCTTTGGAAATTGGAAAACTTTGAATTCAGAGAACTATTCGAATTCTTAAAATTCCTCTACACTTTATTATATTCTATTCTTTTACTTTCTGTTATATTCTTTTCTATTCTATTCTATTATTTTCTATTCTATTCCTTTATTTTCTTTGGAAATTGGAAAACTATTTGAATTCGGAAAACTATTCGAATTCCTCTTTACTTTATTATATTCTATTCTTTTACTTTCTGTTATATTCTTTTCTATTCTATTCTATGCTATTATTTTCTATTCTATTCCTTTACTTTCTTTGGAAATTGGAAAACTATTTGAATTCGGAAAACTATTCGAATCTGAAATTGATTCGAAAACTATTTGAATCGATTTGAATTAAACATTTTTTTTTTTTTGTAATTCCTTTATTTATCACAAAAGGTAACATGGTACAGGCAACTACACAAGCAAGAGCAATTTTTCATGCGCAAACGCAAATCTTGCATTAGCTGGGTTATTGATAGCCAGGACTGGAACAGTGTTCCAGAGACAGAATCTAATCTGAGCATCCAGTCATTCGGAGCTTTTGCCAAAACCCATAGCAAGAAGGATATTTGCATTTCTCAAGCCTATATATAAAGAAATAAAATAAAAATAGAAAGAACACTTATAAAGTTAAGGGCAAGGAGTCGTATGTCTGGCTGGTCATCCTAAGGAGAAAGCATCCACGTCCATCCACGTCGAGCTGACATTTTTATAATAAAAAACTAGGTGGACATGAAGCTCGATAACGGGGCAAAGTCGTGGAATGCCTATCAGACTGAACATGGACGCAGACTAGCTACCTTGTAGACCAGAAATGTGGTACTATTTGCAGGGAACTTCCAAAGTAGGATGTAAAAGTCGATGCCGTGAGTACAGATAAGATAAAGAGAAAAAGGGAGAGAAGAGAGGGAAAAAAAAAGGGGGGGGGGAGGGGGAAAAAGAAAGGGGGGGTGTAAAAGGGAAGGGGCCCCATAAGGCGAGGAAGCAGGAGGTTTGTAGAGGACATAAGGAAACATCAAAAACATAGAAGAGAAACGGATATCCGCGCGCCCCATGCCCGGGCCCCCCACGACATCACCCAGCGATGCCTCTAGTGCAGAATCTCTGAGAGGTAGGCATCTGTAAAGATAAAGTGCTGCCATGGTCTCCAGGTCTCTCGAAAGATCTCTTTGTTGTGGAGAGTAGCGGTGAGGTCCTCCATGTCTCTTAGCTCATTAACTTTGGAGAACCACAGTGCCAGGGAGGGAGGGTGCTCAGATTTCCAGCAGAGGGGGACGCAGGCCTTGGCCGCATTCAGGAGTTGTATGGTGAGTGAGGTTTTGTATTTTTTAATTGGGCATTCGGAAAGATGGAGAAGACAGGCCGCTGGCTTGTCCTCAAGGTCGACACTCGTCAGGTGTTTGATAACGCGAATCACCCCCTGCCAAAAATGTTGCAGCTTAGGACAACTCCAGAAGATATGGAGCATTGTGCCCTCCTCACTGCCACAGCGCCAACACAGATTGGTGGTCTGGGGGAATAGGCAGTGGAGAACTGAAGGCACTCTGTACCACCTTGTCAGGATTTTGTAGCCCGTCTTCTGGATTCTAGTGGCAATGGAAGACTTATGGGCAAAATGCAAAATTTTCTCCCTCTTAGGGAGCGTGAGGTGAAGGCCTAGATCCTCCTCCCATTTAAGGAGAAACGGAGGCGTGAAGCCCTCCGGAGGCTAAGTCAGAGCGGTGTACAACATGGAAAGGCCATGGCGAAGCGGCTCCCCCTTACGGCAAACCTCCTCAAGAACCGTTGGTGGCCTAGGAATGCCTGGTGTCCGAAGACACTTCCGCAGAAAAGCTCATAGCTGGAGGCCGCTGAGAAAGTCTAAAGGGGGGCTGGTAGCATCAGTCCCCGCAGCATTAGAGAGAGTCCCATCCTCACGGGCAAAGTTGGAGATATACAGCCGTCCTCTATCCCTTAAGCGTTGAAAGATTGGGTTGCTGAGGCCCGGTTCTAATTTCGGGTTACCCAGTATGGGAATCATGGGGGATGGCGATGGTGAGATCGAGGTGTGTTGGAAAGTATCCCTTGCCACCATCAGAGTGCCCCCCAGAGTCAGATGGTCAGAAATGGCCCTC
This sequence comes from Glandirana rugosa, assembly GCA_018402905.1. Classification (NCBI taxonomy): domain Eukaryota; kingdom Metazoa; phylum Chordata; class Amphibia; order Anura; family Ranidae; genus Glandirana; species Glandirana rugosa. The sequence continues at coordinate 320,028 of BLSH010235253.1, read as the reverse complement.
GGGAGAGGGGAGGATATCCAAGGCCAACTTTTGGCCATGTTCGCTGAATCCTCCATTTCCATAGCTACCCAGTGCTCCTCATCGGTGTGGCAGAACCAGTCTATCAGTCTAGTCAGGTGTGTTGCCCTGTAATAAGCCTTCATATCCAGGAGGCCAATGCCCCCACAGGACTTGGACATGTGGAGAATAGAGAATCGGATGCGAGAGTGTCGGTGGGACCAGATAAAGTCACGCAATAGGACATTGATCCGCTTGAAGAAAGCGGGAGGGAGACGGATGGGGAGGGCTTGCATAACATAGAGCACCTTGGGGAGGGAAGTCATTTTCAAAGCACTGCATCTGCCAAACCACGTGAGCGTAAGGGAGTGCCAGCGCAGGAGCTCCGTTTTGAGTCGAGCTAATAGTGGTATAAAATTAGCAGAGTAGAGGGCTCCGATATCCGCTGTGATGTCCACCCCCAGGTAATGTATGTGATTAGTCACCCAGCGCAGAGGAAAGGCCATCTTCAGCGGGCCAACCACCGTCTGGCCGACGGTGATATTGAGCACCGAGGATTTGGACAGGTTTATCTGGAAATAGGATAAAGATCCATACTCCCTGAGCAGTCGGAGAACCCTCGGTAGGGACGTGCGCGGAGCGGATAAAAAGAAAATGAGGTCATCTGCGAAGGCCGCCACCTTATGCGCCCCCGAGTTTTTGAGGAAGCCAACTATCTCCGGATCCGACCGTACCATACAGAGGAAAGGTTTGAGCGCCAAGATGAAGATCAGAGGAGACAGCGGGCACCCCTGCCTGGTTCCGTTCTGAATATTGAAGAAGGCCGACCGGGTTTCGTTGACCTTAACCGCTGCTGATGGGGTGGAATAGAGGGAAAGGATCCAGCTGAGCATTGACGGTCGGAGACCGATGTGCTCCAAGGTGGCGCGCAGAAAGGACCAATTGACTTGGTCAAAGGCCTTCTCTGCATCAGTGGAGAGCAGAAGAAGGGGACGTTGACCTGTTCTCGCCGCCTGAATCAGGTTTAATACCCGGATGGTATTATCCCTCGCCTCGCGCATAGGGACAAAACCTGCCTGGTCCTGGTGGATCAGGCCTGGTACGTGCGGGAGCAACCGGTTCGCCAGGATTTTGGCGAACAGCTTCAGGTCTGTGTTTAAGAGGGCTATGGGCCTGTAGCTCCCACAGTGCTGCAGATCCTTCCCCCTCAAGGTAGCCCCCCTTGAGACATCGAGCAGCGGTTCCATGGCAAAGTTTAGGTCCCCTCCAAATAACAGGAGACCCTCAGAGAACTCTAGGAGCTCAGGGAGGAGCTTACGCAGGAATTGCGCGTGGTCCTTATTTGGAAAATACAGGTTTGCGAGGGTGACCCGGACACCCGAGATCAGGCCTCGGAGGAAGAGGTAGCGGCCCAAGGAGACTGTCTTTTGTGCCTCTAACACCCATGGTGTGGATCTAGCAAAGAGGATGCTAACCCCCTTAGACTTAGAAATGGGGGACACACTGTGATATACCGTAGGAAAGACATGGTTCATCAACTTGGGGATATGATTCCCTCTAAAGTGGGTTTCCTGAAGGAAGGCCATCTGCGTCCCCTCTTTCCTCAGGAATGTTCGAAGCTGTGACTGCCTCTCTGGCGTATTAAGCCCTCGGATGTTGAGGGATGTAATCTTGAGGAGACCCATGGCCTTCGATATGCCTCCAGATGCAGAAGTGAGCAGACCAGGGTCTAGCAGAACCCAAGCATGCGGCGCACGGACCCAACAGCAAAAACAAACAGGAAGGGGAAAAAAAGAGGGGGGGGAATAGAAGATTATGCCTGTTAAAAAAAGAAGAAAGGAAGGCAGAATGGGCAGAGCCCCGGGGTAAGGAGGTTAGAGAAGCTGGACAGAGAAAGAATAGGAAACTGAACCCTCACAAGCGAGAGGGAATGTGGTATAGAAATAAGAAGAGACAATAAATCTAAATCTGAGGCCAAAAGCCTTGGCGTCCAGGTGTCGCCTGAGGGCGTTTATCCTAGATCGTCACCTGGGGGGGGACTCGGAGCATCGCCCCAAACAGCAGGTGTTAAACTACAACAATTTCTGGAGAAGACGAGATGCTGGGGATGGAGAACCAGCGAGACACCCAACCCATTAGAAAACTATAGAACTATAAAACACAGAGCATAGTATTACCGCAGAGGTAAAGGCAAAACAGCAAACAGTTACCCACTTAACACTAAAAGCTCAACCCATTACCCAGTTATTTCAGATGTAGGGAAGCAGTCATATGCCCATACAGCAAGTCTAATGAGAGCCATTACACGACCCCAGCCTGGGGGGGAGGGGGGCACAAGGGGCTCCCGGGCATCCAACAACCGCCGACACGCACCCGGAGAGGGTGGGGGGGGGCGGGGTCCAAACAGCCCCACCGGGCGCCGCAGCTCCAGGCTGACCGGTTACCCAACAGGCCCACCCGGGCCATCCCTCAGCCTCCACCTACAGTGTCCCCTTTCCTGTCTATCGGCAGACCCCCCGGAAGGGGCCAGCCGCGACTTTTCCCACAGACAACCCAACTAGTGTATGCAGGACACGTAAGAGGTGAACAATCAATAAGGGGATCCCATGGTTCCAATCCCAGGAGCTGCGATCCCACAGATGGCCACCGGGCCCCCACCCCACACCCCAGCCCCCCACAACCCCCCCGGCCCCCACCCCTCTAGGGACCAGAGAGGTGCTGAGGGCGCGGAGCACAGCACGGGGCCCGACACCCAGCCACCGGAGCGCCCGCTGAGGGAGGGGTGTGTCTCCATCCTGTAAAGACAAAGAGGTGAGTTAATGCAGTAGGCCAGACGGGCCAGAAACATAATAGAGCTCATACCGCCATATACAGTCATCAACATCAGCACTAAAACCTAAAATGGCGGTGGTTACAGAGTTCAAAGCCATAGATGATGTCCTCCAGGCGGCAGAAGCTACAGTCAGTGCATAAGTGGGGCAGGTTCTACAGCCAGTCTTTTCCATCACTGAATGGGGTCGGGGGAGAGAGGCAAAGGCTTGGGCCTGGCCATAGGGGAATGACACCGGGGGGGCAGTTCAGTACATCCACGAGTCGGTGCAAGCGTGGAGGGCCAGCCAAGACCTCAGCCAGGGCCCCTAACAGACGGGGGAGGTGGGGGCCCAAGCCAGACGACCGGGACCGCGGCCCCCGTTAGTGTTAAATGGGAGTGACTGCTGCATCAATGGCAACTGGGGAGCAGCATAAGTCATATTGTATGGCTGCACAAGAGGTAAGTGATCGGGAGAGGACACAGAGGAGATGAGTGTTCTGTCTTACCTAGGCCCACGGCTTCCACAGGACTCAGGCCTCTGGGGCAGTGGGCCGCCGCTGGGAGGTCTCTCTACTTTGCGCCCTGGACCTGGGCCTCCGTTGCCGCCTTGGTCGCGCCGGGGGGGGCAAGCCTACCCCCTGATCGAGGAGAAAATCGTGCCAGTTGGGCACTTCCACCGCCGGCTGGTTGAGAAAGCAGAAAAGGTCTGGCAGTTGATCTGGGGACCTGAGAAAGAATTCTTCGCTGCCCTTCTTCACGATTAGGTGGAAAGGGTGGCCCCAGCGGTAGGAAGCCTCGGATTCCCTGATGAGGTCTAAGAGAGGTCGCATGAGGCCCCGCATGGCTCGTGTTTGCCGGGAAACGTCTGGGAATATCCAGATACTGGCGCCATCAAAGTCCAGCGGGCCCTTCATCCAAGTCTGGCATACAATCTCTTCCTTGACGTTAAAGAAGTGCACCCGGCATAGGACGTCCCGGGGCTGATCTTGAGAGTCCAGGCCCCCCAGCGAGGTCCGGGGCCCCGGGATTCTATGAACTCTATCCAATCCAAGGTCCGCTGCAGGTGGCTTGTCAAGGTACTGGTTTAGAATGGCAGTCACAGTGGTTTTAAGGTCCGGACCTCTGGTAGCCTCGGGGATGCCCCTGAGGCGGAGATTGTTCTGCCGGCTGCGGTTTTCACCATTGTCCACGCAGAGCTGGATGTCAATTAGATGAAGGCGGAAGGCTTGCTGATCTGCCTCCAGGGCTGCCAGCCTGGTCTCAGTGGTGGTGGCGGAGGTCTCCAAGTCAGTCACCCGCTCTTCTACCGCGTCTACCTGGCCACGTAAATCATGCAGTTCCTTCGTGAGTGCACTCACGATGGAGGTGGCCATAGCCTGTAAATCCTGTCTGGTGGGCAGGGAGGCCATGATGTTTCTGAGGGTGTCCTCCGCAGGGCCCTCTGAGACAGAGGCGCGCAGAGTCAGTTGAGAGTCCTCCACCGGCAATTCCGGGGACTGGATGGGGGAGAGCCGATGGCAATCATCACCGATAGTTTTAGCACCTGCCTCCATCTGCGCTCCTTTCTTGTTAGACAAGGTAGCTGGCCAGGGCTGGGTAGTGCGCGGTGGCGCCATCTTGGCTTGGGGCGCCGGGGAAGGAGTACCGTGAAAATATTGTGTGATCTCCGGGCCCCTTGGTTCCCCCGAGGTGTGAGGATGCTTGCGGTCCCCCGGCATGCGGCAAGGAGCTCGTTACCCGTGTCTGGCAGGTTGGTCTCGGGTCTCATCCCAGCAAAGCTCCAGATAGCGCGCCTTCACATCGCCATCGCTAGACTTCGTCCCCCCAGGTCTTCAAGTTGTAATTCCTGACAGGGTAGGTGCCCAGGGGGCTGCTGGATGATGTGGAGAAGGTGGATGGATGGTAGGGGCACCAGGGACCGTGCTGTCTGGTCTGGCGCCAGTGGGCCGCAAAAGCCGCGGCCTCGATTTTTCGCGGCCCGGAAGTCGGCCGCCAATCTGCACAATTCAGGGCTCTAATTATAGCAGGCAAGATGGGGAGTTAGGCTGGGGTGTTTTTACTTCTCACCCTTCTCCCTGAAGCGAGGATGCTTGCAGATTGTCCTGGGCTCGAGCGGAGCTCACCAGGCACACGTCCTCCTACGATGACGTCCGGCCACGATCCTCCCCGAATTAAACAAATTTAACTAAACTTATGGAAATAACAAATGGAGGCTAAATGAAACAAAACAAATGTTTTCATTCTGCATGTCTAGACCTGTGCAGTTCTCAGAGAGCTTCCACAAAGCCAGAGTCACCATGTGTGGAAACCATATTGAAAGTCTAACTGAGCTTTCAGCTTAAATCAGCAAACTACATTCAAAGGTGCATCAAAACTAAAAGATGTGCAAAGTCTTTTTTTTTTTTAGAAAGCAGCCACACCCTGAGTAAGTCTGCCTGGTGCCAGCATGCTGCAGAGAAGGATCCTTGCTCTCTGTGTAGAAGCAGTGGTCTCTCTACCGAGATCCACCACACGCCCTGCTAAGCCAGACCTACAGCTCCATTTGTATGCAGCTGACCACCCTAGATAATGCCCATGGGTGATACTGAGCTGAAAAAAAACTTCTTTTGGCTTACTATAATTATATACTATAAATGAACAGCATTTGTGGCTACATCTGAGACTCATGTCTTTTTTTTTTTATGAAATCCTGCAGATTTGGGTCTAAAGGTCTAAACGCAATATGTGTTCACATCAGATATCCTGTGCTTCCCTTTTATCAATACCACCCACCTTTATTGTGCTCCAACCTGTATTATTCTCTTTGATGTCAGATGCCATATTAGTCCTCCTTTCATAGAGCCAAACCAAAATTAATTTTTCATTCTGACCTCCAGATGGTTGGTAGAGCTTTAAATTAAATTAGATATATAATACTTAGTGGAATACTAATAATATATATATATATAATACTATATATTATATACAGTATCTCACAAAAGTGAGTACATCCCTCACATTTTTGTAAATATTTTATTATATCTTTTCATGTGACAACACTGAAGAAATGACACTTTGCTACAATGTAAAGTAGTGAGTGTACAGCTTGTATAACAGTGTAAATTTGCTGTCCCCTCAAAATAACAACACACAGTCATTAACCACTTCAATACTATGCACTTAGAACACTTTACTACCAGACCAATTTTCAGTTTTCAGTGCTGTTGCGCTTTGAATGACAATTGCGCGGTCGTGCGACGCTGCACCCAAACATATTTTTTATCATTTTGTTCCCACAAATAGAGCTTTCTTTTGGTGGTATTTGATCACCCCTGCGGTTTTTATTTTTTGCGCTACAAATAAAAAAAGACCGAAAATTTTGAAAAAAAAAAAGAATTTCTATTTTTGTCACAAAACTTTGTAAATAAGTAAATTTTCTCCATCACTGGTGGGCACTGATGAGGCTACACTGACGGGCACTGATGTGGCAGTACTGATTGGCACTGATGAGGCGGCACTGATGAGGTGGCACTGATGATGAGGCACTTATATGCAGCGATGATGAGCACTGTTAGGCGGCACTGATAAGCAGCACTGACGGGTACTGAGAGGTGGCACTGATATACAGCACTGATGGGCACTGCTATGCAGCACTGACGGACACTGCTAAGCGGCACTGATGGGCACTAATAGACAGCACTGATTGGCACTCATAGGCGGCACTGGGCACTGATAGGTGGCACTGATGGGCACTGATAGGTGGGCACTGGTAGGTGGCAATGGTGGGCACTGATATGTGGCACTGGTATGCATTGATAGGGGCACTGGTGGGCACTGATAGGGGCACTGGTGGGCATATACACTGATAGGGGGCTCATTCCCTGGTGGTCTAGGGTGGCATCTGAAGGTGGCACTGCGTGCCATCCACACTGGGCACTATGTCACTTACCTGGTGGTCTAGGGGGGTCTCCCTGGTGGTCCAGATCGGCTCCCTGGTGGTCCCTGGTCGGTTCCCTGGTGGTCCAGGGTGGGCACATTCCTGGTGGTCCCTGGGCAGGCTCCCTAGTGGTCTAGGGTGGCGATCCGAGGGAGGGCTGTGCTGATAAATCATCAGCACAAACCCTCCCTGTCAGGGATGCAGCCGATCGGCTCTCTACTCATCAGGTCTGCAGACCTGAGTACAGGAAAGCCGATAAACGGCTTTCCTGTGTTACACTGTGACCAGCCATGATTGGTCACGGCTGGTCACATGGTAAAGTGCTTCGGATCGAAGCACTTTACCGAGATCGGTATTGCGGGGGGTCAGACTGACCTCCCACACCACCGATCGTCGCGATGCGCGCCCCCCGGGCGCGCGGCGGCTTGTTATCCCGAGGACGTCATATGACGTCCAGTCAGGATAACTAAGCCACTTCCCGGCCATCATTTTGCATACGGCGGTCGGGAAGTGGTTAATGTCTAAACTGTTGGCAACAAAAGTGAGTACACCCCTAAGTGAAAATGTCCAAATTGGGTACAATTAGCCATTTTCCCTCCCCGGTGCCATGTGACTCGTTAGTGTTACAAGGTCTCAGATGTGAATGGGGAGCAGGTGTGTTAAATATGGTGTTATCGCTATCACTCTCTCATACTGGTCACTGGAAGTTCAACATGGCACCTCATGGCAAAGAACTCTCTGAGGATCTAAAAAAAAGAATTGTTGCTCTACATAGAGATGGCCTAGGCTATAAGAAGATTGCCAAGACCCTGAAATTGAGCTGCAGCACGGTGGCCAAGACCATACAGTGGTTTAACAGAACAAGTTCCACTCAGAACAGGCCTCGCCATGGTCGACCAAAGAGCTTGAGTGCTCGTGCTCAGCATCATATCCAGAGGGTGTCTTCGGTAAATAGATGTATGAGTCCTGCCAGTATTGCTGCAGAGGTTGAAGGGGTGGAGGGTCAGCCTGTCAGTGCTCAGACCATACGCCGCACATGGCATCAAATTGGTCTGCATGGCTGTTGTCCCAGAAGGAAGCCTCTTCTAAACATGATGCACAAGAAAACCCGCAGTTGCTGAAGACAAGCAGACTAAGGACATGGATTACTGGAACCATGTCCTGTGGTCTGATGAGACCAAGATAAACATATTCAGATGTTGTCAAGTGCGTGGCAGCAACCAGGTGAGGAGTACAAAGACAAGTGTGTCTTGCCTACAGTCAAGCATGGTGGTGGGAGTGTCATGGTCTGGGGCTGCAGGAGTGCTGCCGGGACTGTGGAGCTACAGTTCATTGAGGGAACCATGAACGCCAACATGTACTGTGACATACTGAAGCAGGACATGATCCCCTCCCTTCAGAGACTGGGCCTCAGGGCAGCATTCCGACATGATAACGACCCCAAACACACCTCCAAGATGACCACTGCCTTGCTAAAGAAGCTGAGGGTAAAGGTGATGGACTGGCCAAGCATGTCTCCAGACCTTAACTCTATTGAGCATCTGTGGGGCATCCTCAAATGGAAGGTGGAGGAGCGCAAGGTCTCTAACATCCACCAGCTCCCTGTTGTCGTCATGGGGGAGTGGAAGAGGACTCCAGTGGCAACCTGTGAAGCTCTGGTGAACTCCATGCCCAAGAGGGTTAAGGCAGTGCTGGAAAATAATGGTGGCCACACAAAATATTGACACTTTGGGCCCAATTTAGACATTTTCACTTAGGGGTGTACTCACTTTTGTTGCCAGTGGTTTAGACATTAATGGCTGTGTGTTGGGTTATTTTGAGGGGACAGCAAATTTACACTGTTATACAAGCTGTACACTCGATACTTTACATTGTAGCAAAGTGTAATTTCTTCAGTGTTGTCACATGAAAAGATAGAATAAAATATTTACAAATATGTGAGGGGTGTACTCACTTTTGTGAGATTGTAGATAGATAGATAGATAGATAGATAGAGGATAAGGGGGATGAGGTTTCTGGAGGGATATGGGGGTTACTTCAGGAGGCTTGGCAGATTGGGGGGAACTGCAGAGGCTGGGGGCACTGTGGAACACTGTTGGGGGCACTATAGGAGGTTGGAGGCTCTGCTGCAAGCTAGGGGGCACTGTAGGAGGTCGGTCAGCACTGTGGGGATTGAGGACACTTAGGGGGCCCTTTGAGAGGTTGAAGAGCACTGTGGGCCACTACAAAAGGTTGGGTGGCACTATGGAAACTGGGAGGCACTGTGGGATGTTGGGGGATTTGCAGTAAGATGAAGGTTTACGAGGAGGGAGGCTGTGGACTGGTAGTGGACCTACTCATTCAGAACCACTAGTCTAGGCCACCTAGAGATATTAGATATTAGTACATGCATGAACGACCCACCAAGTGATCATTCTAATCAAAGATTTTTCTACAGATGTTCTGGATCGCACCAGACAAGTGCATGGAGGAAGAAGCACTGAGGGAAAAAGCTGTCTTTGGTGAAATAATAGTAATATCAAGGGAAGAACCCATAATTGAAATCAATTTTGCCCTGTGTAGGGTTGGCCAAAGAGTGTTGGTCATTGAGGAGCCTACAAGCATACACATATTCCCTGATGCAATCCCAAACAGTAAGATCAGTAGATCAGTTTCCTAAAATGGAAATGGTGGTAGGTCTGTAAAGCTACCGCTGATTTCTGGAGACACCACCAGGATCAGGGCCTAGATTTTATCATTGGAACCTGCATAGATCACTTCTTCTGCACAGAACATTTTCTTGTTTTGCTGGTTTTATGAATTTATATTTTTTATTTGCTAGCAATATATTGCAGATTATATAACCCAAATTAGATTATTGAGACTGAGTAAAAGATACATTTTTAGGCCAACCAATGTGTTTCATGGCATCGAACTGGCCACTTCTTCAGGAAATATGATGCCATTATGCATGTTGGTTTTGATTATTACAATTTATACCAGTTATTTCCCAATCATTCAGGAAAATACCTTCTTTGTCCTCCCCTGTTATGAGACATTTGGTTTTATTTTCCTACTACATTTCCTAACCTGTACCCTGACACAAAACTACCACAAGTTGGAGGTCCTGGGTCCGACCCCACCCCTTGTAACTTATACTGGTACCCGGTATGCAGAGGCTTTTAGAGAGTTACATCTGGACAATGCTGGGCGGGTGAGTTTGCTCTTGAAGCTCAATGAAGAGGACCAAGTAAGAAGGGGATAGAATAAAAATGAACCCTGGGGGGGTGTTAACGCATGCCATAACGCAAATTAGTGTACTGCAACGCAATGAGCCCTAAAACTTTCATAAATAACTCTTTTGTAAGTTTCTTGTTGACTTTTCTCCTGATTGGGATGTACTTTGATGTGCACTCTTCCCGTGTTAATCATCAAGACTCATTAGTACATTCCGAAATTGAATTCTAAGACTGATTCTTAATTCGTTTTTTATCTTTAATTCATACCGGGGAGAGAGAACCATTTTTTACACTTTCAACTTAACGAGCGTTGTGTCTTAATCTATGTCAGACAAGACGGCAAAGTAACTCCCGTGACGCTCCGTATAATGTTGTAATCAACAAAGCTCTCTATGTTTACCGGGAGATCTTCTATCGAAATGATGAGAAAATTACTCAGCGATGGGGGCGGAAGTGTCATTGAACTAAGAGCGGAGCCTTTCAGACAAAACTTCTTCTCACCCATGATTGCCACGGTCGCACAAGAGGCGTCTGGGAAATAGCAGCACAATGGGCCAAAGGTCTCATTGAACAGCACAGTACATCTCCACTCGATGTGATGACGTCCGCCGAAGAGATGCACAGTATACTGTATGTCCTCAGCAAACAAAATATACATTTTATTTTTGTCATACAGCTCTGAGTACAAAAGTTGCAAAGACAAGACACAATAATTGTTGTGGTCCGGCCTCAACTGAAATAATATTCATCTGTAATGATAATTTTCGATAAGACACGAGATAAAAAAAAACCAATATATTGTATTAAATGTACACAGGCAGAAGTACTAAAAATACTTCCAATTTCACAATCGTTGGACAATAAACTGGACCTTAAAGTGTACCTAGAACCAAAAATATAATATATTGCATGTGATGGCTGCATTTGTTTTCTATTTTCAGGCTTCTCTATAAGGTGACAAAGGTCATTCACTACACTGTATCTATGGAGGGAGCCATGGTTGTCACAAAGGCTGGACTTTAATTATGTTTTCCTTCCTCGATCCTATTGTTTCTCCTCAAATGCTCTGCACTGCTGGAGGACTCTGATCTTTCCTCTAACTCTCCTCTCCTGAAATGCTTTCTACTGCTGGAAGACTCTCCTCCTCCCTTTCTCTTCTCTTGAAATACTCTACACTGCTGGAGGACTCTGCTCCTTTTTCTATCTAACTCTCCTCTCTTGAAATACTCAATATTCAGTGCAACTAGAACATGAACTAGTACAGGGGTATAAAAGACCCTTTTATCAGTTCACAAGTGCATGAAAACTCAACTGAAGGCATCAAAAACCTCTCCAACCGAAGCAGTAAAGCCTACTTAGAACAGAAGGTCTTCACATGTCTCATTCCATCACATATCCCAACTATAGGAAGTTTAGTCCTCATTTCAGGACAGTGGGCAGAGCTAGGAGCACATTTTGTCCCGTCTCATCCTAACCTTTATGGTTATAATGTCTCAATGGGCCTATAGACCTACAGTATTCCATAGAAGCCATGGTTTCCATGCACTGCACTGTTGATGGCCAAACAGGGTGAAACATGCAGTTTGGAATTGGGACTTTTTCATCTTAGGCTATATTTCCACCCTTCATCGGCCCACTGCCTTCAAAATGAGGATTAGCCCTCTTATTTTTGTAATATGTGAAATGAGACACGTGCTTCTCAGAAGGCTTTACTGATAGGGTTTCAGGGCTTTTTGGTTCCTTTAGTCCCTTTTCACCATAACCTGCATAGTTATACTGTCTCATTGACCTACTCCATACAGTGACATAGCCTGGGGGGCAGGGTTGGGGCAGCCAGTGTGTTCATCCTGGTCGCAACATTTAGAGGGGCACAGACATGGCCGGTGCCACCATAAGGCAGCCCAGGCAGCAGGCAAACTAAAACCTCCAGGCCTGGGGTGCCATGGAGGAGGTCACTGGTTGCTGCAGCTTCCGCCACAGGAAATCCTGCTAAAGATATTCTCCTGCCTGCATGGGACACATCTAACCCTCCCGTCTCTGGTGCTGCAGGACCAGTTATATGTGGGGGGATTGTGTGCATGATGGGAGGTGGGTATCTGAGGAGTGTGATCAGAGTGGAGAGATCTGGGAGGATCTGGAGGCATGACCAGAGTGGAGCGATGAGAGGGAATCTAGGGTTTCCACCTCATCCTTTCCCGAACACATATGAATTACACAGGTTCTGAGGCTAATTTAATGCAGATAAGGCACCAAGTGAGTTTAATTACCACCTTGATCAGCCACAGAACCTGTGTAATTAATATATGTTTGGTTTCAAAGGGATGGTGGGATCTAGGGGTGTAATCGGAGTGGAGGGATCTGAGGGTATCTGGAGATGTGATCAAAGTGGAGGGATGGGAGGGGGGGATCTGGAGGTGTGATCAGAGTGGAGAAATCGGGGGGGGGGGGGGTC
>BLSH010235253.1:268831-289696 GCA_018402905.1 Glandirana rugosa | reverse complement strand
CTTTCTTTCCAATCCCAGGATCTCCCTACCCAACCTCCTTGAACAATTCAGTCAATTTGGTAATATTTCCAATTTCAAGATTAATCTTCACAAATCCACAGCATTAAATATCACCCTTTCACAAGAGCTGGCTCAGCACTGTATAGAGTCCTTTCCTTTCACCTGGCAAAGGGAGGCGATCACCTACCTTGGTATTCAACTGCCTGCCAAGCTCCAAAAGCTTTATTTCTTAAACTTTCACCCACTACTCCGAAACTTCCGATCAGACCTAGCGAAATGGGAAAAGACCACCCTATCCTGGTTTGGGAGGGCGGCCGCAGTGAAAATGACAATCCTCCCGCGCTTTCTTTATCTTGCACAAGCTATCCCTATATCCTTACCCAGAACTTTCTTCTCCTCTATATGCACTCTTCTTCGCTCTTTTATCTGGAAGGGCAACTCTCCGCGGATCAGTATGGGGAAACTCTCTTGCCCAAAACACAAAGGGGGCGTGGGGCTCCCTGACTTCGAGCTATACCATAAAGCCGCCCTCTTCACAAGGGTGGTGGACTGGCATGTACATGGTGAGTGCAAAGACTGGGTATTATTGGAACAATCATGGGCCCAGGGAGCCCTGAACGATCTAGCTTGGTCCCCCCACACCATACTACCGGCCACCCTCAAAAACCACCCCCCTATCCGGTCCTCCCTACAATGTCTCCACAAATCCAAAGACAGGCTCCTGACCTCAATCCCAGGCCCCATGACCCCGATCAGAAACAACCCCGAATTCCCACCGGGCCTCGAAACGGGATTCCTAGGAGATAGCAACCGTAACTTACATCCAAAGGCCTACCAATTTTTCTTCCAAAGGAAATTTTGCTCCAAAACTGACCTAGCAGATAACGAACCCAGCTTGGTACTACCTATGTGGTCATACCTTCAGGCCAGACACTACCTTAACGACCCAAGAACGAAAGACAAATTTAATCGCGAGCTCACCCTGTTTGAACAAATCTGCACCTCACCTCCTCCCCAGAAACACCTAATCTCGAGAATCTACTCTTTTGTCAACCACTGGCCCTGACCTCATCCCCCAATTTACTAAACTCTGGGACAGAGATTCAGCAAACCCCCTCACCAAATCGGATTGGGAGGACATTTGCTCCACAGCACATAAGGGTACCCTGAATGTCACAATGCAAGAACATAATTACAAAATCCTAACCCACTGGTATAGGACTCCTTCCTACCTCCACAGGATATACCCTCAGGTGTCAAATAGATGTTGGAGATGCAACTCTTTACCGGGGACAATGCTACACATCTGGTGAAACTGCCCCCAAATCAAACCATTCTGGTTGCAAGTCCATAAAATAATCCAACAGGTTACCACACATTCCATCGATTTCTCCTCCCGCCAATATTTGCTGCAACACTCAAGAGTACTAAAACATTCGTTCAGGAAGTCTCTCACGATGCATATGATAAACACAGCCAGAATGTGCATCCCAACCCTGTGGAGACAAACACGCTCACCATCGCTGCGAGACTGGTTCTCTAGGCTAAACAGAGTTAGGGACTTGGAGGAGCTGATCGCCTCTTCCCATGATAACTCGGATAAATTCAGAAAGACGTGGTCATGTTGGACCCACTTTCAGACGACCAATGACTACCGAGCAGTATTCCCTTAAAGTTCCCCAAATACCCCTAGATAGCTGGTAACAATCACTAGGATATGCTGTACCCAGGGATGGCAGACCTCACATGCGGATCACGGGAACTACATTCTGGCCCCCCCTCCCCAACCCAGCACTAGGCACTCACACCACCTCCCCCCCTCACCTCCTCCCCCTCCCCCCTCCTGGTTCCCCCCGCCCCCGTCTCATTCTGATAAAAAGCCTAACACACGCTCACCTAAATAGTAAAGTATACATAGCTTATCCTTATGAACAACTACAGGGTACGTACTAATATCTACGGAGATGCTTCTGTATTACCCATTTATTCATGTTATGATATACCTCTACTCCATTTATGTTATGATTCAGTTTTTATCTGTGGTGAAACGTGTCTGTACACTGTCACCACAGATTTAAAGCGCTCCGTCCCGCCGAGCTCGCGCGCAGAAGCGAACGCATATGTAAGTCCCGCCCACATATGAAAACGGTGTTCAAACCACACATGTGAGGTATTGCCGTGATCGTTAGAGTGAGAGCAACAATTATAGCTCTAGACCTCCTCTGTAACGCAAAACTGCTAACCTGTAGAATTTTTTAAATGTCGCCAATGGAGATTTTTAATTTGCAAAGTTTATCGTCGTTCCGCGAGCGGACGCAATTTTGAAGCATGACATGTTTGGTATCATTTTACTCGACATAACATTATCTTTCACAATATGGAAAAAAATTGGCCTAACTTTACTGTTTTCTTATTTTTTAACTAAAAAAACTGAATTTATTAAAAAAAAAGCAGGCTTGTAAGACCGCTGCGCAAATACGATGTGACATAAATTTTTTCAATGACCGCCATTTTATTCTCTAGGGTGTTAGGAAACAAAATTATATATAATGTTTGGGGGTTCTAAGTAATTTTATAGCAAAAAAACTGTTTTTAACTGGTAAGCACAGAATTCAAGAAACAGGCTTGGTATTGAAGTGAAAACTGCTTTAGACCCGATGTGGGTAAACTTTATTTAAAGCATAAATGTTTATGCGTCCAGCAGTGATCACGAAAGTAATCGCTGGCTGTGCGGACAGCCATGAATAACTGCAGCTGTTGGCGGCCTGTCATTATAATGAGGCTCTGTGGCCATAGCTAGCAGTAGCAAAAGCCAGCAGAAACTGCAATTTGCTATGTGAAGTTGGCACCCCATGTTTGTAAAACCTGAATAAAAATATATCATTCGTTTGCGCCGCGTTTGCGCTGCAAAAACGAGCCTTTGCGCCGGTTCGGTTTCTGAGATATTAAATATTCAATTTAATGCAAGCCCTGCCCACTTTGCACCCCATGTTGCTGAATTTTAAAGACAAACACGCCATTCTTTGCTTTAACCCCTTCCTTACCGGGCACTTAAACCCCCCTCCTGCCCAGACCAATTTTTGGCTTTCAGCGCTGTCACATTTTGAATGACAATTGCGCGGTCGTGTGACGTTGTACCCAAATAAAATTTGCGTCCTTTTTTTCCCACAAATAGAGCTTTCTTTTGGTGGTATTTGATCCCCTCTGCGTCATTTCTGATCGCCGCTATAAACAAAAAATGAGCGACAATTTTGCAAAAAAGAACAATATTTTTTACTTTTTGCTAAAGTACAAATCCATTAAAAAAATTATTCATCAGTTTTGGCCGATATATATTCTTCTACATATTTTTGGTAAAAAAAAGAATCGCAATTGGCGTATATTGATTGGTTTGCGCAAAAGTTATCGCGTCTACAAACTGGGAATTGATTTCTGGCGTTTTTATTATTTTTATTTTTTTTACTAGTAATGGCGGCGATCTGCGATTTTTAACGGGACTTTGATATTGGGGGGGACATGTCGGACATTTTTGACACATTTTTGGGACCAATGACATTTATACAGCGATCAGAAATTTAAATGTCCACTGATTACTGTAGAAATGTCATTGGCAGTGAAGGGGTTAACCTGCAGGGGGCAGTGAAGGGGTTAAATATGTTCCCTGGGTGTGTTCTAACTGTGGGGGGAGGAGCTGACAGGGACATAACAGATCTAACTGATCCCAGTGACAGGGATCAGTAGATCTGCCATGTCCCCTGTCACAGAACGGGGAACCGCCGTGTTTACAACGGCGGTTCCCCGTTCTGAGGCTCCTAAAAGTGATCGGCGGGTCTCGGGCGGACATCGGGTCCGCCCGACCCGCGGGCACGCTCGCGCGCGCCGCCGCTGCTGCCAGGGGGCGCGCTTGGGCATGCGCAGTGGAGGACGTCCATGGACGTCCTCCCGGCATTTCAGATCCGCGCTGGAGCCGTATTTTGGCAATAGCGCGGATCTGAAGTGGTTGAACTCGTGTTTCTGGTTTGTGGGACTCAGATGCAATGTAGTTACACTTTAATTAGGGAAAGCGTTTCTTCAATCTGATCATAGTAGAAGCTCCGTCACTATCTCATGGCGCTGTTACGTTGGTAAAACTTGGACAAATGACCCCTCCAATTCGTTTTTGGTTGATTTTACAAGGATATGTGGAAATGATAGAGTCCTTCCCTTTATGAGATGCCTCCTACATTACGATAAGGAAGACAGTTTCTTGTTCAGAAGCAAGTTAGCCGTGAGATAATTCAATTGCTCACCTAGATGTTATCAATCTCCTCCTAATTAAAGTGCTTTGTACAACACATAAAGCAAATTCCCTTCCCTCTCACACAGGAAGCCAACTGAAGAATGTTTTCCGTAAAGTGCCATCAAGAGAAAGTCTTTTTCATTTTTTCTTTCCCATTAGATGTATTAATGGGAGGATAATTAACCTCATTCGCACAGGAGAGCTGGGCCATGAGCCATCAATCGCGTTTGATTGGGGGTGTATTGCGGCTTTACATGTGTTTTTTTTTTATTGTGGTCAGGACTTAAAAATACAATTTAGCAGAAGGAGCTTTAAGGTTACTTTTCAAAGAACCATACAAGCTTCAGGGTGCAGCTCCAACCAGTCATCCCGTAATACTCTGGTGACTCACATTGAAGGTGTTAAGAGAGCCCGCCCCGGCTCTGTAGACACATGGAGAAGAAAAGATGGAACATCACACTCCAAAGAAACAGCCTAGCGTCTTTAGCCTGACTCCTACTGATGCGTTTCACCCCTTCCATTGAGCCTAGTCCTATGATATGACTAGGCTCCATGGAAGGGGTGAAACGCATCAGGGGGAGTCAGGCTAAAGACGCATTCACCTTTTCTTAGCAAGGCCATTTTTGTGGAGCACATCAGGGCACATGGGGCACATCAGGACACATGGAGCACATTAGGGCACATCAGGCACATTAGGGTACATCAGGGCACATGGGGCACATTAGGGCCCATCAGGCACATTAGGGCACATCAGGCAAACGAGGGCACATTATGGCACATCAGGCACATTAGGGCACATCAGGG
Organism: Glandirana rugosa; assembly: GCA_018402905.1. Taxonomy (NCBI): domain Eukaryota; kingdom Metazoa; phylum Chordata; class Amphibia; order Anura; family Ranidae; genus Glandirana; species Glandirana rugosa. Next base: position 284,613 of record BLSH010235253.1, on the reverse strand, counting down.
CACATTAGGGCACATCAGACACATAAGGGCACATCAGGCACATTAGGGCACATCAGGGCACAGTGGGCACCATCAGGCACATTAGGGAACATCAGGCACATTAGGGTACATCAGGGTACATTAGGGCACATCAGGCACATTAGGGCACATCAGACACATAAGGGCACAGTGGGCACCATCAGGCACATTAGGGCACATCAGGGCATATTAGGGCACAGCGGGCACCATCAGGCACATTAGGGAACATCAGGCACATTAGGGAACATCAGGCACATTAGGGCACATCAGGCACATTAGGGTACATCAGGGCACATCAGGCACATCAGACACATAAGGGCACATCAGGGCACAGCAAGCACATCAGGGTACATTAGGGCACAGCGGGCACATCAGACACATAAGGGCATATTAGGGCACAGCGGGCACATCAGGGCACATTAGGGCACAGTGGGCACATTAAGGCACATTAGGGCACATCAGACACATAAGGGCACATTAGGGCACAGCAGGCACATTAGGTTACATCAGGGTACATTAGGGAACAGCGGGCACATCAGACACATAAGGGCATAATAGGGCACAGCGGGCACATCAGGGCATATTAGGGCACATTGGGCACATTAGGGCACATTAGGACACAGCGGGCACCATCAGGCACATTAGGGAACATTGGTCACATTAGGGCACATCAGGGTACATTAGGGCACAGACACATAAGGGCACAGTGGGCACATGAGGACACATCAGGGCACATTAGGGTACAGCGGGCACATCAGGGTACATTAGGGCACATCAGACACATAAGGGCACATCAGGGCACAGCGGGAACCATCAGGCACATTAGGGCACATCAGGGTACATTAGGGCACATCGGCATACATCAGGGCACAGGGGGCACATCAAACACATCAAGGCACATTGTTTACCAGTGTATTTCTTGCAGAGTAGCGCAGGAAGCGGCTCTGTATTAAGTTCTCTGTCAGTCATGTCACGCTGCTCCCCGGCGGCCCCGCCCCCTCCTCTCTCCTCGTCCATCCCAGGTGATGTCACAAACAAATTGGAATGGACGAGGAGAGAAGAGGGGGTGGGGCCGCCGGGAGCAGCGTGTCGTGACTGACAGAGAACTTAATACACAGCCGCTCCCTGCGCTTCTCTGCAGGTGAATCCCGATCTACCCGTCAGACGTCAGCTGACTGGCGGTGATTGACGGGTAGTTCCCGGGGACCCCTGTGAGGACGAGGCCGGCCCACTGAGCCAACGACCCATCGGGAAACTCCCGGTAGTCCAGATGGCCAGTACAGGCCTGGCAGCCACTGTCTAACACTGCAGATTTACAGCAATAAGCTGAAGGAGAGCACGTCTCCAAAGTCGCACGATTTCCAGTGCAACTTTTGAGTGATACTTTGATGTGATTTCTGGGGTGACTTTGATCTGACTTCACATTCTCTGGACCAAAGTTGCATCAAAAGTCGGACCAAAGTAGTGCCGGAACTTTTTCTGAAGTTGCAGCAGATTCTGTAGTGTCAGTTGGAACGGCTCTCATAGAAATACATTGAATTTCACATGTCCTGCAACTTGGGGTCTCACAAGTCAGATCTCAAGTCGCACAAGTGTGAAAGGAGCATAAGAAAGTGACAATAACTTAACCACTTCAGATTTGCGCTATAGCCGATTGACAGCTACAGCGCAGATCTGAATTGCCGGGAGGCAGTCAATTGACGTCCTCTCCTTTGCGTGCTCCAGGCTCGCTCTCGCAGTCACCACACGCCGCGTGAGCGTGCCTGCGGGGCGGGAGGACTCGATGTCCGCCGGAGACCTGCGATCCCTTCACAGAGAGCCAGAACAGGGAACCGCCAATGTAAACATGGAGGTTCCCTGCTCTGTGAGGGGGGCATGACAGATATACTGATCCCTGTGATCAGGATCAGTTAGATCTTTTATGTCCCTGTCAGCCCCGCCCCCACACAGTTAGAACACATACAGGGAACACATTTAACCCCTTCACTACCCCTTAGTGTTAACCCCTTCCCTGCCAATGACATTTATACAGTAATCAGTGTCTATTTTTAGATCTGATCGCTGTATAAATGTCATTGGTCCCAAAAATGTCAGACATGTCCACCGCAATATCGCAGTCCTGATAGAAATTGCAGATCGTTGCCTTTACCTGTAAAAAAAAAAGAAAATTATAAAAACGCCATAAACCAATTTCCATAGTTTTTAGGCGCTATAACTTTTGTGCAACCCAATCAAAATACACTGATTGCGATTTTTTTTTACCAAAAATATGTAGAAGAATATATGTCGCTCTAAACTGAGGAATACATTTTTTTTTTATATTTTATTTTTGGATGTGTATTATAGCAAAAAGTAAAAAAAAAATAGTTCTTTTTTCAAAATTGTCGCTCTTTTTTTGTAAAATAAAAACCGCAGAGGGGATCAAATGCCACCAAAAGAAAGCTCTATTTGTGTGAAAAAAAGGGCGTCAATGTTGTTTGGGTACAACGCCGCATGACCGCGCAATTGTCATTCAAAGAGTGACAGCGCTGAAAACTGAAAATTGGTCAGGGCAGGAGGGGGGTTTAAGTGCCCAGTAAGCAAGTTAATAATGAATATTTAAATTCATACATAACCTAGATTTTGACTGGTTCCCTTTTTGGTGGCTACACACATACTGTATATCTATACAATCATAAAATGCAAATAAATGTAACAAACTAGCAAAGTAAACTTACAAACCAAAGACTCACCAATTGATCATTTAGTGAGCACCTGATCAATCGGCCATGGTGGAATTTTGTTGATTGTATCTGATCGATTGAACAAATATGTGTCTGAGAACTCATTGTAATACAAATCGATTAAATGATCATTTTTAATAGATCAATTAATATTTTTAGTCGATCAAAAAGCGTTAAACAACACCACATGTTGTGTGTGGTTCAATATTTTAATCGATGTTGAGCAGCTTGTTTGCGATCGATTGTATCTAGACTGATCACAAATCCCGTATGGGATAGGAAGATCTTATCATGTTACTTTTTACTGGCCCCAAGGAAGAGAGTCAGGAAGGGGTTAATACAGACTGAAGAGAAGCCTCCTGAGATAATGTCCTCTCCTCTATGGGCCATTATGGTGCTGTTATCTCCTGGATGTATTTTAGGTCTTTTGGATCCAATTATATTACGTTGCACTTTCGGGAAATTGCTGTTTTCTACATCCTTACCTATTGTTGCCATCTAAGTTTCTTCATTAGTAAGGTCAGCGATCCACATTCCAATGTTCCCAGGTTCTTCAACAATCGGTGCGGTGATATTATCTGACCCATCTAATTACTGGACACAACATGGAGAGCAGTGCCGCCTGAGCCCCCCCAGATTCTGCATTTTATCTGATGGAAGCATTAGGCTTTATGTAAGCACTTGGAGCCAACTACTGCAGGGATAGGTATAAAAAAGAAAGGCCCAATGGTGCAGTTATTGTATTTTAATGCATCACGTGACCATCTAAAATGATATCTTAGAATTATTTTTAAAGAAAAAAAAAATGCACGTACTATATAGGCAACAAAAAAATAAAATAAATAATAATACTAATAATAAATAAGATAGCATGCATTTTAATAAAGAGTGGATAGTCTCAGGATGCACTGCAGATGATAGATGTTTATAGGCTCAGCCCACCTAAAAGTAATAGTTCAGGTAAAGATAGAGCATGATAGACTGAGTCAGCCCTTGGCGTCCTGCATTATATTACCAAAATTATTAGGACGCCTGCCTTTACACTCAGAACTTTAATGGCATCCCAGTCTTAGTCCGTAGGGTTCAATATTGCGTTGGCCCATCCTTTGTAGCTATAACAGCTTCACCTCTTCTGGGAAGGCTGTCCACAAGGTTTAGGAGTGTGTCTATGGGAAAGTTTGACCATTCTTCCAGAAGTGCATTTGTAAGGTCAGGCACTGATGTTGGATGAGAAGGCCTGGCCTGTAGTCTCTGCTCTAATTCATCCCAAAGGTGTTCTATCTGGTTGAGGTTAGGACTCTGCATGCCAGTCAGTTTCCTCCTCCCCAATTTCGCTCATCCATGTCTTTATGGACCTTGCTTTGTGCATTGATCCAAATCATTTGGTGGAGGGGTGATTATGGTGTGATGTTTTTTTAGGGGTTGGGCTTGGCCCTTTAGTTCCAGTAAAGGGAACGCTTAAGGCACCAGCATACCAAGACATTTTGGAAAATTTCATGTTCCCAACTTTGTGAGAACAGTTTGGGGATGGCTCCTTCCTGTTCCAACATGACTGTGCACCACTGCACAAAGCAAAGTCCATAAAGACATGGATGAGCGAGTTTGGGGTGGAGGAACTTGACTGGCCTGCACAGAGTCCTGACCTCAACCCGATAACACACCTTTGGGATGAATTAGGGTTGAAGTCGGTGAGCCAGGCCTTCTCGCCCACATCAGTGCCCGACCTCACAAATGCGCTTTTGGAAGAATGGTCAAACATTCCCATAGACACACTCCTAAACCTTGTGGACAGCCTTCCCAGAAGAGTTGAAGCTGTTATAGCTGCAAAGGGTGGGCCAACTCATTACTGAACCCTATGGACTAAGACTGCGCACACCCTAATCACCCCATTTGCATTAGCATTCTTGCTCTGTGTGGCAGTGGGGAGATAGGATAGATCTCCATTGAGCGACTCTGCTTAAAGAAATGTGGAAGCATTCTCTCTCACTTTTGAATCCGCAGGCAAAGCAGACCATGTGCTGTCAGCGCCACAAGGCCACTCCTAATTGGCTGAGACACAGCAGCGGCGCCATTGGCTTCCACTGCTGCCAATCAAAGTCAGTTAGTCAATCAGGAGAGGGAGGCAGTTGGGCGGAACAGTGGCTATGTGTCTGAATGGACTCATAGAGCTGTGGCTCGGCTCGGGTGCCCCATAGCAAGCTGCTTGTTGTGGGGGCACTTGACAGGAGGGAGGAGCCAGGAGGACCAAGAGGGACCCAAGAAGAGGAGGATCTGGGCTGCTCTATGCAAAACCATTTCACAGTGCAGGTAAGTAGAACATCTTTGTTACTTTTAAAGAAAAAAAAACAAGACTTTGGTATCACTTCAACTTACATGGCCAGGAATCCCTGAACCACGTAAACAAATGTGCTTGGATCAGAGAGGTTTCATCACTGCGTAAATATGGCTAGATGACCAGATTTGTGCAATGATGTCACCACTATCGTCACCCCTTCCTCGATATAGCTGATGACAGCCTAGGGAGCTGTCATTCCGTTAGTGGTACCGTTGACGTTGATCTTGTGTGCTGGTCCTTTGTTTTTTTTGTCCAGCGAAGCTGTGGGTGGTAAGCATTGTGTCTGAGGATATATTTATATTGAGGGTAATTTTTTGGGGATTATTACATTCTTTTCATTAAGGGCTTATCAAAGTTTAGGTGCCTCTATTTCTGGGTTACATTATTTTTCCTGAATGAGTAGGAGTACTATTATTCAAAGGGGCTTCTTGATTCCAATTAGTCCTCCTCCTGCAAACCCCCACAGCCACCGGCCAGTGTTATAGGAAAGAGGGCCTTGTCTTCATTAGCATGAGGACAAGGTGCTTTGCCAGGGGAGGACATTTTTTTCATTCTTTCTGTTGGATGTGCTAGGGCTGGTCATAGAATTGAAACCCAATCCCCCATTTATGTAAGCGGTAGTGGCACAATGCAAATGCGTACAGGAGGAAATTAAGTTAACATAATTACACCATTTACTCAATAATTACTATACTTTGTTAAACTGCACAATGACATCATGCACCGCCAGTACATAAATACGACAATCCCACTGGTTTCCACTCTCTAACTAGAGGTCAAAATATGAGGAAGAATAGAACTCTAGAGTAAACTGATGAGGGATCCAAACGGACTACCAATTCACTTCAGGGGCAAAGTGGGAGCAAATCAATTCACCTTGAAAATTGCTCGGTTTTCATCCTTTAACTCTCTGAATCTGCCCAGTGGAATTAAATTTTTGATGGATTGATTTGCTTGACTATGGAGCTGGTCATGCACCTTAAAATCTGAATGTGCAATCTTCTTTAGACCTACCAAAACTATATAGCAGCAACTTTACCTAAGCAATCCATTCAGTTTGTAGCTAGTCAGGCAGGCTCTTGTACTGTATCAGGGGTCTACAAACTTTCTGAACAAAGGCTCAGACTTTGAGGGGGCTGGACTGTGGCTAGTGGGAGTAGAAAATTCCCTGGCATCAATGGAAGAAAAGAATGCCCTATCATTGGTGTCAGTGCGTGAAATAGGAGGTATATAGCCCCATTGTTGGCATTAGGGGAAGAAATAGTACCCCATCATTGGTGTTATTTGGAGGAATAGTGCCCCGTTTTTGGTATCAGGGGAAGGGATAGTGGCCCATCATTGGTATTCATGGGAGGAATAGTGCCCCATCATTGGTATTCGTGGAGGAATAGTGCCCCACCATTGGTATCAGTGGGAGTAATAGTGCCCAATCATTGGTATTAGTGGGAGGAATAGTGCCCCATCATTGATATTCATGGGAGGAATAGTGGCCCATCATTGGTATTCATGGGAGAAAGCGTGCCCCACCATTGGTATTAGTGGGATGTACATAGCCCCATTGTTGGCATGAGAGGAATAAATATCAGCACCCCATCATTGGTGTCATTGGGAGGAATAGTGCCCCATTGTTATTATCAGGGGAAGGAATAATGCCCCATCACTGATATTAGTGGAAGGAATAGTGCCCCATCATTGATATCAGTGGAAGGAATAGTGCCCCATCATTGGTATTTGTGGGAGGAATAGTGCCCCATCATTGGTATTCATGGGAGGAATAGTGCCCCATCATTGGTATTCATGGGAGGAATAGTGCCCCATCATTGGTGTTAGTGGGACTTATATAATCCCATTATTGACATCAGGGGAAGAAATAGTAACCCACCATTGGTGTCTTTGGGAAGAATAGTGTCCCATAATTGGTATCAATGGGAAGTATAGGGCCCTGCAGTTGGTGTCAGTGAAAAGAATAGTGCCCCATTGTTGACATCAGTGGTAGGAATAGTGGCCCATCATTGGTATCATTTGGAACTATAGGGCCATGCACTTGGTGTCAGTGGGAAGAATAATGTCCCATCATTAGTGCCAGTGGGAAGAATAGTGCCCCATTGTTGGGGTCAGCGATAGGAATAGTGCTTGTTGGTATAAGTGACAGGAATTATGCCCCATTGTTGGTTTAGAAGCTATAGTGCCTTTTATCAGTGGGAGAAATAGTGTCCCTAGGCCCTAATAAAGGCAAGCAAAGGGCCACATCTGGCCCCTGGGCTGCAGTTTGGAGACCACTGTACGAAATAACTGTTTGTAGATCTAAAGAAAAATGTTCACCCAGATTCCAGGACAGTAAATTAGCACAGAACAGATCTGATCCCTACTTTTTCTTCTCGTCTGGAATATCAGAGCCATCATCGTCCATCCGTGTGTGGAGCTCATATATAATTTTATTCAGCGTCCCGTAAAATTCCTTGTTGTCCTCTCGTATTCCTTTATTATGTTCTGCGATGACCTCCTGGTAGCCCAGGTCCTGTGCTTCAACGTTCACTGTGTACTTTAAACTCTGTAGAACCCTATTGTGGTCCTGGAGAAGATTCTGTAGGTACTGTACATCTTCCTTAATGTTCCGATTATTGTCCTTCATCACGCATGACTCCTGGCGAGGGGTCACGAAGGTCATCTGACACTTATTGGTGGGCGGTGGGTGATGCTGGGGCCCCTTGGGCTGGTCTTGCTGGGTGGTTGGGAGGAATCCAGAGCCTAAATCAGCCAGGGCTTCATCTCCGCTCTGTGCTGAGTTGAACGATATGGCAAGCCACAACGTCAGCGCTGTGCATAGTGTCCAGTACAGCCGCATTGTACCCTGGAAGGAGAACACAAATTATTATTAGTGTGGACTGCTAGTTATAAATTCAACAGTAAGTAGACCTTCCACCCTAATGACAAGATCCACTTATTCAAGGTGCCCCCTCCCTCACAACAATGATGCATAAAAGTACCTATGGGGAGGGAAATAGTCAGATAATTTACTTACCTTTCCCAGACTTCCATAGTGCAGGGGGTGACATCATCCTCCTGCCAACAAGATCTCTGGAAATGTTGAGTACTTTCAAGAGAAGACACTACAGCACAGTGCAGGATTATCTCCTTGTGAGATATGGTCTACTCAACATTCTCTGAGATCCGGCCTGAGGATGACGCTGCCGTCACCTAGATGCTGTTGGAGAAAGCTGGCGAAAGCATTTTGTGGAGGAGGAGGGGACAACTTGCATAAAAGAATCTTGCCACTGAGGTGGAGCATTAACATTAATACACAATTCACCAACTTGACTCTTTTGCTCATTTTTGTCCCTTTAATTCCATCTTTTCTCTAGGTGTTGCATTATTTGTCTGTAAAGTGTATGTCCAAGCAATACCAAAATCTACCCCCAATACCTTCCTCTACCCCTGTAGATCATATCCCAACAATTATTTTTCTTTCCCCTTGTTACTGTAGCAAAGAACGGCTTATATTACTCCCTATGACATCGTCCCTAGGATTGTAAAATTTGTGCAGGGGCAACTATTGCTAGGTCAGTTCCTATTGTTGTAGGTATGTTCCCAGAACTACATCTCTCAAAAGACCCTTCTACACAAAGGGTAGGCTCTTGGGAGTCAAGACAGAAGCTGGCAGGCCACTGGCATGGCAGGAGCCACCGGTAAGAATACAGACGCAATGTGTATTATATTTAAATCACTTCAATTTGGCTTTCCCTGGGAAGAAGGTTATGGAGTGCAATTTGTGCTCTGTTAGCTCCAATGGAGGGCAAGTGAGAAATCAAGGATCTCAAAGTATCCTGATGGTTTATTAAAGAGAAGCAACAAAGTTGTGGCCTTTTGGTCCCCTATGTGATAAAAAGTAAAGTTCAATGATAAATAAAAAGTGTAAAAGAAATAAAGTTAGACCCAATAGTTTAACCCCCCCCCCCCCTTATACACGCATACAGTACAAATGTAAGCACATGCACTGGGGGCCTACATATGAAAGTGTTGAAACACATATTGCTGTGCACACTGGAGTGGGAAGCAATAACTCTAGGGCCATTATTAACTCTGAACTCTTTTCTTATTCATCTTTTCATTCTTTTCTTCATCTCTTCCTTCCTCTTTTCTTCCTTTTTTTATCCCTTTTCCTTCCTTCTTCTGTTCTTCCCTTGTTTCATCCTTTTTTCTTCTTTCCTTTTATTCATTCATTCCTCTTTTCCTCCTTTTCTCACCCTGTCTATCCTTCTTTCTTTCCCTTCTTCATCCATTCCTTCTTTTTCTTTCCCTAAATCCCCCATCTTCAAATCTTTTTTCCTTTATCTTTCCTTCTCTCTCCATCTTTTCCTTATTCATCCCTTCCTTCCTTTCTCCTTTCCTTCCCTTATTCACCCCTTCCTTCCTTTCTCCTTTCCTTCCCTTATTCACCCCTTCCTTCCTTTCTCCTTTCCTTCCCTTATTCATCCCTTCCTTCCTTTCTCCTTTCCTTCCCTTATTCATCCCTTCCTTCCTTTCTCCTTTCCTTCCCTTGTTCATCCCTTCCTTCTTTTCTCATTTACTTCCCTTCTTCATCCATTTCTTTCTCCTTCTTTCCTTACCATCCTTATCCCTTTTTTATCCTTCCCTTTTTAGCCCTTCTTAACTTCTCATTTTTCCTTCTTTATCCCTTCTTTCATTCTTATTTCCTTCCCTTCGTTATCCCTTCCTTCTTCTTTTCTTCCCCTTTTCAACCACTCCTTCATTCTTTTCCTTCCGCACCCCTCCCTTTCTCCTTCTTTCCTTCCCTTCTTCATCCCTTCCTTCCCTCTTTCCTTTATCCTGCCTTTCTTTTTCTTTCCTTTCTCCCTTCCTTCCTTCCCTTTTTAATGCCATCATTTCTTCTCCTTTCCTTCCCTTCCCTTTCCATCTTTCTTCATTCATTCCTTCTTCATCCCTCCCTTCCTTTCTCTCTTCCTTCCTGTGTTTATTCTTTCCGTCCTTCTTCTTTTCTTTCCCTTTTTTCATCCCTCCTTTCCTTCTTCTTTCCTTCCCTTCCTTAACCCTTTTTTATCCCTCCCTTTTTCATCCCTTCCTTCCCTCCTCCCTTCCTTTCTAACTGTTTCCTTTCATCCCTACCTTTCTTCTTCTTTCCTTTCTTCCTTCCTTCCCCTTTTCATGCCATCATTTCTTCTTCTTTCCTCCCCTTATCTTTCCTTCTTTCTTCTTTCCTTCCTTTTTCATCCCTTCCTTCCTTTCTCTTCTCCTTCCTATGTTTATCCCTTCCTTCCTTCTTCTTTTCTTTCCCTTCTTCATCCCTCCTTTCCTTCTTCTTTCCTTCCCTTCCTTAACCCTTTTTATCCTTCCCTTTTTCAGACCTTCATACCTTCTCTTTTTTCCCTTCTTTATCCCTTCTTTCATTCGTATTTCCTTCCCGTCTTTCTTCCTTACTTCCTTCTTCTTTTCTTCCCTTTCCCATCCTTCTTTCTTCTTTTTTCTTCTTTATCCCTCCCTTTTTCCTTCCCTTCTTCATCCCTTCCTTCCCAGTTTCCTTTCATCCCTACCTTACTTCTTCTTTCCTTTCTTCCTTCCTTCCTTACCTTTTTCATTCCTTCCTTCCCTCTTTTTTCCTTCCCTTCTTCATCCCTTTTTTCAATTTTTCATCCCTTCCTACCTACTTTTTCCTTCACTTTTTCTTGCCATTATTTCTTCTTCATTCCTTCTTTCTTCTTTTCTTCATTCCTTCCTTCCCTATAGGAATGTATGTGTTTTTGTATATATTTTTTCTTCCTTTTAGTAAAATATCAGTGCTGCCATAAAACTGACCCTTTTCCATGAATGACGGGAGCCCTATCCCAAGCGCAGTACAGAGACTGTTTTATTAAATCCAGTGAATTCCCCATTGTGGCAGATGTGGATTCTCTGAATGCTGACATCAGGGAGCAGCTGGCGGACTTATTTTTATCTTACTGTACACAGACATAGAAGCTCATTAATTCCTGATCTCAGGTGTGACACAAGTGCTCGTATTAAGAAGAGTCATGATATTCATTACCCGTCATTTCCAGGACTAAAATAAACCTATAAACAGATTTCTGCAGGATGGTGGGTCAGTGTTTAAGTTGTCATAACGCCATCGCCCGGCTGTTCTCCAGGAGCCAGCGATAGCCAGGAAGATGTCTAAAGGTGCTGCGTCTTTACGTCTGGGGCACCCCACCTCACTTATTAACATGGCAGATGTTTTACCCGCTGCCATCTGCTTCCAGCAGCACCCTAGGCCTGTCATCACTAAACAGGGCGAGCATTTATCAACATTTCCACAACTGGGCGTCAATGGATGGTACTATGGCTCTAGTCAGCAAAGTTCAGAGTTTTCATCTCCCCTGAATTCTGGCAAAAATGTGATAAATGGAGTCATGAAGAAGGAAAAATAAAATGTATACAAAAAAGGGAAAGCATACAAATACCTATATAGGTACAACAATGCACACACGATTCTGCACAACTTCACGGGTCATGATTTCTTCTTTTCAGTGGGCTGCCCTTAGCACAAAAATCACACAAAAGAAGTGTGTAACCTTTTTTAAAAAAATATCACACCACACCAAAACGCACAGTACTTTGTTACTATGGGTTATGGCGCACAAGTGTCCATTTTCCTTCCTTCACTTTTTAATTTTTTTCTTCATTCTTCTTTCATTCCCTTCTTCATCCCTTCCTTCCTTCTCTACTTCATCTTTGCCTTCCTCTTGCCACACCGATGCTTCTTTCCTTCCCTTCTTCATCTTTTCCTACCTATTTCCTTTCCTTCTTACTTCTCTTTTTAATCCCCTCCTTCTTTCATCCATTCCCTTTCTTCATTCCCCTTTCCTTTCCTTTCCTTTCCTTTCCTTTCTTTTCCTTTCCTTTCCTCTCCTTTCCTTCCCTCTCCTTTGCTCTCCTCTCCTTTCCTTTCCTTTATCTTCCCTTTTTCTTCCCTTTTTAATCTATTCATTCATTCTTCCTTCATTCCCTTCTTCATTCCTTCCCTCCTTCTTTTGTTTCCTTTTTTCCTTCCCTTCTTCATCTTTTTTTCCCTCGTTACTATCCTTCTTCATTCCTTCCTTCTGTGACCTTTTCCTTCTCCCCTTCCTTCCTTCTCTTTTAATCCCTTCCTTTCTTCTCCTTCATCATCCTTTTCCTCTTTTTCCTTCCCTTCTTCCTTCCTTGTTTCCTTCATTCCTTCCTTCTTCTTTCCTTCCCCTCTTCATCTTTTCCTTCCTGTTTCCTTTCCTTCTTCATTGCCTTTTTAATCCCTTCACTTTCTTCATTCCCTCCTTCTTCCTTTCCTTTCCTTTCCTTTCCTTTCCTTTCCTTTCCTTTCCTTTCCTTTCCTTTCCTTTCCTTTTCCTTCCCTTTTTAATATATTCCTTCATTCTTCTTTCATTCTCTTCTTCTTTCCTTCCCTTCTTCATCTTTCCCTACCTATTTCATTTCCTTCTTACTTCTCTTTTTAATCCCCTCCTTCTTTCATCCATTCCCTTTCTTCATTCCCTCTTTCTACATTTCCTTTCCTTCATTCTTTTTTATTCCCCTTCTTCATTCCTTCCTTCATTCTTTTTTATTTATTTTTCCTTTTCCTTCCTTTTTCCCTCACTCCTACATTTTTTTTCCTGTTCACTTTCCTTCTTCATTCTTTCCTTCTTCGCTTGCTTCCTTCCCTTTTAATCCCTTCCTTTCTTCTTCTTCCTTTCCCTTTTTCATCCCTTCCTTCTTCTTTCCTTCCCTTCTTCCTACCTTGTTACCTTCATCCCTTCATTCCTCTTTCCTTCCCTTCTTCCTACCTTGTTACCTTAATCCCTTCCTTTTTCTTCCCTTCCCTTCTTCATCTTTTCCCTTCTGTTTCCTTTCCTTCTTCCTTCCCTTTTTAAGCCCCTCCTTCTTCCATCTATTGCCTTTCTTCATTCCCTCATTCTTCCATTCCTTTCCCACTTTTTTCCTTCCTTTTCCCCTTCCTTCTTCCTTCCTTTTTTTAATCCGTTCCTTCCTACTTCTTTTACCCCCTTCTTCATCCTTTCTTTCCTTCCTGTCTGAAAAAGGGGCACATTTTTGTTGCATGTTACAGGAACGCACACTATATTACACATGTTCCTGCAGCCCACAAATGGGAACCTAGCCCAACGCTGGGTTCAAACTTGCAGTGTGTGAAATGCATGCCCATTGTACTGCACATTACCATGCGTTGTGCAAGAGCTGCCTAATACAATAAAATGCACCTGAAAAGGTGTAACATAGCATACCATAACGCACGGTTATAAGTGACTGTAACGCATGTCCTTTGGCAAGGTGCATTGGGGTGCCATTAGAAATAAATGATATCATAGCATACCCACGTGAAAAATGTGTGTTTTCTCATGTTGCGTAACATGGGCTAATACCCAATGCAGGAAAATGAGGACTTTCCCTGGGAAATTAAAGGACAGTTCCCGCTAAATTTTTACTTTCCTTTATTGTATTTTCTGACAAGTAGATCCATATGACAAATTATGCTATACGGGATGTATTTACAGAAAAATGGTCTCAGCATTCACACACCTGTGAATAATTTGTTTTGTGTCGAATGCTGCCTCTGCTGCAGCCTCTCACCTTGTCACTTGCTAAACTGGAGCATGCATGCAGGTTAATGTATGAGTTGTGTTCCAACTTCCAGAAATGCATACAAAGATATCAAAAAGTTTTCATAGAGGGTGGACTTTTAACAGGTGTATATTAAAGATTAATAATTCATTTTTATTCCATAGTAAAAATTAAAATTTATATACACGATTTCAGCGGTATGAATAATCCAGATATGGGTATATGGATTATTCACATAGCTGAGATCTTTTATTATATATATATATTTTAATTTTATAAATATTGAAGAAAAATGAATTATTACTTTTTAATATACGTGTCCTACAGTGGGAACCTTAAAAGTCCACCCGCTACAACATTTTTTTGGTTTTCTTGTGACTTGCCACAAATACTAGCTGCAGATTTGTATCATTGTATGACTTGCTATAAAGTTACCATGTACAGTCTGACCACAGGGGGAATGGAGACTGAGGAAATGCTTCCTCCTGCCTGCAGCAGACTGATGACATCATCTCAGCCTAGGCAAAGTCACTGGAACACAGCTCAAGGTCGTCTTTACACTTGCTGACCAGGCCTTTTCTAGAACCATAAGTATAAATCAGTATTTTTTTGCTAGAAAATTACTTAGAACCCCCAAACATTATATGTATTTTTTAGCAGAGACCTTAGAGAATATAATGGCGATCATTGCAATATTTTATGACACACTGGGGATAATTTACTAAAGCTTGAAAGTGCAAAATTTGATGCAGCTCCACACAGAAACCATCTTCAAGGTTTTATTGTCAAAGCTTGACTGTACAAGCTGAGGTTAGAAGCTGACCATGTAAAGCTGCACCAGTTTTTGCACTCTCCAGCTTTAGTAAATCAACCCCACTGTATTTGCACAGCGGTCTTTCAAACTCAATTTTTTTGGAAAAAAAAACACTTTAACAAATTAAAAAAAAACAAAACACAATAGTTACCCCTATTTTTTTTGTATAATGTGAAAGATGATGTTATGCCGAGTATATAGATACCTAAAAAAAAATTGCGCACGCTCATGGAATGGCGACAAACTGCAGTACATAAAAATCCTCATAGGCGGCATGTAAATTTTTTTTACAGGTGACCAGTTTAGAGTCACAGAGAAGGTCTAGAGCTAGAATTATTGCTCACACTCTGACGATCACGGTAATACCTCACATGTGTGGTTTGAACACCACTTACGTATGCAGGCGCGACTGCGTTGACTTCTGCGTGTGCGCACGAGAAATGGAGGTACTTTAAATTTGTTTTTTTTTTCTTTCTTCCTTATTTAAATTTTTATTTTTACACTGTCCCTTTATTTTATTTTTTTTACGACTTTTATTTCTATTACAATAAATGTAAACTTCCCTTGTAATAGAAATATGAATGACTGGTCCTCTTTATTGAGAGATCTGGGGTCAAAAAGACCCCAGATCTCTCATTTACCTTTAAAAGCAAAAGATAAAAAAAAAGTGATATTTTGACTTAAAAAAAAAAAAAAAAAAAAATTATTTGTTTATGCCCAAGAACCGGAATTACATCAGAGGTTGCTCCAGTCCTCCAAGGGCATTGAGATGAGTGGAGCCATCATGCCCTCACTCGACTTCCTGCCCAGCAAACGGCCGCATCGGATCGCTTCTGGGGCTTAGCGACAGCTCCAGTAAGCCCAGAAAGGACCGGGAAGCGGCAGGAGGGGGGTCACCTCTTCAGCCACCTCTAAATATGATCCCGCTGTGAATCCGCCCACGGGAACCACTTTTATCCAACGCAATCTCCCATGGTAAAAAATTATATTGGGGTTATGGCTGCCATAACACCGGTATTTATTGTGAAAGTCATGACAGATTTTTACTATGGGCTGGTCGGAAAAGGGGAACCTTTTTGAAGAATGATACTGTTTGCTGTATACTGTGACGTGTTAGAAATGTATTACTGCAGACATGTAATGTTACTGAATAAACCCACTAGAATATATACAATATAGAGATAACAAATTATTAATCATAGCAGAGTTTAAGAAAAAAAATGCACCAAAGGATGTTGCCTGGAATTAACATATGCATTAACATATGGGAGGGAGAGGAAAGACCCGAATG
>BLSH010235253.1:253758-264113 GCA_018402905.1 Glandirana rugosa | reverse complement strand
CAACAATCTGATCGTTGAGCACGATCGTAGCGATCGTTCTTCTATGCAGAGCTTGATCTGCAACTCAAAGCAGCGGTATGTGAAATCTCTAATTTCTGCTATCTGTCCTCAGAGAAACAGCACAGACAGCAGTAGTAAAGTAATCTATCTCAGGATGCAGGATCAGGTCTTAAAATGTCTCAAATCTGTCCCTCAAGCTTTCAGCTTCCTTTCCCTACACTAACCCAAGGAGCATGTGACTGCAGCACTGTGACTCCAGCTTATAAAGAGGCTGGGTCACATGATGCACTGGCCAATCACAGCCATGCCATTAGTAGGCATGGCTGTGATGGCTTCTAAGGGCAAACCAGTGAAACGCTTGTTGATTGGCTGCCCTGCAGCTTCTCAACACGTGGAGTAAAATAGCAGAACCCCGGACCGAACCCGAACGATTTTTTAAATGTCCGGGTCCGGGTCCGTGCCACGGACACCCGAAAGTTCAGTACGGACCCGAACGTTACAGTCCGGGTTCGCTCAACACTAGTCATAGATAAAGAGACAGAAGGAAGGGGAGAGTGGAGGGAGTCACTGGGGGAATGGTGGTGCATTAAGCATAAAGTAATGCAGTGCTTCCTCCACCTATTCATGGCTCTTACATAAGCAGTAGCAGGGGTGAGTGAGAAGTGCAGGTTCAGGGAAGGTATTCTCTCGGGGGGGAAGCACTCGGCTCTATTTATGAAAGTGGAGCAAGATGAGGAGCTCAGTGCTGAGATCTGAAGAAAGATATGAGCTCACCAAAAAAGTGCGTCATAAAAACCACAATCACCTCTACAGGAAAAACCGACTGGCTCCAACACACACTAACATAGTAGAAGGTTAAAGGGGGACATGTCAACAATATATTTAAAGCTAAACTTCAGGAGATATAAAAACACTCTGTACTTATAAACACAAACACAGCTCTGCTGCAGTACTCATGTACTAAAAGGGACATGCTAGTAGGGGATTAGAGTGAAAGACTGGTGGGCTCATCAGTCAGCTGTATCTCCTTTCACTGTCCAATCGCAGGTTTGGGGTACCAGGAGACCTACAAGTGTAAGGAAGATCATGTCTTCTGCCCTGCTAGACAGGGCTGTGCTGTGTGGCACACCCACATAAATCTTAGGACTGGATGGACAGAAATATGTAGCCAGATAGACTGAGCTGGGAATTCACAGGCTCTCTGCCTGTGAGTTCCCAGTTCTACCCTTCCACCCTGGATGAGTGAGTTTGGTGTGGAGGAACTTGACTGGACTGCACATAGTCCTGACCTCAACCTGATAGAACACCTTTGGGATGAATTAGAGCGGAGACTGTAAGCTGGGCCTTCTCATCCAACATCAGTGCCTGACCTCACAAATGTGCTTCTGGAAAATGGGCAAACATTTCCATAGACACACTCCTAAACCTTGAGGACAGCCTTCCCAGAAGAGTTGAAGCTGTTATAGCTGCAAAGGGTGTGAACCCTATGGACTAAGACTGGGATGCTATTAAAGTTAATGTGCGTGTAAAGGCAGGTGTCCCAATACTTTTGACAATATAGTGTATAACAAGCCAAGAGACGACTTCAGTCTTTCAATGTATGAAACCGAGACTGTATTTGGCCACTAGATGGTGCTAAGTATTATAGGACTTTCCAATAATTCTTAGCTCCCTCTAGTAGATAAATGCGGTGGTGCCCACAGTGATTTTACATTCGAACAGCACACGATATAACCTATTTACATTTGTTTTTTGTCCCATTCGTACAGAACAAATGTACATGCACTTTTATTGGGTGAATGGCTATGCAAATTCTTTATAAAATACATTTATAGACTTAGCGGAAGCTCCATCGCCTACACTGATAGGATAAAAGATACATTTAGATCATTAAGCCCCATGAATGCTACGGAACAGGATGTTCAGCACAGGAGACGCATTCCTGGGAGAATAAAGAATAAGTTTGGCTCTGTACCCTAATGGATCACTTAACAGAACAAAGCAATCAGCACATTTCTATTAATGAGTGAAATGAAATGATATTCTCTATGCAAAGCACATGCCTGTTAACTTAAAATAAACTCTCAACCTGCCTTAATATTGTCATTTTGATTGGAAAATAAAAAGAGTGGTAAAATACGGAATGATTGACTAAAGGTTATGAAATGGCCACTGTGTATAAGCTCAAGGGTCAGCCTGAGTGGCTCTCCCAGTATAGTAATTTTGTCCCGTATGTTTATTTTCTATGAGCACCAGTGCAATCTAGTGGCCATAATGAGTTTTTTTTAATTGATGTATTTCATGGTCATTTTGGCCACTAGGTGATGCTGATGAACATAAGTGCAGTCTGAGTGGCTCTCCCAGTGTACTCAGCATAGCGTTACTGCCGAGGGTCTATTTATAACAAATTTGCTTTACGATCATGACAAATATTTTCACTGCTACAACAAATATTGCCTTTTATCACCAGCGCCATCTAGTTGCCATAGTGCATTTTGTTCTGATCGATGTATTTCATAAACGGTATGGCCACTAGGTGGCGCTGAAAAGCATAGGAAAAAATTGTATAAATAAGGCAATATTTTTTTTTAAATCATGTTTGCCACATTCACACAGCAAATTTTATAGACAGTAAATAGATCCCATGGTGTGACAGCTATCCACTCGGTATCAGGAGTGCTGGCAAGAAAAAAATGTAGTCCCTTATTAACATATTCAACCCTAATCAGCGTTTATTATTTCCTTTATACCATTCAATAGAATAGATATATCCCTTTATTTATTATTACATGCACTTATCTTCTCCTTCTTAATTCTGTGCAGTTGACCTTGGACCAAAGATTGGGAATCCTAGTGCTGGAGAACAGGCTGTCATTTCTGTACCTTGTGCTGGCCCAGTAAAAGGTGAAACACGTCAGTGGAGCTAGGTGGAGTGACCTCAACAGAACTGGAACAATAAAATTGCTTGTAAGCCTTGCAGGACAGCAGTGTGTGGCTTCATAATACAGTACATGGACTTGTTTGGTAGCAGTGGATCCTAGAGATGTGCATCTGTGGCTGAGATGATGTCAGTAGCACATTAAAGACGCACAGGCGGCGCCCCCCCCCCCCCCATTCATATGTCTGGATGTATGAATTACAATAATACAATGGGGGGGGTAGGTTTTCAACCTCCTGATTAGAGCCAGAGGCTCTAATAGGCTTCAACATAGGGTGGGCTTGGGGCACAGAGAATGTGAACCAAGCTCACGCAGGTGTGTTACAATAGCAAATGAATATTGAAACACTGATTCGCCTACCGGCCAATAAGGAAGCAGGTCTTGAGACCCGTCATTCGGTTGGCTGAAAGGACAGGCAATCCTATTGGATGTCTAGGTGAAGGGGAGGAGACGCATGGCGGAAGTGAGGACAAGACACAGGAGCCGCTGCCATATGCCCACTGCTCAATGTCTGCTGCCAAATGCCTGCTACCTGCCAC
Source organism: Glandirana rugosa (assembly GCA_018402905.1). Classification (NCBI taxonomy): domain Eukaryota; kingdom Metazoa; phylum Chordata; class Amphibia; order Anura; family Ranidae; genus Glandirana; species Glandirana rugosa. Next base: position 260,635 of record BLSH010235253.1, on the reverse strand, counting down.
CTAGATGGGGTAAGTGCAGGACCAAGCAGCAGACAGCGAGCAGATGGGGGGTTTTGGTAACAGTGGATCCTACAGATGTGCATCTGTGGCTGAAAGGATGACAGCAGCACACCCAGGGGGCAGTCCGTCCATTTAAGGCGTACGGGCGGTGCCCCCCATCCATACGTCTGGTCCCTTGCAGGACGCCGGATGCATGAATTACAACGGGGGGGGGGGATTGGTTTTTGCAGCACCTGATTAGAGCCAGAGGCTCTAATAGGCTTCAAAATAGGGTGGGCTTGGGGTGCAGAGAATGCGAACCAAGCTCACCCAGGTGTTTTACAATAGCAAATTAATATCTGCTATTGTAAGACTGATCCGCCTCCTGGCCAATAAGGAAGAGGGTCTTGAGACCCGTCATCCGATTGGCTGAAAGGACAGGCAATCCTATTGGATGCCTAGGAGAAGGGGAGGAGACGCACGGCAGAAGCGAGGGGAAGACACAGGAGCCGCTGCCTTATGCCCACTGCTCGATGCCTGCTGCCCAATGCCTGCTACCTGCCACCTGCCACCTAGATGGGGTAAGTGCCAGACCAACCAGCAGACAGCTAGCGGGTGGGAGGGTTTGAGGTGCCCCCAGGGGGTTGATGAGGGGTGGTTGTTTGCTGCCCCCCCCCAAAAAAAATAAAACACCAGCCGCACTGAGCACACCTTTGGATGGTACCAAGGATCTGGGCCTTAAATAGACTCTGCCTGACCCAAGATGGCTGCTAGAGTCACATGAGATGGCAGAATCCAATCAGATAGCTTGCCCAGTAACTCAGGAAGCACTATAAGGGATTACATCCACTCTAACCACCAACATACGGTGTTGCTTCTATACTGACCACCAATATAAGGGGCTATTTCTGTACTGACCACCAATATAAGAGGTTACTTCTACCATGAACAATAATATGAGGGGTTACTTCTACCCTGATAACTAATATAAAGGGTTGTTTCTACACTGACCACCAATATAAGGAGTTACTTTTACATCAATGTAAGGGATTACTTCTACCCTGACCACCAGTATAAGGGGTTCTTCTACACTGACCATCAATATCAGGGGTTAATTCTACGTAGACCACCGATATAAGAGGTTACTTTTATACTGACCACCATTGTATGGGATGACCTTTACCCTGATCACCAATATAAATGGTTGCTTCCACAATGACCTCCAATATAAGAGATTGTTTCTACACTGACCACCAATATAAGGGGCTACTTCTGCACTGACTACCAATATAAGGGGTTACTTTTGCACTCAACAATAATATGAGGGGTTACATCTACACTGACCACCAATATAAGGGTTATTTCTACCCTGAACAATAATATGAGGGTTACTTCTACACCAACCTCCAATGTGGGTTACTTCTACACTGCCCACCAATATAAGGGGTTGCTTCTACACTGACCACCAATATAAGGGGTTTTTGCTTCTACACTGCCCACCAATATAAGGGAATGTTTCTACACTGACCACCAATATAAGGGATTGCTTCTACACTGACCACCAAAATAAGGGGTTACTTCTACATTGACTGCCAATATAAGGGGTTACTTCTACACTAACCATCATTATAAGGGGTTACTTCTACTACATATAATGTTGCTTCGAAACTGACCAGCAAAATAAATGGTTACTTCTACATTGACCACCAATATAAGGGGCTATTTCTGTACTGACCACCAATATAAGGGGTTACATCTACCACAAACAATAATATGAGGGGTTACTTCTACACTGATCACCATTATAAGAGGTTACTTCCACCCTGACCAATAATATGAGGGGTTACTTCTACAATGACCACCAATATAAGGGGTTCCTTCTACCCTGACCAATAATATAAGGGGTTACTTCTACACTGACCGCCATTATAAGGGGTTCCTTTCATCCTGACCAATAATATGAGGGGTTACTTCTACACTGACCGCCATTATAAGGGGTTCCTTTCATCCTGACCAATAATATGAGCGGTTACTACTACACTGACCACCATTATAAGGGGTTCCTTCCACCCTGACCAATAATATGAGGGGTTACTACTACACTGACCACCAATATAAGGGGTTACTTCTACCATGAACAATAATATGAGGGGTTACTTCTACACTGACCACCATTATAAGGGGTTACTTCCACCCTGACCAATTATATGAGGGGTTACTTCTACACTGACCACCATTATAAGGGGTTACTTCCACCCTGACCAATTATATGAGGGGTTACTTCCACCCTGACCAATAATATGAGGGGTTACTACTACACTGACCACCAATATAAGGGGTTACTTCTACCATGAACAATAATATGAGGGGTTACTTCTACACTGACCACCATTATAAGGGGTTACTTCCACCCTGACCAATAATATGAGCGGTTACTACTACACTGATCACCATTATAAGGGGTTACTTCCACCCTGACCAATAATATGAGGGGTTACTTCTACACTGATCACCATTATAAGGGGTTACTTCTACCATGAACAATAATATGAGGGGTTACTTCTACACTGACCACCATTATAAGGGGTTACTTCCACCCTGACCAATAATATGAGGGGTTACTTCTACACTGACCACCATTATAAGGGGTTACTTTTACCATGAACAATAATATGAGGGGTTACTTCTACACTGACCACCATTGTAAGGGGTTACTTCCACCCTGACCAATAATATGAGGGGTTACTTCTACAGTGACCACCATTATAAGGGGTTACTTCCACCCTGACCAATAATATGAGGGGTTACTTCTACACTGACCACCATTATAAGGGGTTACTTCTACCATGAACAATAATATGAGGGGTTACTTCTACACTGACCACCATTATAAGGGGTTACTTCCATCCTGACCAATAATATGAGGGGTTACTTCTACACTGAGAACCATTATAAAGGGTTACTTCCACCCTGACCAATAATATGAGGGGTTGCTACTACACTGACCACCAATATAAGGGGTTACTTCTACCATGAACAATAATATGAGGGGTTATTTCTACACTGACCACCATTATAAGGGGTTACTTCCACCCTGACCAATAATATGAGGGATTACTTCTACACTGACCACCATTATAAGGGGTTACTTCCACCCTGACCAATAATATGAGGGGTTACTTCTACACTGACCACCATTATAAAGGGTTACTTCCATCCTGACCAATAATATGAGGGGTTACTTCTACACTGACCACCATTATAAGGGGTTACTTCTACCATGAACAATAATATGAGGGGTTACTTCTACACTGACCACCATTATAAGGGGTTACTTCCATCCTGACCAATAATATGAGGGGTTACTTCTACACTGACCACCATTATAAAGGGTTAATTCTACACTGACCACCAACGTAAAGGGTTATTTCCACTCTGACCACCGATTTAAGGAATCAATACAATTTTCAGTTATTTTTTTCTGCCCATTCCTATTAATCATTTTAAATGTTTATTGCCGAAGATTACTATCATAAAAAACAGGACAGGTCTAAAGTACAGCCCATACTTTATTCTTTTATTCAAAAATCTTTCAAACCTATTTCAAGGGTTCCTCCATGGTAAAAAAGAAAGGTTGCTCTAATCACTATTTTTCAATATAGATTCACAGTTCTCCATCCAGAAGGAGTTAACTGGAAGAACATGACTGACAGATCAGAGAAAGACAAGGACGTTCTGCCTGGGAAAAAGCAGAATACTAATCACCAAAGATGATCTCCAACATCGGACCCATTAATTGATGCGGCTTGGCAGTGCAGCAAAGCAGAGGCTTGACCATGCTGATAGATGGAGCAAAGCATTCTGGGAGACCTTGAGAGACAAAAGGAAATTTCTGGGGGGAGATCAAAGCAGATGTGTGAGTCATTTATTCCCCGGCCACTAACATGTTCTATATGATGTTAGAAGGTCATTATTCTCCAAATTGGGGAAATCTATAAAATGTAATATACACTCTGAACAAAAGTCACTCTACCATAACTGCACATCCATTCTAATCCAATTCTCTACCTACTGATATATAGATTGCTTATAGATCTATACATGAGATAGCACAGAACACCTACTTACTGTCCATCCTGCCATCCAATGACCCTTTAGAGCACAATATGATTTCAGAGCTGCTAGGTGAAGGTAAGACTAGAGGAGATTTATTTATTGGAGATTAGAGATGACCATACTTGGGTAATTTCCCTGCACCACAATTTCTGCAAAAAAATTGGTTGTTTTGGGGAAATTTTTCCATTTTGGTAACAAGTAGAGTTGAGCGAGCCCGAACTGTAATATTCGGGTTTGTACCGAACTTTCGGGTGTCCGTGTCCCGAATCCGAATGTTTGAGATTGGCAGGGCAGCCAATCAACAAGCATTTCACTGGTTTTCCCTAGAAGCCATCACAGCCATGCCTACTAATGGCATGGCTGTGATTGGCCAGTGCATCATGTGACCCAGCCTCTATATGAGGCTGGAGTCGCAGTGCTGCATGTCACATGCTTTTAGGTTAGTGTAGGGAGAGGATGCTGCCGGCGCTGTGAGGGACAGATTGTGAGGGACAGATTGCAGTGATAATAACTAGGTAGAGATTGCTACTGCTGCTGTGAGGGACAGATTGTAGATCTATAACATCTCATCCTGCATTACAGAACGATCTGATTACAGAACGATCTCTCATCCTGCATTACAGAACGATCTGATTACAGAACGATCTCTCATCCTGCATTACAGAACGATCTGATTACAGAACAATCTGATATTGAACTAGGTAGAGATTAATACTGCTTTAAGGGACAGATTGCAGATCTAATAACATCTCCCATTTTTCTTTCTTTTGCAACCCTCTAGCACTTTCCAGGACTTTTTTACAGTCATTTTTGTGCCGAAAGGTTCAGGTCCCAATTGAATTCAATGGGGTTCGGGTTCCGGGGTAAAGTTCGGATAACATTCGATACCAAACCCGAACGTTTCCGGAAAGTTCGGCCGAACCCGCCGAACCCAAACGTCCAGGTGTCCGCTCAACTCTAGTAACAAGCAATCTGGAAAGCTCCATAGACATGCTGGTAGGTATATTAGATCCTGTCTAAATTGGCCCTAACATATGTATGAATGTGAGTTAGGGACCTTAGATTGTAAGCTCCTTGAGGGTAGGGACTGATGTGAATGTACAATGTATATGTAAAGTGCTGCGTAAATTGACAGCGCTATATAAGTACCTGAAATAAATAAATAAAGCAATATGTATGTAATTTCTGCTTTACTAATGGAGAGGCTACAGTGTAGTTAGTGAAGGTGAGCAAAATGAATAGTTACAGTTTCCCAAAAATGTTGTCATAAAACAGATTTCCGCAAAATTTTGCTATTTTGGCAATATACACTGAAGTCAATGGGAGGAAGTAAGATGGCTTTTGGTAGTTGTTAATGGTGTAGTGGGCTTTAAATGTTTAAATGAGTTAGGCTGCATTCACACCTGGGTGTTTTGAATCGCAGGAACCAGTTGGCAGACCTTTTTCGGTCACGAACCTTTGACATAAGCCAGTCAAACCGGTTGGCTTCTGCCAGACTGGCTGCCGTACACACGGGCTGAATGTCGGCTGGTTTCTATCGAACTGGCCAATGCCAGCCAACATTCGGCCGTGTGTACTAGGCATTAGGGATGGGCGAACGGTTCAGCCCAAGCATAAGTTCAGGCCAAACTTTCGCTGTTTGGGCGTTCAGCGGACAGCAGAACAAATGGGACTTTCGACCGTTTGTTCGGCCCCCGAACCAACCACAATGCATTGCAGCGCTCAACAGTGCATTGAAACATGTAACAGTTAAAAAAAAATGGAAAGAATTCCATTTGGTTGTGAGTAGAGTTGAGCGAACACCTGGACGTTCGGGTTCTGCGGGTCCGAACGAACTTTGGGAAAAAGTCCGGGTTCGGCACCGAATGTTGCCCGAACATTATCCCGGACCCCGAACCCCTTTGAAGTCAATGGGGACCCGAACTTTTAGGCACAAAAATGGCTGTAACAAAGTCCTGGCAAGTGCTAGAGGGCTGCAAAAAAGAAGTAAAATGGGGGTAAGAGTAGGGCAAGTGCCTTACAAAAAATGGGGATAGGGAAAATAAATTAAAATCAAATAAACTAGGAGATGATTTTTGAACAATAATGTGTCACTTACAGCTGCAGCTAAAACCTCTCCCTTTAGAACTAGGAGATGATTTTTGAACAATAATCTGTCCCTCTAAGCAGAAGCCTCTACCTAGTGCAGTCAGATCGCTCAAAGCAGCAGTATGTGAAATCTCAAATTACTCCAACAATCTGATCATTGTGTACGATCCCACAATCTGATCGTTGTGTACAATCGTAACGATCATTGTGTTATGCAGAGTTTGATCTGCAATCTGTCACTCAAAGCAGCAGTATGTGAAATCTCAAATTACTCCAACAATCTGATCGTTGTGTACGATCCCACAATCTGATCGTTGTGTACGATCGTAGCGATCGTTGTGTTATGCAGAGTTTGATCTGCAATCTGTCACTCAAAGCAGCAGTATGTGAAATCTCAAATTTCTGCAATCTGTCCCTCAGAGCAACAGTAGTAGTAATCTCGGGATGCAGGATCAGATGTTAAAATGTCTACAATCTGTCCCTCACAAAAACGCTGGCAGCATCCTCTCCCTACACTAACCCAAGAGCATATGACATGCAGAACTGTGACTCCAGCCTCATATAGAGGCTGGGTCACATGATGCACTGGCCAATCACAGCCATGCCATTAGTAGGCATGGCTGTGATGGCTTCTCCGACACTAACCGGTCACGTAGTACACTGGGTCGGAGATATACTCCGACCTCAGTGTCAA
>BLSH010235253.1:232828-248050 GCA_018402905.1 Glandirana rugosa | reverse complement strand
TTTCACCAGCCCCCCCCCCCCCCCCGGCCCCCCCTCTTAGATTGTAAGCTCACAGGAGCAGGGCCCTCTAACCCTCTTGTTTTAAATTGTACTGTTGCTGTAATGTCTCTCTTTATATTGTAAAGCGCTGCGCAAACTGTTGGCGCTATATAAATCCTGTATAATAATAATAATAATATTGGTGAGCCATTCTGAGTTTCTTATGAACTAACTTAGCTTCAGCTGGCTTTTCACAGTGCATCTGGGTTGTACTCTGCCCTAATGTCATATAGGTAAGTAACAGGACACCATACGCAACTTCCATCTTTTCCAGGGGTCTCCAAACTTTTTAAGCAAAGGGCCAGTTACTGTCCTTCAGACTTCAGGGGGCTGGATTGTGGCTAGTGGAAATAGAATATGTTTTGGCATCAGTGGGAGTAAACGTCTCAGCCTTCGTGGTTGGTGGGAATATAAAAATTACCATAGAGCCTGGGGTAAGTAGGAGGAGGAATAATCCCCCCATACTTCCTATCAGTGGGAGGAATAGTGTCCCATCATTGGTATCAGTGGAATGAATAGTGCCCCATCATTGATATCAGTGGAATGAATAGTGCCCTATCATTGGTATCAGTGGGAGGAATAGTGCCCCATCATTGGTATCAGTGGGAGGAATAGTGCCCCATCATTGGTATCAGTGGGAGGAATAGCGCCTCATCATAGGTATCAGTGGGAGGAACAGTGTCCCATCATTGGTATCAGTGGAGGAATAGTGCCCCATCATTGGTATCAGTGGAGGAATAGTGTGTAATCATTGGTGTCAGTGGGAGGAATAGAGCCCCATCATTGGTATCAGTGGGAGGAATAGTGTCCCATCACTGATATCAGTAGAAGGACTAGTGCGCCATAATTGGTATCAGTGAAAGGAATAGTGCTCCATCATTGATATCAGTAGAAGGAATAGTGTCCCATCATTGGTATCAGTGGGAGGAATAGTGTCCCATCATTGGTGTCAGTGGGAGGAATAGTAGCCCATCAATGGTATCAGTGGAAGGAATAGTGCCCCATCATTGGTATCTGGGGGAGGTATAGTACCCCATCATGGGTGTCAGTGGAAGGGATAATGTAGTGCCCCATCATAGTTATCAGTGGGAGGAATAGTGCCCCATCATTGGTATCAGTGGAAAGAGAAGTATCTATCATTGGTATCAGTGGTAGGAATAGTGTCCCATTTTTGGTATCAGTGGTTGGAATAGTGCCCCATCATTGGTATTAGTGGAAGGAGGAGTAATGCCACATCATTAGTATCAGAAGGAGGAATGATGCCTCATCATTGGTATCAGTGGGAGGAATAGTGCCCTATCAGTATCAGAAGGAGGAATAATGCCACATCATTGGTATCAGTGGGAGGAATAGTGCCCCATCATTGGTATCAGTGGGAGGAATAGTGCCCCATCATTGGTATCAGTGGCAGGAATAGTGCCACATCATTGGTATCATTGAAAGGAATAGTGCCCCATCACTGGTGTCAGTGGGATGAATAGTGCCCCATCATTGGTGTCGGTGAAAGGAATAGCGCCCCCTAGTTTGTGTCATTGGAATGATCAGTGCCTTATATCAGTGGGAACCATAGTGCACCAAGTCCCGGATAAAGACAAGCAAAAAGCCCCATCCTGCAGATTCTGCAGCTTCTAATGTACATTGTGAAAAGCTCACCATGTGCAGTGAAATTAAAGTAAGCCACTTCAGTACAGGAGAGGAGCCTGCATAACTGTCAAAGACTGAAGGGAGTTGTTACTATGCATGTCCTCTTACAATTGACATTTTGCTGTTCTTGTGCTGATTGAATGCAGTGAAATTCCCCTTTAAATCTCATCCCTAGTACACTAATTTTGAATCCAGAAATGGCAGCGTAATCATCGGAATAATTAGTCGGGAAAGTTCCATGACATGGCTCTTATTATTATTGCTATAAACATGAAATCAGGAAGCTATATCACAAGTATAATTATTTTGTTCCTTGAAGAACATTCAATCAACGTAAGGATATTATTATCTCAAAAATAATTCTCTTCTTAATTTATGCTCACTAGTTACTTATGGTAATAGGTTCAACAATTTTGCAATTACTGCACAAATATAAAAACATAAAACACATTGCACTGCTTCTTTTCCAAGCGATTGTCTCTAATGCTGCCCATACATGGGACAATCTTCCAACAGTTTGAACCAGTTTTAATTATCTTACAATCAATGTGAATCGAGTACATTCAAGTCATCTGTCCAGTATACTACCCATGCCAGCGCTGCCATTGGCTGGAGGCAACACAATGGAAAGTGACCACATTGGTCTACACAACTAGTCCATCGCCTTACAACCTGATTGTACAACCTCTGTAATGCAAGGGCCTTCCCAACAATCCATTTAATCTTTAACTAACCAGTTGCGTTCTGGCACCACCTAGAGTCGTTGGTAAATGTAAAGGCTACTGTTCAAACAGACTGTAATGTGTGTGGCCAACATAAGCTTCAGTTCTGCTACTGTTAAGTTTGAGACCCTTGGCAAATGAGGTAGGTTCACCCAAGGCACAGAGTCTAAGTGACAACTTGGTCTTCACCAGAGCACCCCACAAGGAGTTATGGGCTGTGACTCTAGTGGCCATGAGGCTACTCTGCTGATGAATCCAGGTTGAGGACCTCAGGAGGGTCATAGGCACATTGTGACTATGCTGTAGAGACAGGGTTATGATATAGCAGTAGGTCAGAGCTTGAGATGAGGCCAAAGCAGGCAGCAGTCAAAAGAGTAGCTTGTGTTCAGTCTAAGAATGAGGCAAAAGACAGGCAAGAGAGCAGTTTAGGCAGAGGTCAATGCAGGCAGCAGTCAGAAGAGTAGTCGGTGTTCAGTCAGAGATCAAAGCAGACAGCAGTCAGAAGAGTAGCCGGTGTTCAGGTAGAGCTCAAGGCAGCAGTCAAGAGGGCAGTCAGTATTCCAACAGGATTCAAGGCAGGTGGCAGTCAAGAGTGTAGTTAGAGTTCATTTAGAGATTGAGGCAGATGGCAGACAAGAGACTAGCCAGTGATCAGGCAAATCTTGAGGAAGGCAGTAATCAAGAGAGTAATCAGTTTCCAGCAAGGATTGAGGCAGGCAACAGCCAAAAGGGTGGTCAGTGTCCAGGCAGAAATCAAGGCAAGGCAGGCAGCAGACAGCAGGCAAGAGAGAGGTTAGTGTCCAGGCAATATTGAGGCAGGAAGCAGGCAAGAGAGTAGTCAGTGTCAAGGCAGAGGCTGAGGCAGGCAGTGGGCAAGAGTGTAGCAGCTTCTAGACAGAGGTTGAAGCAGGCGACAGTCAAGAGAGTAGTCAATGTCAGGGAAAAGTTTGAGGCAGGCACCGAGCAAGAGTGTAGTCAGTGTCTAGGTAGAGGTTGAGGTGGTTGGCAGGCAAGAGAATTGTAGGTGTCCAGGAAAAGGTTGAGGCAGGCATTGGGCAAGAGAATCGCTGGTTTCCAGTCAGAGTCCAGGAAGGTGGCAACCAGCCATTGCCAAAAGGCCACTATCTGACTGCACAACACGCTGCAAACAGACAAGATGGACCAGGCCACTGGCTGAACAGAAGCAAATCCCGGAGATGCTGTAACCATCGAGCATTTGAAATGATCTGGAAGCCATTTGTGGTCATTCTGTCTTCATCCGGTACTGTGCTGTTCCCTCAGGTGAACTTTGTTCCTGTGTAGAAGGAAGCAATACAGAAACCACCGAGAAAGGGGAGAGAATAATAGAGATTGGCCAGGAAAAGCCATTCTAGCCAATCACCCCTTTTTTGAGCAGGTATGGCTATTAAACATTGGGGAAGGCCTACAGGCATACAGACATGTGATAGCGTTGGGCCAATCACCTATGCTGTGACATTGAAGGAAGGGGTGTAGGTAGCCCGAAATGTGTCAGAACATTCTAATTGCTGTATGCAGAAGGAAATGTCCTGTTTCCTTCATTGTACATGGATGCCAACTGTCCTGGATTTGTTGGGACAGCCCTACATCATGAAATGCCTCAATGTGCATATGCAAAATGCCTGTGTCATCCTACAGTAGTGTTAATGGGGGCTAAGCGGATATAAAAATACGCCAGTTATCACGGATGTGTATTCATTCAACTAGTGTAAGTACTAGAATCTATCTGCCGTTTGTAATAATTTGACTAAGAGAGGTAGGAGCATGCTCTGGCAAGAAACATGCTGATAGGAGGAGAGCGCAGAGGGATAACTGTCCTTGGCCCATCCCTTCCCTTCATTTTCTTTCAATCACAGAGGCTCAGCATCACATGTGTGCGTTACCTAGGATGTTCTGCATGCAACTACAGTCTGGCTAGGAACACCCACTCCTCCAGACTGACCCGCACCCGCGAGGTTCCACCTCCTCCTACATACAGTATATCCCTTCTGGAAAGGAAGTGACACATGCAGGGGATTAAGGCACACCATTAAGCATACCATTAACATAATCCCAATCTACCCTTTAATGCAAAATACCACAAAATACCAATACAATTTTATTCCCTTGGGTTTATTAAAGTATTCTGAATCTGAATTTTAGGCACCTGCCTACAGACATCCACCCATCAAGGCACTTTGATATTTGCATAACTCCTCCCAAGAGCCAGCCCCCTGCTAATTGTGAAGTAGAAGGAAAATGATTAATGATTTTCAACATTTTTTACAAATAAATATGTGAAAAGTGTGGCGTTCATTTGCATTCAGCCCCCTTTACTCTGATACCCCTAACTCAAATCTAGTAGAACCAATTGCCTTCAGAAGTCCCCTAATTAGTAAATAGAGTCCACCTGTGTGTAATTTAATCCCAGTATAAATACAGCTGTTCTGTGAAGCCCTCAGAAGTTTGTTGGAGATCCTTAGTGAACAAACCGCATCACAAAGGTCAAGGAACACACCAGATACATCAGGGATAAAGTTGTTTAAAGACGTTTAAAGCAGGGTTGGGTTATAAAAAATATCCCAAGCTTTGAACATCTCACAGAGCACTGTTCAATCCATCATCCAAAAATGGAATGAGTATGGCACAACTGCAAACCTACCAAGACATGACCGTCCACCTAAACTGACCAGCCGGGCAAGGAGAGCATTAATCAGAAAAGCAGCCAAGAGGCCCATGGTAACTGGAGGAGCTGCAGAAACCCACAGCTCAGGTGGGAGAATCTGTCCACAGGACAAATATTAGTCGTGCACTCCACAAATCTGCCCTTTATGGAAGAGTGACAAGAAGAAAGCCATTGTTGAATGAAAGCCATAAGAAGTTGCGTTTGCAGTTTGGGTGAAGCCATGTGGGGGAGGCTCTGGTCAGATGAGACCAAAATTGAACTTTATGGCCTAAAAGCAAAAAGCTATGTGTGGCGGAAAACTAACACTGCACATCACTCTGAACATACCATCCCCACTGTGAAACATGGTGGTGGCAGCATCATGTTGGGGGATGCTTTTCTTCAACAGGGACAGGGAAGCTGGTCAGAGCTGGTGGGAAGCTGGATGGAGCCAAATACAGGGCAATCTTAGAAGAAAACCTGTTAGTCTGCAAAAGACTTGAGACCGGGGCAGAGGTTCACCTTCCAGCAGGACAACGACCCTAAACATACAGCCAGAGCTACAATGGAATGGTTTAGATCAAAGCATATTCATGTGTTAGGATGGCCCAGTCAAAGTCCAGACCTAAATCCAATTGAGAATCTGTGGCAAGACTTGAAAATTGCTGTTCCCAGACGCTCTCCATCCAATCTAACAGAGCTTGAGCTATTTTACAAAGAAGAATGGGCAAAAATGTCCTCTCTAGATGTGCCAAGCTGATAGAGAAATCCACAAAAAGACTTGCAGTTGTAATTGCTGTGAAAGGCGGTTCTACAAAGTATTGATTCAGGGGGGCGCTATACAAATGTACCCCACACTTTTCACATATTTATTAGTAAAAAAAAAAAATGTTGAAAACCATTTATCATTTTCCTTCCACTTCACAATTATGTGCCACTTTGTGTTGGTCTATCACCTAAAATCCCAATAAAATACATTTATGTTTTTGGTTGTAACATTATTATTATTATACAGGATTTATATAGCGCCGACAGTTTGCACAGCGCTTTATCATGACAAAATGTGGAAAATTTCAAGGGGTATGAATACTTTTTCCAGTCACTGTATATTCAGCACCCTGCCAGCCCCTCCCACCAGCCATGACTGCAATGCATAGAGAAGCACAGAGACCCGGTGATGGCACCACTACATGTTGATAAGGGGGGGCATGCAAGGTAAAATATAATCAGATTAAACTTCTGCAGTAAAGTAGACTTGGCGACGCAGTTCCACTTCATGAACCGATTTTAATCATCGCCTGGAATTTCTCTTTGCTAAAATCCGTGCTCACAAATACAAACCTAAGCTTAGCCAACCCCCCCTGGTCTCCAGTAATCTAGGAAATGGAGATAGAACAGAAAAGCAGATTTTCACACGACAAAACAAGTGCCTCATTACAAGAACGCGGCTTGGGGGCCCGGCGCTCCGTCTATCACTGCGGTTTTTTTTTAGTAAACACTTAGTGATGTATCGGTAATGAGATTAGACGCCATTAGCATGCAGCAGGAGCGCTCCGATCTGACAATTACATTGAAAGTGAAAAAAAATATCTCCCGCTGCGCAATTAAATAAATATTTCCCGTCATTAGTCCATCAGAATGACTAGATCAATGGGGCAAGGTCAAGGAACGGCATAAGCTTACACAATTTCCATACCGTCCTTTTTTTTTTGTTCCTTGACGCGGGCTGTGAATGACATTTGCTGTGAGGATAAGTAGTAATTGAGCGATGTAAATTGATGGTTAACACCGCCATTGTTTACTGAGTTGTACATGTGCGCCAGGCGCCCAGGGGACCAATCCGAGACCGGTATTGATTCCGGAATAAGGCAACCTTTTTTTTTCTCACTCTGACAACGCCAAGTTGTCAAATGGCAGTTTTATTCCATTTAATAGCAGGCCTTGCTTATGTCACCTTCTGTGTGAATGACTCATAGGGTTCCCATGGGACTTTGTAGGCAATATACAAAATCATACACATTCTTCATTAAAAAATGATTATATCAGCTTTATTCACAATCAATAAAAAAATTATAAACATTAACCACTTCAGCCCCGGAAGGATTTCCCACATTAAGGATTCGGCATTGCGTCGCTTTAACTGATAATTGCACGGTCGTGCGACATTGTACCCAATTAAAATTGGCGTACTTTTTTCTCACAAATAGAGCTTTCTTTTGGTGGTATTTGGCCACCTCTGCGTCCTTTCTGAATAAACAAAAAAAAGTAACAATTTTGAAAAAAAAAAACAATATTTCTCACTTTTTGCTAAAATACATATCCAAAAAAAAATATCCAAAAAAACAAACGTATTCATCAGTTGTGGCCGATATATATTCTTCTACATAGTTTTGGTAAAAAAAAAAATCACAATCGCCATATGTTGATTGTTTTGCGCAAAAGTTGCAGCATTTATGAACGATGAGAATTAATTTATGGGGTTTTTTTTATATTTTTTACTAGTAGTGGTGGCAATTTGCGATTTTAAGCAGCACTGTGACATTGCGGCGGACATATCGGACACGTTTGACACTTTTTTGGGACCATTGGCAATTATACAGCGATCGGTGCTATGAAAATGCACTGATTACTGTGTAAATGTCACTGGCAGGGAAGGGGTTAACACTGGGGGGCGATCAAAGGGTTAACTGTGTTCCCTGGGATGTGTTACTAACTGTATGGGGGCTGGGCTGACTGGGGGAGGAGAGTGATCGCGGCTCCCATATACAGGAAGCTTACGATCATACTCCTTCTCCCCTGTCAGGATGGAAATCCGGGGGTTTACATACACGGATCTTGTTCTGTCACTGCGGGGGAGCGATCGTGGGTAGCCAACGGACATCGAGTCCCCCCTACCCGCTCCCTGGCTCCCCCGATACAAAGTGAGCGCACAAGCCGCCGATAGGTGACGGCGGTTCGCGATATCGAGCCATGTTGCCACCATCAATCCACGACAGGCTGTCGGTAACTGGTTAAAGTTTACTTCATGGCTGGCATATCTGTACATGTAGGCCGATTCTCAGCTTTTAGCCCTTTGAATGAGAATTGCGCGGTCATGCAACACCGTACCCAAACTAAATTTTTACCATTTTGTTGACACAACTAGAACTTTCTTTTGGTGGTATGTAATTACCACTGGGGTTTTTTACTTTTTGCTAAATAAACCAAAAAGACTAACATTTTTGGAAAGAAAACCATGTTTTTCTTCTTTTCTGTTATAAAATTTTGAAAACTAACCACTTAAGGACTGGAAGGATTTCCCCCTTAATGACCAGGCTATTTTTTGCAATTCGGCACTGCGTTGCTTTAACTAACAATTACGCTGTCCTGAGATGTTGTACCCAAACAAAATTTACATCCTTTTACCCCACAAATAGAGCTTTCTTTTGGTTGTATTTGACCACCTCTGTGGTTTTTATTTTTTGTGCTATAATTAAAAAAAGAGCAACAATTTTGAAAAAAAAGCAACATTTTTTACTTTCTGCTATAAAACATTTCCAAAAAAAAAATGGAAGAAGCTAATTTATTCATCAGTTTAGGTCGATAGGTATTCTTCTACATATTTTTGTTAAAAAAAAAAACCCATGTTGATTGGTTTGCACAAAAGCGTCTGCAAAATAGCGGATAGATTTATGGCATTTTTATTTATTTACTTTTTATTAGTAATGGCGGTGATCAGTAATTTTTAGTGGGACTGTGACATTGCGGCAGACAGATCGGATACCTAACTGACATTTTTTACACTTTTTTGGGAACCAGTGACATTATTACGGAAATCAGTGCTAAAAATATGCACTGTTATTGTACTAATGACAACGGCTCACAAGGGGTTAACATCAGGAGTGATCAAGGGGTTAAATGTGTTCCCTGGGAGGTGTTTCTAACTGTATGGGGGACTGTGTGACTGGGGAATCACACAGATCCATCTTCCTGCATAGTAGAAAGATAGTATTTGTGTGAGCTCCCCTTTCAGAACCTTGTTTACACAGGCAGATCCCCGTTCTTTCACTGCAGGGAATGATTGCTGGTGGTCGGCGGACATCAAGTCCGCCCCAACCAATGATTGGCTCCCCTGCTGGCCAGTGGGAGTGCGCGCGCCCACACAAGCGAGTTCCCGCGCAGCCGTACAGCTAAGGCGATTTGCGGGAAGCAGCCACCTTCACCTTGCCACAGTATAATGACAGCGGCTGGGGCTGAAGTGGCTAAATAAATGTTTCATCAATTTAGTTCAAAGTGTATTCTGCTACATTTCTTTGGTGAAAATAACCCAAATCAGTGTCTATTATTTAGTATGTAGGAAAGTTATAGAGTCCATGAACTATTGGATATATCTGAAAATCGATCAATCCTGATGTACTGACAGTCTATATCATTTCTTGAGGCCGAAAATGCCAGAAAGGTACAAATTCCCCCCAAATGACCCTTTCTGGAGAATAGACAGTCCAAGGTACTTAGTAGGAGGCATGGCAAGTTTTTTGAAGTTGTACTTTTTTTGTTATATATTTTTGGAAAATGAAGAAATTAAAAAAAAAAGATTTCACTTTTTTTTTTTCTTTACATACTGTCAGTAGGGGAGTACAGTGTTATCATATACATTATCTCACAAAAGTGAGTACACCCCTCACATTTTTGTAAATATTTTATTCTATCTTTTCATGTGACAACACTGAAGAAATGACACTTTGTTACAATGTAAAGTAGTGAGTGTACAGCTTGTATAACAGTGTAAATTTGCTGTCCCCTCAAAATAACTCAACACACAGCCATTAATATCTAAACCGCTGGCAACAAAAGTGAGTACACCCCTAAGTGATAATGTCCAAATTGGGCCAAATTAGCCATTTTCCCTCCCCAGTGTCATGTGATGTTAATGTTACAAGGTCTCAGTTGTGAATGGGGAGTAGGTGTGTTAAATTTGGTGTTATCGCTCTCACTCTCTCATACTGGTCACTGGAAGTTCAACATGGCACCTCATGGCAAAGAACTCTCTGAGGATCTGAAAAAAAAAATGTTGCTCTATATAAAGATGGCCTAGGCTATAAGAAGATTACCAAGACCCTGAAACTGAGCTGCAGCATGGTGGCCAAGACCATACAGCAGTTTAACAGGACAGGTTCCACCTAGAACAGGCCTCGCCATGGACGACCAAAGAAGTTGAGTGCACATGCTCAGCATTATATCCAGAGGTTGTCTTTGGGAAATAAATGTATGAGTGCTGCCAGCATTGCTGCAGAGGTTGAAGGGGTGGGGGTCAGCCAGTTAGTGCTCAGACCATACACCGCACACTACATCAAATTGGTCTGCATGGCTGTTTTCCCAGAAGGAAACCCCTTCTAATGATGATGCACAAGAAAGACCGCAAGCACATGGATTAATGGAACCATGCCCTGGGGTCTGATGAGACCAAGATAAATTTTTTTGGTTCAGATGGTGTCAAGCGTGTGTGGCGGCACCCAGGTGAGGAGTACAAAGACAAGTTTGTGTTGCCTACAGTCCAGCATGGTGGTGGGAGTGTCATGGTCTGGGAATGCATGAGTGCTGCCTGCACTGGGGAGCTATAGTTCATTGAGGGAACCATGAATGCCAACATGTACTGTGAAATACTGAAGCAGAGCATGACCCCCTCCCTTCGAAGACTGGGCCGCAGGGCAGTATTCCAACATAATAACAACCCCAAACACACCTCCAAGATGACCACTGCCTTGCTAAAGAAGCTGAGGGTAAAGGTGATGGACAGGCCAAGCAACTCTCCAGACCTAAACCCTATTGAGCATCTGTGGGACATCCTCAAACAGAAGGTGGAGGAGCACAAGGTCTCTAACATCCACCAGCTCTGCAATGTCATCATGGAGGAGTGGAAGAGGACTTCAGTGGCAACCAGTGAAGCTCTGGTGAACTCCATGCCCAAGAGGGTTAAGGCAGTGCTGGAAAATAATGGTGGCCACACAAAATATTGACATTTTGGGCCCAATTTGGACATTTTAACTTAGGGGTGTACTCACTTTTGTTGTCACTGGTTTAGACATTAATGCCTGTGTGTTGAGTTATGTTGAGGGGACAGCAAATTTACACTGTTATACAAGCTGTACACTCACTACTTTACATTGTAGCAAAGTGTCATTTCTTCAGTGTTATCACATGAAAAGATATAATAAAATATGAGATACTGTAATTGATGTGACGGTCATCAGGGACTGACTGGATACACTACAAAAAACAAAATGTAATAATGCTTTTCATTTTTTTTATTACATTATTTTTCTTTTTTGTACGTTTTTTTAACACTCTGTGACCAGAGCAATATAATGTTACTGTAGTAACACTGTACTACTCTGGGAAAGTGATCAGGATTTTTTTTTCACATTATGAATGCTTATAGCAGTGCATTACATTGCTATGAGCGACTGTTTTACTGAATGAAACTGATTCATTCAGTTTGTTTTGTTTTGATTAGCTGTGATTGGCCAGAGCTAATCACATGGTACAGATGGGATGTGATTGGCCCTGTCTGTACCATGTGGTCACACTGACCAATCACAGCTAGCAACATAATTGTACACAATGGATACCATGAAAGGAAGCCACCCATTGTTCACAATTGTCATGTGACCTGCTGTGATTGGTCACAGCCGTCACATGGCACCGACAGCGAGCCGGTACACTGATCAGTCATCGGCTGTGTCTGGTGGATGCAGCTGGTGACAGATCACGTGAGGCGCAGTACGGGAGGACGTCATATGACATCCAGCCGGATCGATGAGAGGCCCATCCAGCCATCATCTTGTTATAGGCTGGGCAGGAAGTGGTTAATAACAAAATACCCCATTGATTATGTTTGGGGTTTTATATATACCTGACACATTTCAGATAATTCTTCCTTAGGGATATATAGGGTATGCCAAAGAGTTGGAGTATTTGAAGCACATATCAGTGCCAAAATACCCCATTTTCCATGGTTGGGGGTTTATATATAGCCAACGTGTTTCAGAGCTTCCTCAGGGGTATATAAGGTATGCTAAAGAGTTGGAGTATCTGAAGCACATATCACATACCAAAATACCTCATTGTCTATGGTTGGAAGTTTATATTTACTCAATGCGTTTCGGAGAATCCTTCCTCGGAGCTGTATAGGTATGCCAGAG
Source organism: Glandirana rugosa (assembly GCA_018402905.1). Taxonomy (NCBI): domain Eukaryota; kingdom Metazoa; phylum Chordata; class Amphibia; order Anura; family Ranidae; genus Glandirana; species Glandirana rugosa. The sequence continues at coordinate 235,802 of BLSH010235253.1, read as the reverse complement.
AGTTGGAGTATTTGAAGCACATATCACATGCCAAAATACCCCATTAGCCATGGTTGGAAGTTCATATATACTCGATGTGTTTCGGAGAATCCTTCCTTAGGGCTATTGTCATGAACCTGTAGTACAATTCATGTCCTGTCTGTTTGCTTACGTCTTTGGTTGTGTCAGTTTAGAGGATATGCACATCATTACCTGTGTGCTAAGTAGCTTCCCTCTGTGAACTCAACCCCTATCTCCAATTAAGGAAACACTATAAAAGACCATGGGCTGCAAGCCTCGTTGCCAACCAATTATTGTGTGTTAGGCTTGTGTGGTTGCTTCTGCCATGTGCTCTCAGTTTGTTTCAGTGTACCAATCTCGGCTTGTTCTTTGACCTTCCTTGTCTGCTAGTGTCCCAGATCTCGGCTTGTTCTTTGAACTTCCTTGTCTGCTAGTGACCCCGGCCTTGGCGTGTATCCTGTCTGTTTCTGTCTTCTTGTAGCCCTGACCCTTGACTCTCCCACTGACTGTCTCTTGATATCTTGCACTGCTGCTTTCTCTCCATTTCACCTGTAGCCTGTCGTGAGCATGAGCTGGGGGACCCCGGGGGCTGCAACCTGGATCCAGTTGCAGCCAAGTCCATCCTCACCACCAGAGGCCCTGGTGAACACCCGCTGGCTCTTAGACTCCACACCCTGGGGAAACCTATGTTCTAGCTCCCTGTGCAATCTGTGTCAGGGTCCCAGCAGTCCCACTTCCATGCACCATCCTGATCTCTAGTCGCAGCAGTCAGCTATAGGTCCACAACCTTAGCGGTGCGCTTCGCAACCTTAGCAGTGTGCTTCGCACTTCAGCGGAGCGATTCGCACCCCAGCAGGGAGCATCTGTCACCTTACCCCAGGTGACCTGACAGCTATAAAAGTATGCCAAAGAGTTTTTTGAAGAACATATCACAAGCCAAAATACCCCATTGTCCATGGTTGGTGGTTTATATCTACTCAACCCCTTTCCTAGAATCCTTCCTCAGGGGTTTATAGGGTATGCCAAAGAGTTGGAGTATCTGAAGCACATATCACATACCATTTACTTCACTGGGTACTGCTGGTGGCAAGTCCCAGCCAATGAGTCAAGGCTGGGACCTGATTGGTCATGTACAATCACAGCCCAGAGCTCTGTGTTAACAATCAACACAGAGGTCTGTACACAGGGAATGATCTCTCTGTTTCTCTTTCATGCAAAGTAGATCTAAGCTGCAAAGGCAGCAGATGTACACAAGTCGTGGCTGTGATACTTTGGAGGGATTAAACTCCATGTTGCCTTTGGCTGGCAGTGCTGACTGCCAATGCGACCCATTCGACTGAGTGGTTGTAAAACCTTTCATATACCCAGTGAAGTCACTGGCCTCTGGTGATACACAGAGATTATACAAATCCTCCTACATAAGTTGTAACTGTATATCTGCCGTCTCTCTCTCTCTCTTACTCGCACACTGATGGGGACACCTGATGTAAGGGAGCACTCTGATGGGACACTTGAAGTAAGGGGGCACTCTGATGGGGAAACCTGATGTAAGGGGGAACTCTGGTGGGGACACCTGATGTAAGGGGCACTCTGGTGAGGACACCTGAAGCAAGGGGGCACTCTGATGCGGCCACCTTATGTAAGGGGGCACTCTGATGGGGACACCTAATGTAAGGGTCACTCTGATGGGGACACCTGAAGTAAGGGGGCACTCTGGTGGGGTCACCTTATGTAAGGGGGCACTCTGATAGGGACACCTGAAGTAAGGGGGCACTCTGGTGGAGACATTTGATGTGAGAAGCACTCTGATGGGGACACCTGAAGTAAGGGGGCACTCTGATGGGGACACATGGTGTAAGGGGGCATTCTGATGGGGAACCTGATGTAAGGGGCACTCTGGTGGGGACACCTGATGTAACGAACTCTCTGATGGGGACACCTGAAGTAAGGGGCCACTCTGGTGGAGACACCTAAAATAAGGGGCACTCTTATGGGAACACCTGATGTAAGGGGCACTCTGATAGGGACACCTTATATAAAGGGGCACTCTGGTGGGGACACCTGAAATAAGGGGGCATTCTGATGGGAACACCTGAAGTAAGGGGACACTCTGGTGGGGACACCTGATGTAAAGGAACACTCTGGTGGGAACACCTGATGTAAGGATCACTCTGATGAGGACACCTGATGTAAGGGGGCACTTTGGTAGGGACATCTGATGTAAAGAGCACTCTGATGGGGACACCTTGTATGAAGAGGCACTCTGATGGGGACCCTGATGTAAGGGGCACTCTGATGGGGACACAGATGTAAGGGGCACTCTGATGGGGACCCCTATGCAAGGGGGCACTCTGATGGGGACACCTGATGTAAGGGGCACTCTGATGGGGACACCTGATATAAGGGGCACTCTGATGGGGACACCTTATATAAAGAGGCACTCTGCTAGGGGCCCTGATGTAAGGGGCACTCTGATGGGGACACCCTATATAAAGAGGCACTCTGATGGGGACATCTGTTGTAAGTAGTGTTGAGCGAACCCGGACTGTAACGTTCGGGTCCGTACCGAACTTTCGGGTGTCCGTGGCACGGACCCGGACCCGGACATTTCAAAAATCGTTCGGGTTACTTTACAGGCCCAGGCCCAGGCACGGTGCCTGTGGGCTTTCAAGCCATGCCTGGGCTTGCAATGTCAGGCCCAAGCGAGTTGTGATGAATGTTGTCTACAGGGGTAGTCTCACGGAGAAATATATCCCACAGGGGTAGTCTCACGGGGAATGTAGTCCCGGGGATCGTCTCACGGAGAAATATATTCCACAGGGGTAGTCTCACGGGGAATATAGTCCACAGGGGTAGTCTCACGGGGAATGTAGTCCACAGGGGTAGTCTCACGGGGGAACGTATCCCCAGGGGTAGTCTCACGGGGAATGTAGACACAGGGGTAGTCTCACGGGGAATGTAGTCCCAGGGGTAG
>BLSH010235253.1:203079-230859 GCA_018402905.1 Glandirana rugosa | reverse complement strand
CCTATCCCCATTTATTTGTAGGGCACTTGCCCTAGTTTGAAGATGATTTTAGAACAGTTATATGGCTTCTACCGTTAATTAATACTTTTCAGACACAGTTTGAAGATGAACCACATTCATCTCCATTTTTGCATTTTTTATGTTTTTATTTTTTTAAAAATATTTAAAGTTATTTCCCTGTCCCCATTTTTTTGTAGGGCGCTTGCCCTACCCTTACCCCCATTTTACTTCCTTTTGCAGCCCTCTGGGGCTTTCCAGGACTTTGCTACAGCCATTTTTGTGCCTAAAAGTTCGGGTCCCCATTGATTTCAATGGGGTTCGTTGTCCGTGCGATCGTTCGGGTTCCGTCCGGACCCGGACCCGGACTTTGTCCCGAAGTTCGGACGGACCAGCAGAACCCGAACTTCCAGGTGTTCGCTCAACTCTAGTTGTAAGGGGCACTCTGATGGGGACGCCTGATGTAAGGAGCCCTCTGATGGAGACACCTTATATAAAGAGGCACTCTGATGGGGACCCTGATGTAAGGGGCACTCTGATGGGGACACCCTATATAAAGAGGCACTCTGATGGGGACCCTGATGTAAGGGGGAACTCTGATGGGTACATCTGATGTAAGGGGCACTCTAATGGGGACACCTGATATAAGGGGCACTCTGATGGGGACATTTTATATAAAGAGGCACTCTGCTAGGGGCCCAGATGTAAGGGGCACTCTGATGGGGACACCCTATATAAAGAGCCACTCTGATGGGGACCCTGATGTAAGGGGGCACTCTGATGGGGACACCTGATGTAAGGGGCATTCTGATGGGGACACCTGATGTAAGGGGCACTCTGATGGGGACACCTAATGTAAGGGGGAACTCTGATGGGGACACCTTTTAATGCACCCCCAGATCAGATAGGCTAGATCCAGCCCTGCAGCAGAGGGAGTCATCCATCTATGTCAATGTGTATAGAGGAACCTGTTAGATTTATGTAGGCTAAATGAAAGAGATCCAAAAGTGTATGGCCACCTTTAGAAAGAAAGCATATGATCAAGGGTCTTGGGTTTTGGTCAGGTGACTAGCACTGGCAGGAGTTTGGGGCAGCATTTCCCCCAGGTGAGTATTTTCTCCTTTTTGTTACACTCTTTTTAAGGGCTAATCTCATGTATGTCAGGATCCATCCAATCGCTGATACAATCGATGTAATATCATTGGGGGCCTGTTACATTACAGACTCTCCATACATCAGTTAGTCAAAGAAAATCAACCGTTATTGTGTGCAGAAATCCCACCTTTTATTGTTCCAAGTGGTAAACAAAAAAATTAACTTTAATTTAATTTTGTGATATTGTTCTTTGCCAATCCATGTGGAATAGTCACTATCGTTTTTACCAAACAAAAATACATCCACAGGCAGAGAATCGTTTCCAAAGCCGCAGCAGGTAGGAGTTATCAGGATATTTTTTTTATAACCTTAGCGTCTTTAGAGGGTTTATATAAAATACCACATTTACATATTCATTATACCATGTTATTAATAAAAGGGAGAGCCATGTTGAGTTTCAATCAAAGTTAATATTTAAAGCGACTCCATTGCTTGGTTACATATATGTAACACTTCAAGAAATCTTGTTTGATTCCTCTGCTAAATGCTGCAAGAACAAGTAATCCAGTACTTTGAGATCAATAGGATCAATGAAACTTTTTAGGCCTTGCCCTGCATGTTATGATTTGTGACCATTATTTGCCTCCAACCACAGTGCTCTGTTTTTGCAGAGCTGAGTAACAGCCACACCCCACATCACACAGACTTTTATTGCAGAGAAGGGAAGGGGTGTGCCAGATGAGATCTGTGACTGAGTGCTGATTACTGAGAGCACTGGGCAATTTGGGTTATGAAATGTAAAATAGCAGGAAGGAGAGGCAACCAGCTCGGGAGATGGAGTGGTGGTAGCCAGTGATGGTGGTTCTGTAGGTGGTGTAGCCTGGCATATTGTGAGCCATACTGAGCGGTTGAGTCCCTATCTTAGAGCTTGCTGTGGAAACAAAACCCACCTAGGAACTGGGCCTGGAACCACAGTGGTGAACAAGGCGTAACTGCCGAAACTGTATGCTGTATGTACATGGTCTACTTTAATAAAGAATTTGGAAGAAATTTACGGAGTGCCTAATCTATCGTTTTTGGAATATTGGAACCACAGTGTGCGGGGCCTCACAAAGTATGTGTGGTGGCTCCATTCTTTGCCTTTGGGTTGAGCATAATAACATGAACAGTGTGAGAAGAGATGGTGGAGGAAACTCAGAGCTCCAGGTTATTTCCCTCAAAATGTCTCTAGCAAGCTAAAGGAGGTTATCATTCTGTGTGTGGGACCCTGTGAAAAGGTAGTCCATTAGGGGCAACTGTCAAGGTAACCCTTTGGGTTATAAAGTGTAAAGTAATGGGAAGGAGAGGCATCCAGCTTGGGACAGGGACCAGTGTTGCCTGGTGATGAGGGTTATGCAGGTGGGGTGGCCTGGCATGTGGCACGCCATACTGAGCGGCTGAGTCCCTATCTTAGGGCCTGCTGCGAAACAGAACCCACCTAGGGCCTGTGCCTGGATCCACGGTGTGTGAAGCCTTACAAAGTATGTGCGTTGGCTCCATTCTTTGCCTTTGGGTTGAACATAAAGTGTACAGTGTGAGGTGAGCTGGTGGAGGAAAAACTACTTTCATCAAAATGTCTCTGTAGTCAGTGTCACTGGCAAGGTAAAGGACATTATCATTCCACGTGTGAGGCCCGGTGAAGCGGTTGGCCTCCTGCCATTAGGGACAACTTTCAGGTTAACCCTTTGGGTTATGAAGTGTAAAGTAATAGGAAGGAGAAGCAGCCAGCTCAGGAGAGAGAATGGGGAGGGCCAATGATGGAGGTTCCGTAGGTGAGGTGGCATGTGGCACACCCTATCGAGTGGTTGGGTCCCTATCTTACGCCTGCAGCGGAACAGAACCCTCCTAGGCGAGGCGAGCTCTATCTGACTTGCTGCAACTTCTAATGAACATTATGAGAAGCTCACAGTGTGCAGTGAAATCAGAGTAAGCCATTTCAGTCCAGGAGAGGAGCCTGTACAACTGTGCAAGACTAATGGGAATGCCGGAGGTCAGATTTAATTCTGTATTTGCAATTTAAGATCACTTAGCTCCAGAATCCTGGTTCCCCGGGGTGATGTTAGGCATCACAGAGGCACGACGATTGCTCTACCTGTCTATGCATTGATCGATATGTCACAATGTACATTAGAAATAAGCAGTGACAGGCTATTGAGTGGGAGTCAGCCTCAGTTTTGTATCTGACAGTAAATGCTCCTCTTGTTAGTAGTGATTGCATTGTAAGTGTCACCACAATCCACTGTCATTGTTCTCACAAGAAGAATGTCTGTTCCCAGACCCCGGGAGCCTGTGCCGCAGGACCAGCCAAGAGCTATGAGAATGGCAAATCCTTAGCTGGATTCTAATGGGAGCCGTGAGTCACCGAGGCCCTGACCGCCAAGACCGTAATTACCAACAAATAGAAACACATGTTTTCACATCCTCCCCTTGGCAGAGGGCTTTGAGACACGCTCTTCATTCTGCAAACCAAAAGCTACATTCATAAAGCTGACCATGGATTTAAGGGGCTCTAGATCCAGTCAACTTTTCATGGTGCCAGCACATGTGTCAGTTAAGAACGTCCAATCTAGACATGTGCGGTTCGTTACGTTACGAATTAAAATAGTACCGAATTTAGACGAATCCGAAATAACGGAAAAAAAAAAATATCGAACGAAATTCTAATTTGAATAGTTTTTGAATACATTTTGAATACTTTTCGTATTCGAAAAGTTTTCGAATTGGAATAGTTTTCAAATTTTCAAAGAGAATAAAATAGAATAGAAAATATAGGAACAGAATGGAAAAAAAAAACAATAGACTAGAAAAGAATATAACATAATATAATAGAGTAAAACAGAACAAAATAGAATAGAAAATAAACGGAATAGACTAGAATATAATAGAAGCAAATAGAATAGAATAACATGGAAAAATATAACCATCTTCTGAAATTTGAATTTCAAATAAAATAAATTTAAATTTGAATACATAAGAAAATAATAGAATAGAAAAGAATAGCATAGAAAAAATATAATAGAATATAATAAAATGATAGAATAGAAAAGACTAGGATTAACGCGGTTGTACCTGCTTAATTGTGATGTTTACCAACAGGTAAGCCTTTTTATAATAAGGCTTACCTATAGGCAAAATGAATATCTCCTAAACCTGTATGGTTTAGGAGATATTCACCTTGCATGCAGCCGCTGACATCACAGCGAATGCGCAGTGATGTCCCGGCGAAGACCTGGCGTATATCAGACCAGACCTTGCCGGAAACCTTGCCGGAAAGACGGGTTCCCGCGCTCACACTCAGGACTGACGTCTTGCGTCTCCGGCCACTCACAGCCAGAGCCGCGAACCCGGAAGTATCCCCCGAGGGAAAATGTCACCTCCCTCTGCGGGGACAGGGCAGCCCTGTTGGATTTTTGTTCTGAGGTAAGTATTTCATAATGAGCTAGTATGCGGTGCATACTAGCTCATTATGCCTTTGCCTTACAGGTTTTTTTTTTTTTTAAGCATGTAACCGCTTTAAAAAAACAATAGAATAGAATAGAAAGAATATAACCATTTCTCAAAATTCAAATAGAATCAATTCAAATTTGAATAGAATAGAAAAGAATAGCTTATAATAGGAAGGTGGGTATATTCATTCTATTCTATTCGATTCTGTTATTTTTTTCTATACTATTGTGCTATTTTCTATTCTATTCTACTCTATTCTTTTCTATTCTGTTCAAATTCCAATTGATTCTATTTGAATTGTGGACAATGATTATATTATTTCTATTCTAGTCTATTGTGTTTTTAATTCTTTTCTTTTCTATTCTATTTGAATTTCAGAAGATGGGTATAATCTTTCTATTTTATTCTATTCTTTTTTTTATTCTATACCTTTTCTATTCTATTTTATTCCATTTTATTCTGTTCTTTTATTTTCTATCCAATGTGTTCTGTTTTACTCTGTTATATGATATTCTTTTATTTTTTGTTATATTCTTTTCTATTGTATTCATTTTTTTTCTATTCTATTCCTTTGTTTTCTATTCTACTTTATTCTGGAAATTGGAAAACTATTTCAATTCAAAAACTGTTCAAATTCAAAAATGATTCGAATTCGAAAACTTTCGAATTTGAAAACTATTTGAAATTGATTTGAAAACTTTTCAAATCGATTTGAAAACGAATAAACGAAACACATTCTGAAAACGAATTAAACCGAATCAAACTAAATGAATTTATGTAGATAACGAATCGAAACGAAACAAAACTAATTTTTCCGCTCTGCACATGTCTAGTCCAATCCACGCTGCTCAACCATGACCGATAAGAGAGAAGGGAAGACCGGTGTCCAGGTTTCAGTGTCTCCACACCTTCATTGCTGCAACATACATAATAGGATAGCTGGCAACTTGGTGTCTTCCAAAATAGGGCAAGTTGCATTAGCTACATCGTCAGTACAGGATAAAACATGCTAACGCATTTTCGGCTGTCAGGCCTGATGGTCAAAACGCGCCAGCTGGTTTTATCCTGAATTGAAGTAGCAATTGCCCTATTTTCAAAAACATAGAGTTGCAAGCTATCCTATTATGTATGTTGCAACAATGAAGGTGTATAGACACTGAAGCCTGGACATCAGGGTTCCCTTCTCCCTTACCGGTCATGGTTGAGCGGTGTGAATTGCACTTGCTTAACTGGCACACATGCTGGTACCATGAAAAGTTGACTGGACTTAGACCTATTATATATGTGTGTGAGTTGGTCGAAGCATGGACTCACATGCATCAACATGGGCCAGAAGTCAAGGTAGGATCCCTAAGTGCCCGTTGACACATTGGCATGCTTAAGACCGTTTTTTCTGCTATGCTTATGTGTTGCCATTTACGTTCTCAAATCTTGTAATTCATGTCGATGGGTGTTGGACACATGTTGTTTCCTCCCGGATCAAGTACGTGGTACCAGTTAATGCAGGGGTGGGCAACTGCGGCCCTCCAGCTGTTATGCAACTACATGTCCCATGAAGCACTGCAAGACAGACAGTTACAGGCATGACTCCCAGAGGCGGAGGCAAAATGGCCAAGTTGCTTTAACCACAAGTTTACCATTTATAAATGTAATAGAAGACAAGTGGTTAAAGCAAGCTCATGGCTGCTGCAGCCATGAGCTTGGTACCAGCTTTACCAGCCACCAATGGGCATTTCAATAAAAGCGATCTGGGTAGGTCTAGGGCTGCCCGATCACAATGCCCATAAGAATGGGTGTACCAAAACCCTGATGAAATCACGTGATATGTGACGCAATGCATAGAACGGAAGGATGGTGACGCCCCTTCCGGTAAGACAAAAGGCGTCATTTTGGTGCACCCATTCTTATTCTTCTGGGCATTTGTATTACATAATAAATGTGAGTATATTTCTTGCCTTTTCCTTTACACTAATGAAACAATATTACGCTATGGGAAGCCCCTTTTTCTTTGTTCTATGACTACCCATTGGGCCAAGTGACCATCTAAGAGGGCACACATCTTAGACCTGTGGAGATGCTGGGGGCCTGAAGTTTTAACTGGTTGGATATTGACATCATTATAGCGCTTTTGACCTGTATGTTATGTGGGGCAAAGGCAAGGTGAGCGGGCATGACAGATGGTGGTGGAACACGGTGGTGCACAACATTTAAGATTCACTGAAGTGTTTGCAAAACGTATTTTGTGCTGCTTGGTGCAGAGGGACTTTCTTGGCACTTATTTTTGGCTTTTATACTTTGGATTCACACCATATTTCTTTCACTATTTTTCAAGAATTTAACTCTGCCCTGGTTTTTTACACCTGCAGGGTGGTGGGGGAGTTTATTATTTGTTTTATATTTTTTTCCTTTATACATTGTTCACTTGTCTTATATCATCACGAACAGTATGTTATTACATTTATTGACATTTTGAAGCTATTTAAAACTTTTTTTAGTCCATTCATGTGTGTTGGTGTCTGCATCAGATTTTATGATTATTTGATTCTGCTTTTTTTTTTTTATTTGGAGCATCCATTAATGTATTAATGTGTATAGTGTGCTTTTTAATTGTTACAGCACAGCACTATACACTTTAAATATTATCTTTTGCTTCAATACCGGACACTTTTACCCCCCTTCCTGCCCAGACCAATTTTCAGATTTCAGTGCTGTCACGCTTCGAATGACAATTGCGTGGTCATACAACGCTGTACCCAAATGAAATTTTTATCTTTTTTTTTTTTTTTACACAAATAGAGTTTTTCTTTATATGGTATATAACCACTTCCTTACTGGGCACTTAAACCCCCCTCCTGCCCATGCCAATTTTCAGTTTTCAGAGCTGTCGCTCTTTGAATGACAATTGTGCGGTCGTGTGACGTTGTACCCAAACAAAATTGGCATCCTTTTTTCCCACAAATATAGCTTTCTTTTGGTGGTATTTGATCCCCTCTGTGTGATTTCTGATCGCCGCTATAAACAAAAAAAGAGCGACAATTTTGAAAAAAGAACAATATTTTTTACTTTTTGCTATAATAAATATCCAAAAATAAAAAATAAAAAAACAAATTTATTCATCAGTTTTGGCCGATATATATTCTTCTACATATTTTTGGTAAAAAAAATCGCAATTGCCGTTTATTGATTGGGTTGCGCAAAAGTTATAGCGATTACAAACTATGGACATTGATTTATGGCGTTTTTATTATTAATTTTTTTTTACTGGTAATGGCAGCGATCTGCGATTTTTATCGGGACTGCGATATTGGGGCGGACATGTCGGATGTTTTTGACACTTTTTTGGGACCAATGGCATTTATACAGCGATCAGAAATTTAAATGTCCACTGATTACTGTATAAAGGTCATTGGCAGTGAAGGGGTTAACCTGTAGGGGGCAGTGAAGGGGTTAAAAGTGTTCCCTAGTTGTGTTCTAACTGTGGGGGGGTTGGCAGGGACATGACAGATCTAACTGATCCCAGTGACAGGGATCAGTAGATCTGGCATGCCCCCCCCTCACAGAACGGGGAACCACCGTGTTTACTTCGGCGGTTCCCCATTCCTCCTCTCTGTAAGGAGATCGCGGGTCTCCGGCGGACATCGGGTCCGCCGGACCCACGGGCACGCTCACGCGATGTGCGGCGGCGCGCGCCGCTGGCGCTAACGGGAGCGCGCCCGGCCCGAGCCGAACGGGAGGACGTCTATTGATGGCCTCCCGGCATTTTAGGGCTGCGCTGTAGCCGTCATTCGGCTATGCCGCGGTCAGGAAGAGGTTAAGCACCACTGGGTTTTTTTTTTGCTAAATAAACAAGCAAACACCAAAAATTTTGAAAAAGCATTATGCTTTGTTTTTGTTATAAAAGTTTGCAGATAAATTATCTTTCTTCATAATTTTAAGCCAAAATGTATTCTGTTACATTTTTTGTGTGAAAATAATCCAAATCAGTGTATATTATTAAGTCTGTAGGAAAGGTTTAGAGTTCACAAACTATGGGATATATATCATTTCTTGTAGGTAAAAAGAAGGGGGTTGGGTTGGTGCCGCGCTGATGGTATGAGAAGATATTGCTATATGGTGGGTAGAACTGCTGCCCCTACTATTGCCCCCAAAGAGGGCAACAAGGGTATAGAGTGATGTGAACAGGAGTAGGTATGCAACAAAAACTACACCACTTCCAGGACACGATATCACCAATAGTCCCTGCACTAATGCAACTCCCCCACCTTTTGGACCAAACCAGTATAGATGAAACATCAGATGCACCAGTTTCACAATCTTGTTGAAAACAGGTCGATTCGGAATACTCTTTGTATTAGTTCATTTTTATTTTTATTTTTTGAACCTATAGAGGCCGATGTTCACTCACCCAAACGACCCCTTTAATAATACATTTGGGCCATCCTCGACATTAGACGAGATATACACGGTTGGAATCACCCACATGTTCTATCCTTTATTTCGCTGACAGTATAAAGTTACATCACCCCATGTAAATATACAAATATACAATACTTAGGGACAAGATCTCTTTATCCCCTTAGGTTGGGAATGTCCAAATTGGTCCCACCAAAAATGGCCACCGAGCACATGGCCAAGGTCAGGGATCATTAGACAGTATATAAGATAAGGAGGTATAGCATTACAGCAACGCTCCAGATGACGTCAGTACAATGAAACCGGTAGAGTGGGGCTTGTGTGCTTCATTTCCGGGTGTCAGAGCCACATACTGCTTGGTTACAAACGGCTTTCCCCAAGCTGTTTTTTGAGCGTGTTTTATAATACTTTTATTGCTTTGGAAATTGTTACCATTTAAATAAAATGTAATTTTAAACGGTACTACACCATGAGAACCCTCTTTATTTTTCACGCACCACCAAGATGAACTACAAGGTCCAGGCTGGACCCGCTGTACAGTGGCGTAGGACTGTGAACGCGCTGTACCCCACAGAGGGGTGAAACTATCTGGTAAGCATAGATCTACCCTTTATTATCACCCAAGCACTAGGAGCACCAAGCATTTTCTAATGATTGTCCTGCACCACCAAAGGGAGCAATCAAGGAAGAGCACAAGTCACCTTATCACCAATATTGAAGATTGCACTTTATATCTGCATAACTTTGGATACACAGGATCTATGTTGATTATCTCATGCACCATGTATATTTAAGGAGGAGCACAAGTCACTTTTATCACCATCATTGAATGCACAAAAGATTTTTTCTGCAGTTTGGTTTGAAGCTGAGCATTGTAAAACACCATTTTAAAAGGACTTTTTTTTTCTGCACTTTGGTTTTAAGAGCTGTTTTATACTGATTCAAGCTGAACATTGTAAGCACCATGTTGTATTGCTAGTGTATATTAGAACAGCGCCATACCTACTCCTGTTCACATCACTCTATATATCATTTCTTGATACCCAAAAATTTCAGTACAGTACAAATATCCCTCAAAGGACCCTTTCTGGAAAGTAGACAGTCCAAGGTATTTAGTAATAGGCATTTCGAGTTTTTTGAAGTTGTACTTTTTTTCACAATTTTATGGAAAATAAAGAAATTGAAAAAAATATTTCACAATTACATTTTTTTATGCTTTCCCATGCTGGTGTTTCTTACTATATAATGAAACAATGTATTTTTGACTACATAGCCACTCTCAGACGATTGGATTGCCATAAACAACAGTAAAGAACAATGACTTAACAGGAGGGGGCTTTGAATCCACAAGGATATAGCTATCAGATTTTAAGCCCAAGGCCTTACCCACTCAGCCATTCTGGTGTTCTGCACTTTCACATCCTAATGCAGTGGTTCTCAACTCCTGTCCTCAGGACCCACCAACAGATTTTAAGTATTACTTTGGGGAGATGCAGACTAGAATACTGCAATCACAGAGCAGCAATTTATATCACCTGTTTTGCATTTCTGTTATCCTGCAAACCTGGCCTCTTAGTGGGTCCCGAGGACAGGAGTCCTAATGCTACTTGTAATGCAAAGCAACAATATATTATTTACTACTAGGCCACTCTTAGACGGTTGGATGGACAATGAAGAACAATGACATAACAGGAGTTGGGATTGAACCCACAAGAATATACATCCATGCAGAGATTAAGCGCAGCACCTTAACCACTCGGCCATCTTAGCTTTCTATGCTTTGCTATCCTGGTGTTACTTGTCATGTAATGCAACCATGTATTATTCACTAGTAAATCAATCTTAGATGGATGTATTGCTATAAAGGACAATGACATACCAGGAGTGGTGTTTGAACCCACAAAGATAGACATGTATGAAGATCTTAAGTGCATCGCCCTAACCACTTGGCCATCCTGGTGACCTATGGTCTCCCTTCCTGGTGTTACTTGTCATGCAATGAAACAATGTATAATTTACCAGCGATACACTCAGATGGTTGGATTACCATAAAAGACAGTAAAGAACAATGATATACCAGGGGTGGGGCTCAAACCCACAAGGATATATATCCATCGTATCTTGAGTCCACTGCCTTAACCACTCGGGCATCCTGGTGACCCATGCTTCTACAATCTGGTGTTACATATCAGACGTGGGAATCAAACCCATGCATCTATTGGCTCTTAAGTCCAACACCTTAAACACTCAGCCAAACTGGTGATCTAGGATTTGGCAGCGTAGTGTTACCATCATCATGGGTAGGAGGTCTACACCCTTTAATCTGAGCAGTGGTGACCCGTCCATTAGGGAGCATGGGCGCTGCCCCCTCTCTCCAGGCCCCCCCTATATGCTAATGCATAGCATGAATCTATCCATGGCCGCCCGTGACACCCCCCCATTCATGCGACCGGCCCCTATGAGGCACCGGCCGCATGAATTACTGCGGCAGGGTGTGTCTATGAAACATCTTATTAGAGCCTTAGGCGCTAATGCACTTCATATTTAAACGTAATATTTATGCACTTCATTAGAGGTGGGACTGGTAGAGGTTTTTTTTTTGCCAACACAGTCACTTTTTTGTGAGTCCAATATATTAGTAGCCAAATAAAAACTTTTGCTCATACCAGGAGTGGGGTTCGAACCCACGAGGATATACATCCATTGGATCTTAAGTCCAACGCCTTAACCACTCGGCCATCCTGGTGCTCTGCTTCTGTAAAGGTATTCAGAGCATGTGATTTTTGCACTTCCACTCATACAACAGTACATGAGGCCAGATCTAAGAATTATCACGTAGGGGCGATGGAGGTTCCTTAGCCCTGCATACATGCCAACCCAGACTTACATCCTTGAGCTTAGATCAGTGACTTTGCCTTAGCTGGGATGATGTAATCAGTCTGCTGCAAGCAGTAGGAAGCATTTCCTAAGTCTTGACTCCCCTAGTGATCGGACTGCAGCATCGTCAGAAAGTCAAAAGTTGAGGGGCTGCAGCTGTAGCTAATCTGTGTCAGACATTTGTGAACACAGCCAAGCAGGGTTACCAACCATCAGTAAATTTACTGTCAGTTTGTAAAAATCAGTAATTTTTACAACTGTCTATAAATATCAGGGTCTGATAATTTGTCATGCTGTGCTGAGTTTTTAGGTGTAAACCCGGCAAATTACTTGATACGGGTATTGTCAGTGTTTCCATGTTGTGTTTAAATATCAATTGTCTTCGTTTCCAATAAGAGTTCTATTATTTTTCAAGTTGCCAGTAAAAAATGTGCTCTGCCAGTAAATGTTCTATGTTTTGCCAGTAAAAAACGCTGCTGGTGGTTGGCAACACTGCAGCCAAGTACTGCCCATTATTGCATCATTGCCCTTAAGGTAAGCTGACCAGATTTTTAAAATGAAATCCGGGGACATATATTTTTTTTTACTAGTAACTGTGGCAATCAGCAACTTATGGCGGGATTGCGATATTGTGGAGGAGGAATTGGACACCAAGTGACACTTTTGACACTTTGCGGGAACCAGTGATACTAATACAGTGATCGGTTTGAAAAACATGCACTGTCACCTTACTAATGACACTGGCTGGGAAGGGGTTATCATCAGGGGCGATCAAAGGGTTAAATGTGTTCCTAACCAGTGTTTTCTCACTGTGGGGGAGGTGCTCTAACCACTTACCAACCGGAAGGTTTTCCAGCTTTAGGACCAGAGCACTTTTTGCGATTCGGCGCTGCGTCGCTTTAACTGACAATTGCGCGGTCGTGCGACGTTGCACCCAAACAAAATTTGCGTCCTTTTTTTCCCACAAATAGAGCTTTCTTTTGGTGGTATTTGATCGCCTCTACGTCATTTCTGATCACCGCTATAAACAAAAGAAGAGCGACCATTTTGCAAAAAAACCCAAATTTATTACTTTTTACTAAAATTCAAATCCAAAAAAAAAAAATAAAAAAACATTTTTTTTCACCGTTTTTGGCTGATTTATATAATTCCTCATATTTGTGATTAAAAAAAATCGCAATTTGCATTTATTGATTGGTTTGCGCAAAAGTGGCCGCGTTTACGGATGGTGAGAATTCATTTCTGGGGTTTTTATTTTTTTTACTAGTAATGGTGGCGTTCTGCGATTTTTGGCGGTAATGCGATATTTCAGCGGACATGTCGGACATTTTTGACACTTTTTTGGGACCAATGACATTTATACAGCGATCAGAAATGTAAATGTCCACTGATTACTGTATAAATGTCATTGGCAGTGAAGGGGTTAACCTGGGGAGAAGAGCTAGGGGTTAACTGTGTTCCCTGGGTGTGTTCTTACTGTGGGGGGGTTGGGCTAACATGGGCATGAGAGATCTAACTGATCCCAGTGACAGGGATCAGTAGATCACCCATGCCCCCACTAACAGAGCGGGGAACTGCCGTGTTTACATCGGCGGTTCCCCGTTCTTTCCCTGTGGCCGCTCATCGCGGCTCGCCGGCGGACATCAGGTCTGCCCGAGCCGCGAGCACACTCCTCAGGAGTGCGGCGGGTGCGCGCATGCCGCCGGCGGCGCGCACGCGCCCCCTAGTGGCTGATTGCAGATCGACGTCTTTTTATGGCGATTCGCGCTCAGCATCCCGACTGCCGCCGTGAAAACACGGCGCGCGGTCGGGAACTGGTTAACTAAGGGAAGGCACAGATCCCTGTCCCTGATTTGCAGCAACACAGGATCAGTGTCTCCCATACTGACAAAACGGTGATCTGCTTTGTTTAAACAGGCAGACAGCTGTTCTGCCTGTGTACAGAACGATCGGCGAGTACAGACAGACATCGAGCCCACCAGACCCGCTGATTGGCTCTGATACCCAGAAATGCAGGATCATGTATATATACGTGATCCTGCACAGCACGACCGTCCTGTAGCAGTAACTCTGCTATGGGGTGGAGGCAACAGGTTAGGATCATCAGCATTATAAGACACAGGCAGCAGGCACTCTATCATGGCTCTGGCTGACAGTGAATTGGCACAGTGTGTCACATGACATGGCTGCTGGGTGCTGATACTTATGAACAATAAGTTAACAAATTCAGCACCCATTAGCCATGTTATGTGACACACTGTGCCAATGCACTGCCAGCCAGAGCCATGAAACAGTGCCTGCTGCCTGTGAGCTATGATACCATCCATTATGCCAGAGAGACAGACACAGTGCAATGTAGTCTATTCACAGACACCCCCAAATCACACCTGTGTTGAAGCCTTGAAGGCGCTGACAGCCCTACAATCAGATCCACGTCCCCTCTGCCCCTGCTGTTGGACACTCAGCTGCCTCTCTCTGACTGTCACCGCTTCCTCCGCCTGAGCCACCTTACAGCCTCTCAAGTCTCACTCTCCGGGCCCCCCGTCTACTTCTGGGTGGGGAGCAGAGGAAAATCACTCCGCTGGGGAAGACATCCTATTGGATGAAGCGCGTCAGTTGACGCTGCGTCACGCCTAGCACGCCCCAGCTCAAACCGCGGTCCATTGATATTGTTCGTTGATGCTATCCTTTATCAGCTGTAATGTGAGTACAACTTAATAAATGCCTTTTAAACCTATTTGATGGGCTTCACTATTTTGTATTATCTTTCTTGTTTCCCATGACTGGTGGAGAGAATTTGATTTGTTTATACTGGAGGATGTTTTTACCTGGATCTATCTAAGGAATTAGAGTCTTATCATATGCGCTATCCTAATGTGGATCTGGTAAGAAGATTGCCTGCTCACGTGGGGTGGTGTGTTTCCATTTCTCACTGAAGGGTTGCTGGGATCTCCATTCTGTCGTTACTTTTGACAATCATCTGTTCATCAAGCGCTGCATATTGGACTACTTGTTATCTCATTTTGAATGATCAATCAAGATTATGCCAGCTGCTACTACTATATATATAATATTTTTTTGTATGTGTAGCGCAGATTTGTATATATATATTTGAGAAGTACATGCAAGCGGGAGTGGAATGGGCATGCGCCCAAAACGGAAGGAATAGTCCCTCTGCTCTGACCAGTACATGATCACCAGAAAGGGGCACAGATAATGGAAAAAATCCCCCCCCCCCCCCCCAAACTAGTAGGAGCAGTGGAGCCGGCGTGTGCAATTCAGAATTTTTTTTTTTTAACTCTGCACTGACTGTCTTTGAAATTGCCGGGACCCCTGTTCAAATCCTATATGGGGGCAAAACCGGGACAGGCTTGGTCCGGGGACAGTGTCCTCAATCCGGGGACTGTCCCCTGAAACCAGAGGCGTTTGGTCACCCTACCTTAAGGCTGAATAATAGAGTTTACAGCAGCAATCACAAGAACATGCTGGCAATTATAGTTCCACAGTCATGGAAGGGCTTCAGGATTCTAATCTTGGCAGTAGGATTCTTTTCCTGAATGATCTAAGTCAATCTGAGAAGTTCCAGTAGACTTCTCACACCATATTGTGTGCAAGTTCAAAGTATTTTTAGCTTCACTGATTACAGCAAATAAAGGTCTAGGATGAGGTAATGTTCTGCCTGCCATGTGCAGACTTCTCATCTTCTAAGGGGCATCTGGACCCCTTTCAAATCTTTTTCTTCCTTTCATGGAGCAGCAAAGTGCCTGTAAAGAAGTAAATGTCAAGTGACTAACATGTTATTGCATTCGTTCTGGTTTGCATTGTAATTTAAGGGGGATTTCCAGTTTTAAACATGTTTTGGAATATAAAAAAATACAACCTCAGTCTGTATTTAATGAACTTAGACTATAATGATGAATTACACCCTTTTGTTGTCGGCAGCCTTGGAAACACACACGTTGTGCTTCCCCTTACCTGAATGATAACATTCCTATAACAAGCACAGACGGCAGCAGAATGGCTATTGGCTAGGTCAGGGGTCACCAAACTTTCTAAACAAAGGGCCAGTTTACTTTCCTTGAGTTTTTAGGGGTGGTGTCAGTAAACAATGTCCCGTCCTTGGTATTAGTGGGAGGAATAGTGCCCCATCATTGGGATCAGTGGGAGGAATAGTGTCCCATCATTGGTATCAGTGGGAGGAATAGTGCCCCATCATTGGGATCAGTGGGAGGAATAGTGTCCCATCATTGGGATCAGTGGGAAGAATAGTGCCCCATCATTGGTATCAGTGGGAGGAATAGTGCCCCATCATTGGTGTCAGTGGGAAGAATAGTGCCCCATCATTGGTGTCAGTGGGAGGAATAGTGCCCCATCATTGGTGTCAGTGGGAGGAATAGTGGCCCATCATTGGTATTAGTGGGAGGAATAGTGCCCCATCATTGGGATCAGTGGGAGGAATAGTGTCCCATCATTGGTATCAGTGGGAGGAATAGTGTCCCATCATTGGTATCGGTGGGAGGAATAGTGGCCCATCATTGGTATCAGTGGGAAGAATAGTGTCCCATCATTGGGATCAGTGGGAGGAACAGTGACCCATCATTGGGATCAGTGGGAGGAATAGTGTCCCATCATTGGTGTCAGTGGGGGGAATAATGCCCCATCATTGGTATCAGTGGAGGAATAGTGTGTCATCATTGGTATCAGTGGGAGGAATAGTGCCCCATCATTGGTATCAGTGGGGGAATAGTCTGTCATCATTGGTGTCTGTGGGGGGAATAGTGCTCCATCATTGGTATCAGTGGAGGAATAGTGTATCATGATTTGTGTCAGTGGGAGGAATCGTGCCCCATCATTGGTATCAGTGGGAGGAATAGTGTCCCATCATTGATATCAGTAGAAGGACTAGTGCCCCATAATTGGTATCAGTAGAAGGACTAGCGCCCATTCATTGGTATCAGTAGCTAGAATAGTGCCACAGCATTGGTATCAGCAGGAGCAATAGTGCCCCATCATTGGTATCAGTGAGAGGAATAGTGCCCCATCATTGTTATCAGTAGAAAGAATAGAGCTTCATCATTGGTGTCAGTGGGTGGAATAGTGCCACATCACAATGAAACAGATGAGACAGCGCTACAAGCTCCACCACGATCCAAAGCTCCAGATACCACGTGCTCAGACTGGGCAGTTTCCAATTACTACATTATACAGTCCATAGAAAAAATTAGCATAAGGTTTTTCCTTCTTACAAAATGGTGAAGTACAGCTGAGTAGAAAGGCAACACATTTCGACCATTAGATCTTAATCATGACTAACACCTAACAGGCAAAACGCATTGCCTTTCTACTCAGCTGTACTTCACCATTTTGTAATGCAAGATAAATTGTATGCTGATATATCCAATGACAGGCTTTTTTCTATGGACTGTATAATGTTGCTTGTTACAATGTTTTAATATCTCTTCAGGCTACAATATATTACATTTCTCCTATCGTTCACTGACAGACGCAGCTCTCCATTACGTATGGGGTTTATGCTGGCCTCACTAGGAGTTAACTAGGCAGGGAAAAGAAACAGCTGGCCCCTCCCATGGGGGCCGTCCTGCCTTCCCACATAAACCCCCTCATAGCATAGCTCTTCAGTTTCAATGCCTAGTTTGCAAGGAGTTGACCTGGCTTCCCTTCAGGAGAATTGTGGTCCTGTTTGTGACCGTTTTTTATTTAATTTTCTTTTACTTTTATTTTTATTTGTCTTCTATCAAGCAATTGATCTGCTATCAAGAAGCCGGTCGGGGCATAGAGAGTCCATGGGCTCTGTACTATCCCTGACATGGCCGACCGATGCGAGCCATATCCCGTATGGGGACCTGCCGCATCGTGCCCGTTCCGTGCGGGCGGCCTGGGGTGATCCCCCCTTACGCCCAGCCCCAGATGCGATTCGGGAAGGGCGACTTTCTGGCTTGCAGCATACCGCCCAAGCAGGGGCGGAAGGTCTGCGACTGGGTGGCTACCCATTGCGTTGTCCAGAGTGGTGAGTGAGAGTTCCTTCCTTCCCCCCTTTTTAGGGGCGGAAAGGGGGACCGACGACCCAAAAACAAAAAAACATTTTTTTGCTGGGTAGCCGCCAGTAGGGGCGCGTGGAGCTCCTGTTCACCCCCTTCACACCTCCCTCTTCCCCCCCGCACCACACCCGATCGTCTAGCACCGTTCGGTCGCATTTTGCCACCATTTTGCGGCGGACCGCCGCCATTTTGCCGTAGCCGCAGACATAATGGGCCTATAGGGCTTTCCCTCTAGCGGTCGGAGCGGCCATTTGCAGTACTGCACGTTCCCTGCAGGCGTTTTTCAGCCTCTAGTGTACAACGGTGGCCATATTGGAATCCCTGCTTCTGCAAAAACGTGTCTACAACGTTTTTTACTTTCACTTTGGAACGGTGTGTGCTCCTGACGGCGCGGCTCTCTGACGATCCTCAGGGTTATGGCAGCAAACAGCAAGTATAGCTGGGCTCTCCTGTGGGTGCTGGTGGCGGCGGGTGCAGTCCTCCTGGGTTCCCTGGTGCACTGTGGGGCGGTGGTGTGTGGCTGTGTGGGGGTGCCTTTAATTTTTTTAGTATGCATCTATGTGTTACTAAGGTAGCTGAACATGCTAGGAGCAATCAGCGGCGGCGCAATCTGCGCAAGGGGCTTTTCTGGACCAGCTGTGGCGGTCTTTAGTGAATTCTACCCAGGGCGGATGTCACCAACAGGCCCCCCAAGAAGCGTCCCCCTGCTCCTTGCTTTTCAAGGGAGGATTTTGATCCGCAAGGTCCCTCGGACAGAGAAGAGCATCAGGGGACGGCAGCTGCGCCATTATGATTGGCATCGCACTACGATGCAACTGAGCCAGGATGGCGAATCGCTGATTTCTGCGCATGTGTGTGTGGTCCTCCAGGCCCCCTAGGGCACCCAAGGCTTACCCATATGATCAATTTCCTGATCACTTTGTTTATTGTAAATGGCAGCATCCGCAGCATTCTTTTTAGCGCAGCACAGTGGTATAGTGGGTAGCACTTGCGCCTGGCAGCATAATGCTTGCTGGCTCAGATCCTAACTATGACCTGCCTGAGGTTTGCATGTCCTCCCTGTGCATGCGTCGGTTTCCTCCCGGTGCTCCGGTTTCCTCCCACACTCCAAGAGACATAGGTCCAAACGGTTCGCTGCCCGCTATCCCTTGAGGAAAGCTTTTTTAAAAAAAAAAAAAAAAAAAAGGGAGTCGCCTTGGTGTCCCGCCAATAGCTCGCCTTAGTAAGACGACGACCATTCTTCTGGAGGGGGTTCCTGCCTTCAAGGGCCCCACTGACAAAAGACAGAGGCGCTGTTAAAGGTGCTCTTCCTGGTGGCAGGCTCTACTCTGCGGCCAGCCCTGACGTCCGCCATGGCGGCGCGATATCTGTCTGAGCGTATGGCGGAGCTCCAGAATATTCTGGACTGCGGCCGCCTGCTGGATACACCGCAGAGGGCTGTATTTTGCTCTGAGGTCGCATGTACCTTGGTGATGCGGCCGTTGATTTACTGCCTATGTGATCCAGGGTAGCAGTGTTGCTGTATCCTTAAACGGGTACTCTGGTTGCGTTTTTGGTCCGGTGACCATGCTTTCAAAAAAAAAAAAAAAGGTCTCGCAGACCTTCTCTTTCAGGGTGGATGTCTATTCAGTCCACGGCTGGGTGAGATCATTAAGGATTTCACAGGAGGTAAGTGCCCTTCTTCCCAGAGCCTGGAGGCGTGAGTTTCGCCGTAGACACGGTAAGGTTGCTGCAGGGGCCGGGTACCGGCAGTGGCAGCGCAAAACCAAAAAAGCAGAGGACAAGTCCAAGTCCTCCTCAGCCTGATGGGTTGCCCCCACCTGGGATTCGGGTGGGGGAGCGTCTTCTGGGATTCGCAGGCCGGTGGCTGGCCCACATTCCCGATCGTCTGGGTCCAGGAAGTGGTGTCCACCAGGTACAGGATAGAGTTCAACACTCTACCCCCAGACAGGTTCTTCCCATCAAACTTAGGGCTCCCACAGGACCGCCGGGAGGCTCTTTTTGGGGCTGTCCAAGCACTTTCGGTCCAGGGGGTGAATGTGCCAGTGCCTCCAGAAGAGAGGTTTCGAGGTTTCTACTCAAATCTATTTGTGGTTCCCGATAAGGGGGGGGGGGGGGGTTCTTTCAGTACTGGACCTGAAGGCCCTGAACCAGTATGTCAGGGTGCAGAAATTCCGGTTGGAATCTATCCGCTCGGTCGTGGCCACCCGTCATCAGGGGGAGGTTTTGGCGTCCCTGGACATCAGGGATGCTGCGTACCTCCATGTACCCATTCATCCACGGCATCAGCGCTTCCTGCGCTTTGCAGTGGGAGACCTCCATTTTCAATTTGTGGCACTCCCCTTCAGCCTGGCCTCAGCACCTCGAGCTTTCACAAAACTGCTAGCCCCGGTGTTGGCGTTGCTGCGACAGAGAGGCATTGCGGTGGTAGCCTACCTAGACGACCTGCTCCTGTGAGCGGAGTCCATATCGGATAGGAAGGAGAATGTGAGACTCACAATGACATCGCCGCAGGACTTCGGTTGGTTACTCAACCTGCAGAAGTCGTCGGTCTCTCCATCCCGTCGCCTGGAGTATCTGGGTCTAATTCTGGACACAGAACAGGCGAAGGTGTTCCTCCCTCCTGCCAAGTTGCTGTCTCTGCAGTCGGCAGGTTCTGTATGCGGGTGCTGGGGCTCATGGTCTCGTCGTTCGAGGCATTTCGCCCAGAGTCACACTCGTCTCCTTCAGCGAGCAATTCTGGCTCGGTGGGACAGGTCCCCTCGGTCCTTGGACCTTCGTATCCGTCTGAGCTCCCAGACCAGGGTGTCTCTGGATTGGTGGCTTCAGGACTCGACCCTGACTCAGGGGAAGTCGTTCCTGCCCCTTCAGTGGGTGATCATCACCACGGATGCCAGTCTTTCAGGCTGGGGAGGGATCCTGGGGCAGCTGTCTGCCCAGGGCCATTGGTCGGCACAGGAGGCTCGCCTCCCCATCAATGTACTGGAGCTGAGAGCAATCAGATTGTGCCTTTTTAACTGGACAGTGAGATTGCAGGGTCGTCCGATTCAAATTCAATCGGACAATGCCACAGCAGTGGCGTATGTGAACCATCAAGGCGGCACAAGGAGCCCAGCAGCTGTGGCGGAGGCAGCTCTGATACTACATTGGGCTAAACGTCATGTTCCGGCAATCTCTGCCATTTACTCCGCGGTGTGGAGAACTGGCAGGCGGACTTTCTCAGTCGCCAGACGCTGGACCAGGGAGAGTGGTCTCTCCACCCGGAGGTGTTCAACCAGATTTGCCGCAGATGGGGAACGCCAGACGTGGATTTCATGGCATCTCGATTCAATCATAAGGTGGAGACCTTTGTGTCCAGAACGAAGGATCCGTTGGC
This sequence comes from Glandirana rugosa, assembly GCA_018402905.1. Classification (NCBI taxonomy): domain Eukaryota; kingdom Metazoa; phylum Chordata; class Amphibia; order Anura; family Ranidae; genus Glandirana; species Glandirana rugosa. The sequence continues at coordinate 209,556 of BLSH010235253.1, read as the reverse complement.
AGTGGCCACGGACTCTCTGGTGGCCCCCTGGGGCCATTACCGCCTTCTGTACGCTTTCCCTCCGATAAAACGGCTTCCGTGAATGATACGTAGGATAGTGGCGGAGGGGATACCAATAATCCTGGTGGCTCCAGATTGGCCTCGGCGCACTTGGTACGCCGACGTGGTGCACATGGTGGCAGACTCCCCTTGGTGGCTCCCGCTGCGAGACGACCTTCTGTCTCAGGGGCCCATCTTGCACCCTGCTTTACCCTCGCTGGCTTTGACGGCGTGGCTATTGAGTCCCAGGTGCTACGAGACAGGGGAGTCGCTGACTCAGTGATCCCTACGTTGTGGACTTGCAAGTACTTCCCGCAAGATTTCCCACCGCACCTGGAAGGCTTATATAGCTTGGTGCGAGGCGGAGGGTCATAACCCTCGCTCTGATGTCGTGTCCAGGGTCCTGACTTTTTGCAGCAAGGCCTGAACAAAAAACTGGCTTTGTGCACACTCAAGGGCCAGATATCGTCTCTGGCGATTCTCTTTCAGAGACCTTGGCTTCTCGCTCGTTGATTCGTACCTTTGTACAAGGTGTGCAACATGTGGCACCTCGGGTGAAGGCTCCGATGACTCAGTGGGATCTGAATTTGGTGCTTTCTGTACTTCAGAAACCGCCATATGAGAATGTCAGGGAGAATTCCTTACAATTGCTGTAGCAGAAGGTGGCCTTTTTAGTTGCCATCACTTCCGCCAGACGGTGTCTGCATTAGCAGCACTATCGTGCAAGTCTCCCTACCTGGTCCTACATAGGGACAAGGCGGTCTTGCGACCCTCTCCTTCATTCCTTCCGAAAGTGGTTTCTTCCTTTCACATTAATGACGATATTGTTCTTCCTTCATTGTGCCCTCGTCCGTCACACTCAAAAGAGATTGAGTTGCATACTTTGGACGTAGTGAGGGCCTTACGGGTGTACTTGGCTGCTCAGCTTCCTTTCAAAAAGCTGATGCCTTGTTTGGCTGTCAGAGGGTCCGCGCACAGGGTTGGCAGCCTCGTTGGCTACGATTTCTCGTTGGATCAGACAGTCCGTGACCCATGCGTATTCTGTTCGGGGCAAGGTTCCCCCTTTTCCGGTCACGGCTCATTCTACCCGGGCTGTTAGCACTTCCTGGTTTCTCAGGCACCAGGTCTCGGTGTCGCAGGTGTGCAAGGTGGCCACTTGGGCCTCGTTTCACACTTTCACTAAGTTTTATAAGTTGATGTGTTTGCATCTTCGGATGCTGCTTTTGGCCGCAAAATTTTGCAGGCGGCAGTGTAGGCGGGTCTGGCGCCTCCTTAGAGGTTCAGTTGGGTACTGTTAGCGTTTACCCACCCCTCTTTTTGACACAGCTTGGGGACATCCCCATACATAATGGAGAGCTGCGTCTGTCAGTGAACGAAAGGAGAAAAAGGGATTTTATTAAAACTTACTGTAAAATCCTTTTCTCCGAGTTCACTGACAGACGCAGCACCCACCCCTCTGTGCTCTGTTCTCTGTACGGCTTGTGTACGAACTGAAGAGCTATGCTATGAGGGGGTTTTATGTGGGAAGAGAGGACGGCCCCCATGGGAGGGGCCAGCTGTTTCTTTTCCCTGCCTAGTTAACTCCTAGTGAGACCAGCATAAACCCCAGACGTAATGGAGAGCTGCGTCTGTCAGTGAACTCGGAGAAAAGGATTTTATGGTAAGTTTTAATAAAATCCCTTTTTTTGTTCTTTGATTTAGATACACTTTTTTGCATTTAGGAAAGAATTGACTGAAATTGTGCAGTCCAACATAGACATGTGCAGGATGAAAAAATTTGTTTAGTTTAGTTTCGCTTTGATTCGTTATTTAACTAAATTAGTTTAGTTAAATTAGTTGCATTGGGTACATTCGTTTTCGGGATTAGTTTTGTTTCGTATTTGAATTCGAAAAAATTCGACCGAATTCGAAAAAAAATCGGCCGCATTCGAAAAAATCGACCGCATTCGAAAACATTCAAAATTCGAATTTCGGAAGATTGTTATATATTATATTCTTTATATCTATTCTATTGGAAATTCACATTTCGGAAATTCGATATATATATAAATACAGGGTTGGTGGGAACCCCTCATAATGGGCACAGCAGGTGTACAGACCTGGGAACTCAGCACAGGGATGGTGGGAACCCCTTATAATGGGTACACTGGCACAGCAGGTGTACAGACCCAGAAACTCTGCACAGGGATGGTGGGAACCCCTCATAATGGGCACAGCAGGTGTACAGACCCGAGAACTCAGCACAGGGATGGTGGGAACCCCTCATAATGGGCACAGCAGGTGTACAAACCGGGGAACTCAGCACAGGGATGGTGAGACCCCTCATAATGGGCACAGCGGGTGTACAGACCCAGGAACTCAGCACAGGGATGGTGGGAACCCCTCATAATGGGCACAGCGGGTGTACAGACCCGGGAACTTAGCATATACATATTATAATATATATGTATATATAATTCTATTCTGTTGTATTGTTTTTCTATTCTGTTATATCTTATTCACTTATTTTCTATTCTATTCTTTTCTATTATTTTCAATTCTATTATAATCTTTTCTATTCAAATTCATATTCAATCTTTTCTTGGACGCCAACATAAACAGAGAAATACTGGACTTCTTAGGTAAGATCTTCCTACTGAAGTTGAGCGTTACAATTTAGTCACCAACTACCCTAAGCCTGCTGATTGGACAATGTAGGAACATCAAAACACTGGTGAAGTCCACATTATGCTATATCTGTCAGCAAGTAGGCTGATGTTTTTGATTTACAGCACTGTATATTGCAGAAGAGCCACTGCTGACCCTTCTTCTGTAGTCTCCTGGCTATAAGAATAAAATAATATCATGGTAGATTCAGGAGCTGAATACTGAATATAGCACAGTAAATGTTTGCATGTCTGTGAATGACAGCAGTAGAATGGCCATCGACTAGGCTATGCTGGGGTGAGGATCATGGGCGTCCGCAGAAGTTTTTTCGGGGGGGGGGGGGGCATCATTTTAAGGTCACCCATGCTCTGCCCCGTTTTGACAATGTCATTATCATTGTACAGGAAATGGTCAGAGACTGCAGACATGGTACAGGAAACGGTCAGAGACTGCAGACATTGTACAGAAGATGGTCAGATACTGCAGACATAGTACAGGACATGGCCAGAGACTACAGACATGATACAAGAGACAGTCAGAAACTGCAGACATGGTACAAGAGATGGTCAGACACTGCAAACATGATACAAGAGATGGTCAGAGACTGCAGACATAGTACAGGAGACATCAGAGACTGCAGACATGATACAGGAGATGGTCAGAGACTGCAGACATGCTACAGGAGATTGTCAGAGACTGCAGACATGATACAGAAGACGGTCAGAGACTGCGGACATGGTACAGGAGACGGCCAGAGACTGCAGACATGGTACAGGAGACGATCAGAGACTGCATACATGGTACAGGAGACAGTCAGAGACTGCAGACATAGTACAGGAGATGGTCAGAGACTGCGGACATACTACAGGAGACGGTTAGAGACTGCGGACATAGCACAAGAGATAATCAGAAACTGCATACATAGCCCAAGAGACTGTCAGAAACCGCATACATGGCTCAAGAGGATAAGGACCTAGTGGGGAATCCCAGATTCCAGGGGGGGGGCAACCGCCCCCCCTTGCACCTACCTGCGGACGCCCATGGTGAGGATGCTTGTCCACTACTGCAGGAGTAAAAAATGAGTCATCAGCCTACCATAGCTACTGATCTGGAGCTTGCTTGTAGTGAAAGGACACTTCTCCTACTGATGCGCCCAGGGTGGCTGCTCCCTCTGCTCACCCATTGCCCAGGCCCTGACCCTAAGCCTGCTGATCGGTCACTGGTGAAGTCAACATTCTGCTTACTGAATTTGTCAGTAAGGATGCTGGTGTTTAGATTGACAGCACTGTGTAGTGTAGAAGAGCCACTGCTAACTCATTCTCTCCAGTCTCTTATGAAGGACTTAATATAATTCCAGATTCAGCTACACTGGTCAAGTATGAAAACACACTATTATATTCTTTTATTATTTATTATTATTATATACTTTTATTATTATAGCTTACTAAATCTTTTGGGGATTCCAGTAGCAAGATTTTCCAAAAGGTTTGTGATTCTGCCCAACAAGGATGTAATGCAGGTGTCACTCTACCACCTTTTTGCTGTCTACAGCCTTGGAAGTCAACTAGCTGTATTTCTCCTGACATTTTCCCAATACAAAACTATTACAGATTGTACTACTCAGTACACAGAGATATAAATCCATTGGAGTTTAAATGAAATGCCTTACTCACTCGGCCACCCTAGTGCTTCACAAGTACATGCAACTGTTGGTAGTAGATTAAGTATGGCCTTCATCAGAGGCGTGACTGGTAGACTTATGCACTTCATCAGAGGCGTGAATGGTAGACTTATGTACTTCATCAGAGGAGGGTCTGGTAGACTTATGTACTTCATCAGAGGCTTGAATGGTAGACTTATGTACTTCATCAGAGGAGGGACTGGTAGACTTATGTACTTCATCAGAGGCTTGAATGGTAGACTTATGTACTTCATCAGAGGTGGGACTGGTAGACTTATGCACTTCATCAGAGGAGGGACTAGTACATATATGCATTTCATCAGAGGACTGGTATATTATAGCACTCTTATTTTACAAGAAGTTGTTTTGTGTGACAGTCAAGCATATTAGTAGGTAGTAAGGGTAATAAAGTTACTGCTTATAACAGGAATGGGGCTCGAACCCACGAGGATATATATCCATTGGAGTTTAAGTCCAACGCCTTAACCACTCGGCCACCCTGGTGTTCTACAGCTGAGCACTGAAGAGACTCAGTATTTTGTGTTATGGGGATAATTGCCTTTCTACTCACACAACAGTATCCAATGATGGAGTGGCCAATGATGAAGTCTGGGCATTGTCACTTAGGGTAAACTGGCCCTAAGTTTGGAGACCTCTGATGAATGAGAACCTTCACAGATATATCTTTATTCTTGTATTTAGAGACCTTTCTGTATTTAGGACCCATTTGACTGAGGTTGGGTCATCCAATTAATGTAGATTCACATCAGCCTTTTTTCCTAAATTCCCAAATTCCTAAATTCCTAAATTCCTAAATTCCTGAGCTCTCGGATTAGTGGATTGGGCTGTCACCAGATCTGACTGCTTCTTGCTGAACTGGACACAGTGGAAGAGCCTGAACTCTCTGTAGGTGAATGACCCGGGTTCTATTCTACCAGTGAACACACATGTCATCCTGACAATAATTCAGTTTATTGTCTTATATGAAGCGGTGAGCCACGTTTACATACAATCCGTCATGCTGGCTGCTTTAATATCATCTTTATTAATAGAAAACACTGGTTTCCTTGACATAATAATAGCTTGTTATGGAATAAGACTGCACAACCTCATAGCATAGCCCCCGAGGGAGATATTATGAGCGGCGTCAGCATCTGGAAAAATCGCCGTATGAATATGACGGCAACATGGCCTGCCAGGGCTCAAGCTTAGAAACTGCGAGAGATTATTGAAGAGAGCGATTAGACAGAAGACTCTTTCACGGCCGGACATCGATATTTATTAACACCGCCAGAAATGCTAATTAGATGCCAAATGTTGACTTTTTTTGTTTCAAAGTTGCCGGTAAGCCGCAGTCCCTGCGTCAATGCAGTGTAGCCAATGCGGTAATTTTGGGTCATATAAATGTGTATATATATTTATGTAGCGCTACCCCCGCAGGGGCTGCTGAAAGTTGTGGTTCATCTGTCACCCTGCCCAGCCCAACAGTCACTTTCCAATGACCTTGGAGACAATGAACAATCCATGTGCTTGTTTTTGTATTTTTATTGAGGGATTTGAACTTGGATATGGATAGGAATATATGGGATGCCCAGTAGAACAAGCAATTGGTTGATTTTATATCAATCAGTTGGGACAACTACATACACTTGGATATTCCAGTCTCCTCCAGAACATCTTTTGCTTGCAGACTGTTACCCTCTTTCTCTCTCCTGCACAACACTTGACTCTGGGCACAGCTAGCTCATTGTTAGGCCCAACACTGACTCCGTCAGGCCTCAGCAACCACCTTTGGCAGGCAGGGACCGTGGGCCCCTTTAGTGTAGCAAAAATAGTAATAAATCAACAGTGCTAGCTGTCCTATGGTGGACTACTGCTCCCAGTCAGTCCTGGCTGCAGACTCAATAGGAAGGGTAGGTGGCACTCCACAAATAAATTTTAGCAGCTTGAAATTTTATTCATCCAAATAGCCATGTACAGGAAAGGAGGTAGACGCGTTTCACTCGTACACCACAAGCTTAATCACTGCCCGTGACATCACAATCCTTACTGCTGGCTCTACATCCACCCCAGACTGCACACTCCCAGTCCTCTCAAGCATGCCTCCCCAG
>BLSH010235253.1:173276-203069 GCA_018402905.1 Glandirana rugosa | reverse complement strand
CAGTCTCCTCCAGAACATCTTTTGCTTGCAGACTGTTACCCTCTTTCTCTCTCCTGCACAACACTTGACTCTGGGCACAGCTAGCTCATTGTTAGGCCCAACACTGACTCCGTCAGGCCTCAGCAACCACCTTTGGCAGGCAGGGACCGTGGGCCCCTTTAGTGTAGCAAAAATAGTAATAAATCAACAGTGCTAGCTGTCCTATGGTGGACTACTGCTCCCAGTCAGTCCTGGCTGCAGACTCAATAGGAAGGGTAGGTGGCACTCCACAAATAAATTTTAGCAGCTTGAAATTTTATTCATCCAAATAGCCATGTACAGGAAAGGAGGTAGACGCGTTTCACTCGTACACCACAAGCTTAATCACTGCCCGTGACATCACAATCCTTACTGCTGGCTCTACATCCACCCCAGACTGCACACTCCCAGTCCTCTCAAGCATGCCCCCCCCCCAGTCCTCCCGACTGTACCTGTCACTCACCAGCCCTCCTAGCTACGACCGGTGGTTCCCTCCTGGAGACTTGCCCGACAACACTAGCTCCTGTTGTCCTCTTTGGTTCCTCACTGTGCCTGCTGCCCAGATCCTTCTTGCTTTCCAGAAAAGCTCTGTCCTGCACCCGAATCTCAGGGCCAAGGTCACCTCCCCCCCAGACTGGGGAGCTCCCTCAAAGGCCCCAACAGCCTAGTTCTTCCACATGACAACCCCCCCCCCCAAATCCCCAGCTGGGCTGACCCTGGGTATTTCAACAAAGCCTGCCCCCTGTCAATCCTAGTTCGGGATTGGTCAGGACTCCCTGAGACACCTCAGACAGCTCAACCTCTCTTCCTCTCCTCCTCTTCTAGAATCCTCTAGAAGCAAGAGGGAGGTGACCGAGGAGTGATGCTATCTGTGAGTCACCCACTGCTACTCTGAGCTTAGCTTCCAGCTAGGCCTGCGTAAATGTACCTGCTCTTACAAAACTCCTACCTCTAGCACCTACCTAAGTAGAGGGTGCTACATATATATCATATATACAGTTTCTCACAAAAGTGAGTACACCCCTCACATCTTTGTAAATATTTTATTATATCTTTTCATGTGATAAAACTGAAGAAATGACACTTTGCTACAATGTAAAGTAGTGAGTGTACAGCTTGTAAAACAGTGTAAATTTGCTGTCCCCTCAAAATAACTCAACACACAGCCATTAATGTCTAAACTACTGGCAACGAAAGTGAGTACACCCCTAAGTGAAAATGGCCCTCCCTGGTGTCATGTGACTCATTAGTGTTACAAGGTCTCAGGTGTGAATGGGGAGCAGGTGTGTTAAATTTGGTGTTATCACTCTCACTCTCTCATACTGGTAACTGGAAGTTCAACATGGCGCCTCATGGCAAAGAACTCTCTGAGGATCTGAAAAAAAGAATTGTTGCTCTACATAAAGATGGCCTAGGCTATAAGAAGATTGCCAAGACCCTGAAACTGAGCCACGGCACGGTGGCCAAAACCATACAACAGTTTAACAGGACAGGTTCCACTCAGAACAAGCCACGCCATGGTCGACCAAAGGAGTTGAGTGCACATGCTCAGCGTCATATCCATAGGTTGTCTGGGAAATAGACGTACGAGTGCTGCCAGCATTGCTGCAGAGATTGAAGGGTTTGGGGGGGGGGGGGGGTCAGCCTGTCAGTGCTCAGACCATTTGCCACACACTGCATCAAATTGGTCTGCGTGACTGTCGTCCCAGAAGGAAGTCCCTTCTAAAGATGATGCACAAGAAAGAGCTTCAAATACACATATACACACTTTTATGAGCACATCATTGCCCTTGGTCCTGGTGGTTTGAATCCCTTTTTTCTTTATAATCATTATGCATGGGCTATAATTGGTAACATTGTTACTTGTTATATTATTAGTGATAACTACTGAACTGGACATTGTGTGCCTACCCTTGTGGGCCTCCCTCTTTGATATAGAATCCTATTGTGGACCTTGTCTTGATTATATGTCATGTTTTTATCTGAATATGTGTATTTTATAGTTGTACTCGCAATTGTTTTGCTCTTTGGGCTTTGATAGATATTTTTTGTGACAAATAAAATATTTTTTATCTTTTATATGCCTAATAAGTCCATTTTCTTCTCCCATTTTTGATGCACAAGAAAGCCCGCAAACAGTTTGCTGAAGACTATGTGGTTCAGAAGATGTCAAGAGTGTGTGGCATCAACCAGGTGAGGAGTACAAAGACAAGCGTGTCTTGCCTACAGTCAAGCATGGTGGTGGGAGTGTCATGGTCTGGGGCTGCATGAGTGCTGCCAGTACTAGGGAGCTACAGTTCATTGAGGGAACCATGAATGCCAACATGTACTGTGATATACTGAAGCAGAGCATGATCTCATCCCTTCAGTGACTGGGCCGCAGGGCAGTATTTCAACATGATAATGACCCCAAACACACCTCCAAGACGACCACTGCCTTGCTAAATAAGCTGAGGGTAAAGGTGATGGACTGGCGAAGAATGTCTCCAGACCTAAACCATATTGAGCATCTGTGGGGCATCCTCAAACGGAGGGTGGAGGAGCGCAAGGTCTCTAACATCCACCAGCTCTGTGATGTCGTCATGGAGGACTGGAAGAGAACTCCAGTGGCAACCTGTGAAGCTCTGGTGAACTCCATGCCCAAGAGGGTTAAGGCAGTGCTGGAAATAATGGTGGCCACACAAAATATTGACACTTTGGACCCAATTTGGACATTTTCACTTAGGGGTGTACTCACTTTTGTTGCCAGCGGTTTAGATATTAATGGCTGTGTGTTGAGTTATTTTGAGGGGACAGCAAATGTACACTGTTATACAAGCTGTACACTCACTACTTTACATTGTAGTAAAGTGCATTTCTTCAGTGTTGTCACATGAAAAGATATAATCAAATATTTACAAAAATGTGAGGGGTCTACTCACTTTTGTGTGATACTGTATATATATATATTTCTTTACAAGGAGGGTGGTGGGGTAATTGCTAGCCACAATGACCAGCAAAAGGCCCCCTGCTCAAGCTGCCATCCTGCAGCAACTCAATGCAGTCCAGAATTAAACTTGAATTACATTTCTATGAGGAATCCTCACAGACACTAGTAATACATACAAAGTTGATCCTTCATAGACCGTTGCCACTGTTGCGTGAGGACACTCTGCAGACATTTCTAATGAACTTACAAGAGGTCAAACAATCATGTTAGTTTGAATTTTTCGAACTGAACCGTGAAATATTAGCTTTACTTTCCCCTTCAGATCTGGCCACTGTAGTACAATGTATCCGGAAAGTATTCACAGTGCTTCACTTTTTCCACATTTTCTTATGTTACAGCCTTATTCAAAAATGGATTAAATTCATTATTTCCCTCAAAATTCTACAAACAATACCCAATAATGACAATGTGAAAGAAGTATGTTTGAAATCTTTGCAAATTTATTATAAATAAAAAACGAAAAAATCACATGTACATACAGTAAGTATTCACAGCCTTTGCCATGACACTCAAAATTGAGCTCAGGTGCATCCTGTTTCCACTGATCATCCTTGAGATGTTTCTACAACTTGATTGGAGTCCACCTGTGGTAAATTCAGTTGATTGGACATGATTTGGAAAGGCCTATATAAGGTCCCACAGTTAACAGTGCAGGTCAGAGCGCAAACCAAGCCATGAAGTCCAAGGAATTTTCAGGACAGACAGGATTGTATTGGGGTACAGATCTGGGGAAGGGTGCCGAAAGATTTCTGCAGCATTGAAGGTGAGCACAGTGGCCTCCATCATTTGTAAATAGAAAAAAAGTTTGGAACCACCAGGACTCTTCCTAGAGCGGGCTGCCTGGCCAAACTGAGTGAGGGAGAAGGGCCTTACTCAGGGAGGTGACCAAGGACCCGAAGCTGCTCCTCAGTAAAAGGCGCATGGAGTTTGCCAAAAGGCATCTGGAGGACTCTCAGACTATGAGAAGCAAAATTCTCTGGTCTGCTGAAACAAAGATTGAACGATTTGGCCTGAATGGCAAGAACCATGTCTGGAGGAAACCAGGCACCGCTCATCACCTGGCCAATACCATCCCTAGTGAAGCATGGTGGTGGCAGCATCATGCTGTGGGGATGTTTTTCAGCGGCAGGAACTGGGAGACTAGTCCAGATTGAGGGAAAGATGAATGCAGCAATGTACAGAGACATCCTTGGTGAAAACCTGCTCCAGAGAGCTCTGGACCTCAGACTGGGGCGAAGGTTCATCTTCCAACAGGACAATGATCCTAAGCACACAGCCAAGAAGTGAATGTCTTTGAGTGGCCCAGCCAGAGCCCAGACTTGAACCCAATTGAACATCTCTGTAGAGATCTGAAAATGGCTGTGCAGTGACGTTCCCCATCCAACCTGATAGAGCTTAAGATGTCCTGCAAAGATGAATGGGAGAAACTGCCCAAAAATAGGTGTGCCAAGCTTGTAGAATCATACTCAAAAAGACTTGAGGCTGTAATTGGTGCCAAAGGTGCTTCAACAAAGTATTGAGCAAAGGCTGTGAATACTTATGTACATAGATGTTTTTATTTTTTTATAAATTTGCAAAGATTTGAAACAAACTTCTTTCACGTTGTCATTATGGGGTATTGTTTGTCGAATTTTGAGGAAAAAATTAAATTATTAAATCCATTTTGGAATAAGGCTGTAACATAACACAATGTGGAAAAAGTGAAGCGCTGTGAATAATTTCCGGATGCACTGTATATACACAGAGCCAATTTATCCTTATACCGAGCTATAAACACTATCCAATAGGGGCATCACAAAGAGATACAAATATAAGCAATTTCTTTGGCATGCTGGAGGCCCTCAGGATGTTCTCCCATGGGTCAGCAGCCGCTTTAGACCAACACAGACCACTTCAGGTTTTATGCTATCTTTGCCCTAAGTATGAGTTAGGAAATAACTTTATGATCGTTACCCTTGAAAAAAAATCCTCGTTGGTCCAGAAGAATCGGCTAAATCTGCAAAACGCGTCGATTTTCCTCAAGGACACAATATAATATCTGTGAAAAATATCTGTGCATTAGCTTTTTAAATGTTAAATTTGGATTTTAAATATATATTCTAATACATTTGATATTTTTATATACATTGGAATTTGTGATATGGTTTGGTTACCAATGATATATCTAAAGTCCCTTTTAATTTGGTTGGTTGATCCTCCATAGAAACACTTGAAGACTTTACTTAGGGTGGTGGCAACATCAGCTCAGTTGAAAACTTGAAGGTCATGCAGGGCTAAAATTAGACATTTAGCATTAGGCAAACCTAAGTCCAGTTGAATCCTCATCTTAAATCAACTAAATGCATTCCAAGTACATCAAGGTGTTCAACACCTTACACGTCACTTTCTTTCTTAACCAGCCACAGCCTGAGTAGAAAAGCCTGTCCCCTGCCAACAGCTGAAGAGTGGGACCCATTTTCCCTGTGTGAAAACAGTGGTATTATTGCAGAGGTTTGACACTCCCTTACCTGAGAAGACCTAAATCCCTGCAATCTGTAAAGCCCTCTCTTCCTGATTGGAGAGCTCACCTGGGGTGTCAGACCCCTGCATAGAGACCACCGCACCCTCTTAGAGAGCAAGGGTACTTCTCCACGGCATACTGGCAGGTGACAGGTCTTTCCACTCAGGTTGTGGCTGCGTTTCATTGAAAGCTGTAAGAATTTGCGCACTATTTGTTTTGATGCGCCTGGAATGTATTAAGTAATTTAATGATGGACTTTAATAATAATAATAATAATGTCCTTTTACTGCACAATGATTTTTTCTTCTTCCTCATATGTCTGTGCATGCCTCAGATGGACTAGAAACAATATGCTCTTCTTGTGACTTTCATTGATCTGATCTCAGAACATGTTCAGCGCAGATGAAGAATAAACTGCCTGATGTACTTATGGCCACTAGAGGGAGAATTAACAAATCTTCACATGAAATACAATCATAGAAAGCAAAAATATGAACATCACATCAAAAGTATTCTGGGGTTAACAATATGTGTTCACTGAAAGCAGACTACAGATTCCATCTCACTCAGTACTTTTTTTTTTTCCCCAAAATATTTTATTGAAAACTTATACAGGTTTACAATATTATTATACAAAGGATAAAGGAACAAGTAACATTTATCGTTGATATAACAGTTGCATTTAAAGCATACAATAATAAACAGCTATAGTAATAATCGAAACCTAGGTGCCGACAGCAGAAAAAGTATTGAGTAAAGTACAAGGTTCGAATGGAGTGGAACTATTAGGCCTCATACACACGGACGTTTTTTAAAAATTAAACAAAACTTTGGGCCCGACGTCAGGGAAAAAAAATCGGCGTTATGCATCGGCGTTAGTGAGCATTAGGGAGCATCGGCGTTAATAGGCGTTTTTTAGAAAAAAATCAGCCCTCTGCTATTTTTCAACCTAAAAACGTCTGCGTCAAAAAAACGCCGGTTAACGCCGGTACGGCGCTAGCGAGCATTTTTCGGCGTCGGCGTCAAAAAACACCAAAACGTTACAGCCTCAGAACGCGCTGGCCACGGGTTCTACTTTCAGCTCACTAACGCCGACGCCCTCTACAGCTCGAAATTGTTGGCGTTTTTATGGGGCCATTGACTAACATGGAGAGCTGCAAAAAACGCCAGAAAACGCAGACGTCAAAAAACGTCCGTGTGTATGAGGCCTTAAAGGTCAATGTTTAATATAATAAAAAAACTTCTGTCTGGTGCTGAAATAAATCAGGGTACGCTTCATATATTTAGTTGGGTATTTAAGCGGTTGTAAGATAACTGTGATCATTGAGTGTGATATGTCGCCAACTGGACTTACGATCAGGAACATAGTCATTGATATGAAGATCTAGTAAGTGAGTAAGATATTTAGAACATTTTTTAGAAAGAATTTAGATGGGATTTCAAGGTGCCAACAAACATATGAAATTATTTCTTTAAAAAAGCATGTTTTATTGAGACGATGTGCAAGAGCACATAGTACAAAATATTTAAGATTAAAAACAATTCATCTTCGAATCATTCAACATATTTTTAGGTGTTCGCTTTACATGTTTCACCATTTCGGCTTCTTCATCCCCCCTTTCTCCCAACCCTCCAAAATTTAGAAAGGTAAAAAAATAGAGAAGAAGGGGGGCACGGAAGGAAGGGGTCAGGAGAGGGGTGTAAGGGGTATGGGGGGGGGGGGTAGAAGGGAGGGTAATCCACTTCTCAGTTTCCGCTAACGATTGAGCAATGCCTATATAGCGATGTAATAAAGTATGAGAATATAAGCAGCCAAATCAAAGATTTTTGGTGAGCTCCTAATTGAACACCTTGACAGGGGTCCTCCCGAACTCACCCCTTGGTTAGGGACGGGAGGCCCCATGTCTCATATTATAACGAGGGGACTGGATATAACGCACAAAAGGAGTCATTAAGAGTCAAGAATAAGTTAGTTTGGGGGATCGGGTTGGGTTTGTCTCATCGGTGACTTGTATGTATGCGGGTTTCGGAAGTGGTTCCAGCAAGCCCATGTATGGGAAAACGTAACCGCGGAGTCTCGGGCTAATTCCTTTATCTCTGCAATTTTGCCAATTCATTTGAGCCATTCAGAGATGGTCAGAATATGAGTTGATCCCCAGTAGAGAGGGATACACATTTTGGCCGCATTAATCAGGGGTAAGACCAAGGTTTATGGTATTGATGTCAGAGAGGTAAAGAAGAAACTGTACTGAAGTGCGCTCCAAACTAGGGTCTGTGGACAACTGTGTTGTTAATTTATGGATTGTGTCCAGAACGGTTGAATTGGTGGGCATGAGCACCAGATGTGTAACAAAGTGCCTGTTTCCCTGGTGCATCTCCAACATTTATTAGAAAAGGTGGGGTTGTGATTGTTAAGAACGACTGGGGCTCAGTCCATCTAACTCATTGCAAAGTGAGGCTAGCTTAGAAGTATAGCCAGTTCCATGTTAATAAAGACAAGGGCCTCTTCCCCACAACCATGACCCAGTGGTTATGGGAGTCTGTGGGCAAGGGCTTATCGGAATCTAGGAGCCCTCTTTACCAATAAGAGAGACTCCAGATATGGCCCCTCCATGTAAGTGAGTAAGGGGTATATACCCCTATTCATTGGCCAAAAAAGTACACAGTAAATAAAATCCATCAAAACTCTAGAAAGAAAAAAGAGGATTCTTCCCATTCATAAATTATACAACCTGATAGCACTTTGGAGAGGGAAGAAGATTTAGATATATACAATGTACTTTCTTTTTTTTTAGAGCTCATTGTTTTGCCTACTGTAATATATTATGTTATATGAAGTTAGTGGAGAGGCCGGAGTCATTAAATATTCATGCTCCATTTACCATATTGTGTACTTCATATACGTTGCAGTAGCAGTGGGCAGTGACTAATGAATTATTAAGATGGAATTAATTAGCCATTTTACCTTGAAGATCTCTATTCGTCTCTAGGTTATGTCCTCCCCCCCCATGAAATGTGCAAAACACGGCCAGAGAGGCAAAGCCGCTGGCCTTGAAAATATTTTGTTATCAGAAGGAGGCCGAAGTGGAATCATTGTCCTAAAGAGTAAAATCTATTTCCCGTTCTAATACAATTTCTTTATACAAATCCAGAATGTTATGTACTGATACTATGCAGCTATTGAAGGGAACCCCCAGATAATTCTAAGGCACTGAAGTCGAACTGGAGTTCTCTGGTGTTTATGTGTAACCTCACCATTAACTGCTTGTGTTGCAGCAGTTGGAAAATATACTGATGCTACAAATAAAATTAGGCATGCGATCTGTTACAGGGAACCACTATTGAGAATCCTTTCTTTCTTTCTTTCATAGTTACATAGATAGTCAGGTTGAAAAAAGACACAAGCCCATCTAGTTCAACCAAGGGGGAAAAAAATCATACAATCCCATATACACAACCCTTCACCCACAGTTGATCCAGAGGAAGGCGAAAAACCCCAGGAAAAAGCGTGATCCAATTTGCTACAGCAGGGGGAAAATTCCTTCCTGATTCCCGAAAAGGCAATTGGATTTTCCCTGGATCAACTTTACCTATAAATGTCAGTACCCAGTTACTGTATCTATTGTACATTTAGGAATATAACCCAGGCCTTTCTTAAAGCAATCTATTGAGCTGGCCAGAATCAGCTCTTGAGGGAGTCTATTCCACATTTTCACAGCTCTTACTGGGAAGAAACCTTTCCGTATTTGGAGATGAAATCTTTTTTCCTCCAGACGTAAAGAGTGCCCCCTTGTCCTTTGTGATGACCTTAAAGTGAATAACTCAAAACCAAGTTCCCTATATGGACCACTTATGTATTTGTACATGTTGATCATATCCCCCCTTAATCTCCTAAGAGAATAAATTCAGTTCCTCCAATCTTTCCTCATAGCTGAGTTCCTCCATGCCTCTTATCAGTTTGGTTACCTTTCTCTGTGCTTTCTCCAGTTCCCCGATATCCTTTTTGAGAATTGGTGCCCAAAACTGAACCACATATTCCAGATGAGGTCTTACTAATAATTCATACAGGGGGGCAAAATTATATCTCTCTCTCTCTGGAGTCCATGCCTCTCTTAATACAAGAAAGGATATTACTCACTTTGGAAAGCACAGCTTGGCATTGCATGCCACTATTAAGCTTATGATCTACCTAAACCCCCAGAACCTTTCTCCACTATGGATTCCCCCAGTTGTACTCCCCCTAGTATGTATGATGCATGCATATTCTTAGCCCCCAAATGCATAACTTTACATTTATCAACATTAAACCTAATTTTCCCCATACACTATATTACCAAAAGCATTGGGATGCCTGCCGTTACACACACATGATGAATTTTAATGGCATCCTAGTCTTAGTCCGTAGGGTTCAATATTGAGTTGGCCCACCCTTTGCAGCTATAACAGCTTCAACCCTTCTGGGAAGGCTGTCCACAAGGTTTAGGAGTGTGTCTATGGGAATGTTTGACCATTCTTCCTCCAGAAGCGCATTTGTGAGGTCAGGCACTGATGTGGACGAGAAGGCCTGGCTCGCAGTATCTGCTCTAATTCATCCTAAAGGTGTTCTATCGGGTTGAGGTCAGGACTCTGTGCAGGCCAGTCAAGTTCCTCCACCCCAAACTTGCTCACCCCTGTCTATATGGACCTTGCTTTGTGCACTGGTGCGCAATCATATTTGACAGGAAGAGGTCTTCTCACAAAGTTGGGAGCATGAAATTGTCCAAAATGTCTTGGTATGCTGATGCCTTAAGAGTTTTCTTCACTGGAACTAAGGGGCCAAGCCCACCCCCTGAAAAACAACCCCACACCATAATAATAATAATAATAATAAAGCAAAGTCCATAGACAAGGATGAGCGAGTTTGGGGTGAAGGAACTTGACTGACCTGCCCAGAGTCCTGACCTCAACCCGATAGAACACCTTTGGGATGAATTAGAGCGGAGACTGTGAGCCAAGCCTTCTTATCCAACATCAGTGCCTGACCTGACAAATGCGCTTCTGGAAGAATGGTCAAGCATTCCCATAGACACACTCCTAAACCTTGTGGACAGCCTTCCCAGAAGAGTTGAAGCTGTTATAGCTGCAAAGGGTGGGCCAACTCAATATTGAACCCAACGGACTAAGACTGGGATGCCATTAAAGTTCATGTGTGTGTAAAGGCAGGCGCCCTAATACCTTTGGCAATATAGTTATCTCATATCTTTCTTTATTTCTTTCTTTCTTTCTTTTTCCATCTCATATTTCTTTTCTTTTCTTTTCCTGCAACACGATTTTAAAAAAGGTCACATGCTTCTTTTGTGAGATTTCTGTGCGTCAGACAGCCCGTTGAAATAAATGGACTGCCCTAATCACAAAAATGCATGTGCGGCGTTACATCTGCATAGGTATGAACAAAGCCTCCCAATCAGATATTAATAGCGCTTAAGAGACCCATTCCCATTTCCCATCACACCGCTCTTTGCACTAAACAGCCCATTTAAAGCTCATTGGTGACCGTTCCACATTACGCTTCCAGATTACATCTAAAATGGTGGATTCCATCCAGGACATGCATTTTGGTTTTGGCTATTGATGGCAAGGACACAAGAGTTAATGAGAACAAAAAACGACTAGTTACGATCATCCATCTTCCAGCTGGCCCCCCCACCATCCCGGCTTCCACCAGACTCCATTAATAAAGCTCCAGCACTTTCTCTCTAATTGAAATGGATGCTGTTCAAACCCATAAATGGCTGACAGATTGGAATATACTGTGTGTCCGCTGCGTGTTGTATAAATGGAGGTGAACTCTAAATAGACATGAAAGATCCACAAGTGACTGATGACTGGAGATAAAAATGAATAGTATCATTGAGCTCAGATCCTGTGTTTTATCTGTCTACCTGGAAAACAGGACAAATGTGGATTTTTATAGCTCCATTGAGAACGTTTTTAGTCAATATTTCATTCCAATTTTCTCAGTTTGTAGCACCCTGTTGTTTTTTTTTTTCGCCAGCCGTATTTTTTGCTCTTGACCACACTTGTTGTAGACATTGCATACAAATGCAAGGTACCATTATTTAGTAGCCCCCCACCCTTTAAATACACTGGGTAAAAATAACAACTATTTTGGCAGTGATGGAGAAAGTATAATCTCTTTCATGTGACTTCCCCCTTCCTAGGGCCGTGGTTGGATTCTGTGGTTTGTGGTGCTGTATTTTCCTTGGCTTTATCTGATCCGTGTTGGGTAGTAATGACCTCCGTATTCATGGTGTAGTGTGTCTTGCAGATCTGTCAGTATCTATAAACCTCTCCAGGGCCATGTGAGCTTCCATTTCCTCTAACGCTGCCAAATAAGCAGAGATCCGAGTATAGAATAGGCTGCATTCGTTTGTCGGGTGGCAAAGGAGTACCAAGTGTATTTCATGTGAAAGGTGAATCCATTTTTTAACACTCCCTGCGCAATAGGATGAACTTATATTTCAGCAAATAGTCATAAACTGAAATGATAATAATGATCGGAAAGGAAATGGTGGCAGAGAAAAATGTGGTGCCCCTTCAGTGGTCAGTGTAGTGTCCTCTTATGTTAATGGTCAGTGTAATGGACTCTTACATTGCTGATGAATGGAGTATTCCTCTACATTGGTGGTCAGTAGCATCCCCGTTGATTCATGGTCAATGTAGTGCCCCCTTACATTAGTTGTCAGTGTAGTCACCCCTTGCATTAGTGGTCAGTGTGGTATCCCTTTACTTGGTGGTCAGTATAGAACTCCCTTACAATGGTGGTCAGTGTAGTGCCTCCTTATTGATGGTCAGATTAATGACTCCTTACATTGCTGAGTAGTGTAATATCCCCTTACATTGGTGGCCCGTGTAGTGCCCTTTTACATCAGTAATCAGTGTAGTGTCCCTTACATCAATGGTAAGTGTAGTGTCCCCTTACATGTAGTGCCCCTTACATTGGTGGTCAGTATAGTTCTCCCATGCATTGGTGGTCAGTGTAGTGTCCTCTTACATGAGTGATCAGTGTACTGACCTTTACATCAGTGGTAGGTGTATTGTCTTCTTGCATTGGAGGTCAGTGTAGTGTTCTCTTAAACTGGTGGTTAGTGTAATTCCCCCTTATATTGGTGGACAAAATAACACTCCCTAACACTGGTGGTCAGTGCATGTCCCTCATACATTGATTGTCAGCATAATTCCCCCTTACAATGGTGGTCAGTGTAAATTCCTCTTACATGAGCAATAAGTGCACTGCCCCCTACATTAGTGGTAGGAGGTCAGTGGTTGCATTGGAGGTCAGAGTAGTATTCTCTTACATTGGTGGTCAGGGTAGTATCAATTGCATTTTTGGTCAGCGTAGGTCCTTCTTACATTGGTGGTAAGTGTAATTCCCTCTTATATTGGTGGTCATGTTAGTGTCCTCTTACATCAGTGGTCATTGCAATTCTGCCTTATATTTGTGGTCAGTGTAATATCCCCCTTACATTGCTGGTCAGTGTAACATCCCCTCACCTTGGTTGTCAGTGTAGTACCCCCTAACATAGTTGATCAGTTGAGTGCCCCTTTACATTCTCTTTCATTGGAGTACCCTGGTACATCACTGGTGAAAGTAACATTCTCCTTCATTTGGTGGTCATTGTAGTGCCCCTCATACTGATTTTCACTGTAGAATCCACTTACATTGGTGATCACTGTAGTAGAGCCCCTTCATATTATTGGTTGAACTAGATGGACTTTTGGTAATTTTTCAACCTATCTATGTAACTATATTGGTTGTGAATGTAGTATCCCCTTACATTGGTGTTCAGTGCAATGCTTCCTTACATTAGCAGTCAGTGTTGTGCCTCCTTTCATTGGTCTTCAATGGAGTGTCCCTTTACACTGGTGTTAGATGCAGAGCTCACTTTACTTACATTTACTTACATTGGCAATCAGTGCAGTGCTTTCTTACATTGTTGTTCAGTGGAGTGTCCCTTTACACTGGTGATCAATGTAGCACTCCCTTACATTGGTAGTCGGTGTAGTGCTTCCTTACATTGGTAGTTGGTGTAGTGCTTCCTTACATCGGTGGACGGTGTAGTGATTCCTTACATTGGTGGATGGTGTAGTAATTCCTTACATTGGTGGTTGGTGTAGTGCTCCCTTACATCGGTGGATGGTGTAGTGCTTCCTTACATCGGTGGAATGTGTAGTGCTTCCTTACATTGGCGGAGGGTGTATTGCTTCCTTACATCGGTGGATGGTGTAGTGTTTCCTTACATCGGTGGACAATATAGTGCTTCCTTACATTGGTGGATGATGCAGTGCTTCCTTACATTGGTGGATGGCGTAGTGCTTCCTTACATCGGTCGACCGTGTAGTGCTTCCTTACATCGGTGGATGGTGTAGTGCTTCCTTACATCGGTGAATGGTGAAGTGCTTCCTTACATTGGTGGATGTTATAGTGCTCCCTTACATCGGTGGATGGTGTAGTGCTTCCTTACATCGGTGGGCGGTGTAGTGCTTCCTTACATCAGTAGACGGTATAGTGCTTCCTTACATCGCCGACGGTGTAGTGTTTCCTTACATTGGTGGATGGTGTAGTGCTTCCTTACATTGGTGAATGGTGTAGTGCTTCCTTACATTGGTGGATGGTATTAGTGCTTCCTTACATTGGTGGATGGTGTAGTGCTTCCTTACATTGGTGGATGGTATAGTGCTTCCTTACACCGGTGGACAGTGTAGTGCTTCCATACATCGGTGGATGGTGTAGTGCTTCCTTACATCGGTAGACGGTGTAGTGCTTCTTTACATCGGTGGATGGTGAAGTGCTTCCTTACATTGGTGGATAGTATAGTGCTCCCTCAAATCAGTGGATGGTGTAGTGCTTCCTTACATCGGTGGACGGTGTAGTGCTTCCATACATCGGTGGATGGTGTAGTGCTTCCTTACATCGGTAGACGGTGTAGTGCTTCCTTACATCGGTGGATGGTGAAGTGCTTCCTTACATTGGTGGATGGTATAGTGCTCCCTTACATCAGTGGATGGTGTTGTGCTTCCTTACATCGGTGGACAGTATAGTGCTTCCTTACACCGGTGGACGGTGTAGTGCTTCCTTACATTGGTGAATGGTGTAGTGCTTGCTTACATTGGTGGATGGTATTAGTGCTTCCTTACATTGGTGGATGGCATTAGTGCTTCCTTACATTGGTGGATGGTGTAGTGCTTCCATACATCGGTGGATGGTGTAGTGCTTCCATACATCGGTGGATGGTGAAGTGCTTCCTTACATTGGTGGATAGTATAGTGCTTCCTTACATCAGTGGATGGTGTAGTGCTTCCTTACATCGGTGGACGGTGTAGTGCTTCCATACATCGGTGGATGATGTAGTGCTTCCTTACATCGGTAGACGGTGTAGTGCTTCCTTACATCGGTAGATGGTGAAGTGCTTCCTTACATTGGTGGATGGTATAGTGCTCCCTTACATCAGTGGATGGTGTAGTGCTTCCTTACATCGGTGGACAGTATAGTGCTTCCTTACATCGGTGGATGGTGTAGTGCTTCCTTACATTGGTGGATGGTGTAGTGCTTCCTTACATTGGTGGATGGTGTAGTGCTTCCTTACATTGGTGGATGGTGTAGTGCTTCCATACATCGGTGGATGGTGTAGTGCTTCTTTACGTGGGTGGATGGTGTAGTGCTTCCTTACATGGGTGGATGGTGTAGTGCTTCCTTACATTGGTAGTCGGTGTAGTGCTAACATACATTGGTGGATGGTGTAGTGCTTCTTTACGTGGGTGGATGGTGTAGTGCTTCCTTACATGGGTGGATGGTGTAGTGCTTCCTTACATTGGTAGTCGGTGTAGTGCTTCCTTACATGGGTGGATGGCGTAGTGCTTCCTTACATTGGTAGTCGGTGTAGTGCTTCCTTACATCGGTGGATGGTGTAGTGCTTCCTTACATTGGTGGATGGTGTAGTGCTTCCTTACATTGGTGGATGGTGTAGTGCTTCCTTACATTGGTGGATGGTGTAGTGCTTCCATACATCAGTGGATGGTGTAGTGCTTCTTTACGTGGGTGGATGGTGTAGTGCTTCCTTACATGGGTGGATGGTGTAGTGCTTTCTTACATTGGTAGTCGGTGTAGTGCTTCCTTACATCGGTGGATGGTGTAGTGCTTCCTTACATTGGTGGATGGTGTAGTGCTTCCTTACATTGGTGGATGGTGTAGTGCTTCCATACATCGGTGGATGGTGTAGTGCTTCTTTACGTGGGTGGATGGTGTAGTGCTTACTTACATGGGTGGATGGTGTAGTGCTTCCTTACATTGGTGGATGGTATTAGTGCTTCCATACATCGGTGGATGGTGTAGTGCTTCCTTACATCAGTGGATGGTGTAGTGCTTCCTTACATTGGTGGATGGTATAGTGCTTCCTTACATCAGTGGGCAGTGTAGTGCTTCCTTACATCGGTGGACAGTATAGTGCTTCCTTACATCGGTGGACGGTGTAGTGCTTCCTTACATTGGTGGATGGTGTAGTGCTTCCTTACATTGGTGGATGGTGTAGTGCTTCCTTACATTGGTGGATGGTGTAGTGCTTCCATACATCAGTGGATGGTGTAGTGCTTCTTTACATGGGTGGATGGTATAGTGCTTCCTTACATGGGTGGATGGTGTAGTGCTTCCTTACATTGGTGGACGGTGTAATGCTTCCATACATCGGTGGATGGTGTAGTGCTTCTTTACGTGGGTGGATAGTGTAGTGCTTCCTTACATGCGTGGATGGTGTAGTGCTTCCTTACATTGGTAGTCGGTGTAGTGCTTCCTTACATGGGTGGATGGTGTAGTGCTTCCTTACATTGGTGGTGGTGTAGTGCTTCCTTACATTGGTGGATGGTATAGTGCTTCCTTACATTGGTGGACGGTGTAGTGCTTCCTTACATCGGTGGATGGTGTAGTGCTTCCTTACATTGGTGGATGGTATAGTGCTTCCTTACATCGGTGGATGGTGTAGTGCTTCCTTACATTGGTGGATGGTGTAGTGCTTCATTACATTGGTGGATGGTATAGTGCTTCCTTACATCGGTGGACGGAATACTGCTTCCATACATCGGTGGATATTGTAGTGCTTCTTTACGTGGGTGGATGGTGTAGTGCTTCCTTACATGGGTGGATGGTGTAGTGCTTCCTTACATTGGTAGTCGGTGTAGTGCTTCCTTACATCGGTGGACGATGTAGTGCTTCCTTACATTGGTGGATGGTGTAGTGCTTCCTTACATCGGTGGACGGTGTAGTGCTTCCTTACATCGGTGGAAGGTGTAGTGCTTCCTTACATCGGTGGATGGTGTAGTGCTTCTTTACGTGGGTGGATGGTGTAGTGCTTCCTTACATTGGTAGTCGGTGTAGTGCTTCCTTACATGGGTGGATGGTGTAGTGCTTCCTTACATTGGTGGATGGTGTAGTGCTTCCTTACATTGGTGGACGGTGTAGTGCTTCCTTACATCGGTGGATGGTGTAGTGCTTCCTTACATTGGTGGATGGTATAGTGCTTCCTTACATCGGTGGATGGTGTAGTGCTTCCTTACATTGGTGGATGGTGTAGTGCTTCATTACATTGGTGGATGGTATAGTGCTTCCTTACATTGGTGGATGGTGTAGTGCTTCCATACATCGGTGGATGGTGTAGTGCTTCTTTACGTGGGTGGATGGTGTAGTGCTTCCTTACATGGGTGGATGGTGTAGTGCTTCCTTACATTGGTAGTCGGTGTAGTGCTTCCTTACATCGGTGGACGATGTAGTGTTTCCTTACATTGGTGGATGGTGTAGTGCTTCCTTACATCGGTGGACGGTGTAGTGCTTCCTTACATCGGTGGAAGGTGTAGTGCTTCCTTACATCGGTGGATGGTGTAGTGCTTCTTTACATTGGTGGATGGTGTAGTGCTTCCTTACATTGGTGGATGGTGTAGTGCTTCCTTACATTGGTGGATGGTATAGTGCTTCCTTACATTGGTGGACGGTGTAGTGCTTCCTTACATCGGTGGATGGTGTAGTGCTTCCTTACATTGGTGGATGGTATAGTGCTTCCTTACATCGGTGGATGGTGTAGTGCTTCCTTACATTGGTGGATGGTGTAGTGCTTCCTTACATGGGTGGATGGTATAGTGCTTCCTTACATCGGTGGACGGTGTACTGCTTCCTTACATCGGTGGATGGTGTAGTGCTTCCTTACATTGGTGGATGGTATAGTGCTTCCTTACATCGGCGGATGGTGTAGTGCTTCCTTACATTGGTGGATGGTGTAGTGCTTCCTTACATGGGTGGATGGTATAGTGCTTCCTTACATCGGTGGACGGTGTACTGCTTCCTTACATCGGTGGATGGTGTAGTGCTTCCATACATCGGTGGATGGTGTAGTGCTTCTTTACGTGGGTGGATGGTGTAGTGATTCCTTACATGGGTGGATGGTGTAGTGCTTCCTTACATTGGTAGTCGGTGTAGTGCTTCCTTACATTGGTGGATGGTGTAGTGCTTCCTTACATTGGTGGATGGTGTAGTGCTTCCTTACATTGGTGGATGGTGTAGTGCTTCCTTACATCGGTGGACGGCGTAGTGCTTCCTTACATCGGTGGACGGTGTGGTGCTTCCATACATTGGTGGATGGTGTATCGCTTCTTTACATGGGTGGATGGTGTAGTGCTTCCTTACATTGGTGGAGGGTGTATTGCTTCCTTACATGGGTGGAGGGTGTAGTGTTTCCTTACATTGATGGATGGTGTAGTGCTTCCTTACATCGGTGGAAGGTGTAGTGCTTCCTTACATCGGTGGACGGTGTAGTGCTTCCTTACATTGGTGGTTGGTGAAGTGCTTCCTTACATTGGTGGTTGGTGTAGTGCTTTCTTACATTGGTGGTTGGTGTAGTGCTTCCTTACATCGGTGGTTGGTGTAGTGCTGCCTTACATCGGTGGTTGGTGTAGTGCTTCCTTACATCGGGGGTTGGTGTAATGCTTCCTTACATCGGTGGTTGGTGTAATGCTTGCTTACATTTGCAGTGAGTGTAGGGTTTCCTTACAATGGTGTTCAGTGGAGTGTCCCTTTACATTGATGATCAGTTTAGTGCTCCCTTACATTGGCAGTCTTTGTAGTGCCGTCTGACATTGCTGGTCAGTGTAGTGTCCCCTTACATTCATGTTCAGTGGAGTGTTCCTTTACATTGTCAGTCAGTAAAGTGACCCCTTACATTGTCAGTCAGTAAAATCCCCCTTACATTGGCAGTCTGTAGAGTGCCCCCTTACATTGAAGATCAATGGGAAGATTGCAAACAGTTAAAATATTGTAGTTTCTGGCAGTTGCACACTTCTTAGGGAGAGCAGAGTCTCCATAGCATAGTTCTGGTGCTTCTGGCTCTGCTGAGTAACACCACAACTATGCAGACACTGTTGAGTGAGAGAACAATCCTCTTGCCCATGCCTGCACATAAACAGTGCAATGCTCCCCTTTACTAGCTATATCCTGGATAAAGCGCACCCACCTCCCCTGTGCGGCAGTTTAGCTGAGGTCACCCAATGGACTTTAGAGCTCCCCATAAACCTCAACTCCATAAATAAATAAAAAGTATACAAATGGAAATGCTGGACTGCAGACAACCCCGGGTGTTTGTTTAGACTGGCTTATGAAGTCCATTAAAAGAAAAACAATTTTTGGAGCAATACAGAAGCTGTGTTTTTTTAATCTCTGCGTCTGAAAAATCACCAGAAACAAATATGCAGATAAGGAAAATCAGAGTTAACTCTTGACAGAACTGCCTCAAATCAGCATTTCAGAAAGAAGCCAGAAGCCAGGCCTGGGTGGACCAGTGGAGCCACAACACAATCGCGAATCTGGGACACAATTGCACACAGACCTCTAAACTCATCATTTATTAAGGCCAGCTACAAACCTTTGGGTCAGGCTTGGAGGCCAGTTGTTATAGCAGTAGCAAGGCTTCCACCAACCAGAGGGATAAGTACAGAACCATTTCACACTGGCAGATAATGTGGGCTCATCCAAGGCATGGAGTCTAAACACTAACCGGTCTTCATTAGAGCTCCTGATGGTGGAGATGGGTTTTGCTGTGTGTTAGTACCAGGTCGCGGTACACAAGCTTGCCCTACAGGGAGTTGAGCAAGCCGGGGTCCAGTAGCAGATATAGCAGGTAGGGGTAAAGAAGAAGTGTAGTCAGTAACAAGCCAAGGTTGGCAACAAGTGGTTGCAGGTTGCTATCAAGCAAAAGGTCAGTAACGAGTGGTAGCGGATATATGGATGGCAGCAGGAGTGACAAAAGCAAGATTTAGGCTGGAGATAGCACATTAATCTGGCAAACAGGAAGTGCAGAGACATGACTAAAATAGGAAGTTCATGGAAGGACCAAAAAGTTCAAGGTTCATGAGAAACAAGGTTTAAGGAATTGTCCAGGATACTCTCCAGTATCCCAGGCAGTTGAGCTAGAATAGACACAGCCAGACACAGCAGAGATCACGGGTTCAAACCCAAGTACTCATACTTTGTTTAGGAGGTACATGGTACCTTATAGACTAGCCAAATTCATTCAGAATGTTGGTCCACTGCTTTCAGGGCTTTTTTTTTTTTTAAGAATTTTTTTTATTGATTTTCGAAAACGGTTCACAGTAGAATGAGAAAGAAAGTTAAGTGTTACAGGGTCTAGCGACTAGTCTATACTGTCCTGGGAGCTAATTACCATAAAAATCCCTTTAAAGTCTTACTAAATTGAATGACAAATGAATGAACCCTCAACCAATTTAAGCTCTTGACTTTTATCTTCACTGCCACAAACTCTAGCAAGAGCATGGTGATTCAGAGCTCTGACCATGACACAGATGATACAAAACATATCATTGTACTTATGCAATGAAAAACTGACAGCAATCTTACATGACAAAGTCTGAAAAAAGAGTTGGAACTGGCGTGTAGCACCCACCTAGGTTAGGTTGCTAGTGAGGTTGAGGTAAATTTAGTTTTTTGGCTCCTCTGTACCCAGTGGAGAAGAGTGATTGTTTATGTGTGTTCTGGGTCTCATAGGGTGCAGGCTCCAGTACTTCTCCCTGCCTTCTAGTAGGTTCTAAAATGTAGTGGTCTGGAAGAGGCAGAACGTGAGTGTGAATATTTATGGAACTCTAGCCAATCCCTGGGGAGTTGTGCCCAGAAGTTGGAGAGAGAGCCCTTAAATAGTCTAAGGCCTAGAGTGGTGGAGTCTTATCCTGGAACAAGGGATCCCAGCCTGGAAGGGCTGCCGACCTTCTGGCCAAGGCTGCAGATAGTTCACTGAGGTCCCAGCCATACTTGGGCAGGAGGGTCTAATTTCCTGGAAGCAGTTCAGAGCCAAGTAAGGAGGTACATTTAGGATCCGGCCTGGAGGCTCACAGTACATTGTTTAGCCAATATTGGACAGGAGCAATCTGGGTATCTGGAGGCTCAGTGAGTAAAGGCCTGGCAGTGGGATCCTAATGACTCCTTGCTGTTTAACCCCGTGAGTGACTGTGCTAGTGCTGCCAAAGTGGGATTCACCCTGTTGGGTGTTGTGCCTGTAGACTTCCCTACAACCCATCCAAGTTCAATGAGCATTAAATCTTAAAAAGACACTCGCTGCCTGATCATTGGGTTGTGAGACTCCAGGAGCTGCTGTGTGTCTGGCTGCCATGCATTCATGTGGGAAGAGCACCCGGGAAAAATCTTCAAGGCCCGTTCAGGGTCTGTGCTACACATGGATATCCAATTTTTCTTTTTTGGGGGGGCAGGGCGATTTCAACTAAACTCAATGGTCAATTGAACCCCCATGGACTGTGTTTTGGGAATTCACTATATGTGTATGTGTTTGTACTAGTCCTACTCCAACTCTTTATCCTGATTCCTGAGATATCTCATACATCTCTTTTTAATACTCTTCTTTCGCTGCAAAATTCTTCTATCCTTATTTCTTGGGTCTTTTACCTTCATAGTACACAGTTTTTTCACCACGGCCAGAGATGTAGTCCCTTAGTAAGGGGCCTCTGCCAATAAAGGCACCCACATTTTGGAAGGGTACTAAACCTCAATTGTCACCAGACTCCCAAGATATCTAGAACACATAGACACTTGTTGGTGTTACAATTCAGAAGGGAACACATTTTTTGGTCCTGCCCAAAACTAGTCTTATTTTGGGCTAAGGTTTTGGAAATCTCCCATAAATTTACAGACTTTACCCAACTGCATGACAGGATTTTTTTTTTGTTACATGCAAGATTTGTTCTTCACTACCTCCTAAATGTAGCTAACTCATGCATCCCTTTGAAATGGAAAGACCCGACTCCACCTATGATATACCTATGGCTCTGTAAAGTGTATGACATTGGGCATATGGAAGATATCATTCTTTCCTCCCATAATAAACAGGACGCTTTTTGGAAGACCTGGTTCTATTGGTTGGACTATACATTCTCAGGAGATGGTAAGCCCTCCTGTTTGGAGACATATAGGGGTTGATTTACTAAACCTTGAAAGTGCAAAATTTGGTGCAGCTCCACACAGAAACCAATCAGCTTCAAGGTTTTATTGTCAAAGCTTGATTGAACAAGCTGAGGTTAGAAGCTGATTTTGCACTCTCCAGCTTTAGTAAATCAACCCCATAATGTCTGGCCAGTCACTCGGACCCACTCCTGAGTATTTGCTCCCCTCTTCCTTTTCCTCCCTTTATACCTGCCCTTTACCATAAATGACTTTGATTTGTTTCTCTACCAAATTGTTCTAAGAATGATGCCATTTCTATTGGTTAAACTTCTGCTTGTATAAAGCCTGTTATCTTCTCAAATGCCGATTAAGTAATATTCCATCTGGTAAATTACATCTCATGCTACATTATCAAATGCTCATATGTTCCTACTTTGTTAAATTCTGTTATTCTGTAAAACTTCTTTTGGAAAAAAAAAATATTGAAACAGAAAATACTGAAGCTATTGGATTAGCATGTCAGGCAAACAACTAGTATTTTTATACAAATATATTAGCAATGGAATTTCCCCACATGGGTTCCCTTAAGACCAGCCCTGGACATTCTACCTCCCAGCACACAACAATGGTTCTCTGCCCATTCCGTCCTCTCCCTTGTGGATACGGTTGCTTTCACCTGATGTCATCCAGTGTTAAAAATACACACAAGCAGATGTCTCCTTTGCACACTTGATTTGGGTTTACACGTTAATCTTTACCTACGTTACACAGCTGATCACATCTATTTAAAGATAAAACACCTATGACCTATGATTTTGCGCCCTGGTGTTACTTGTCATTGAGAGAAGAAAAGCCGCCCTATGTGATAGATGGTTTGGGATGGGACTATAGAAATCCATTTAAGGAAATTGTCCTGAACGCCCCATTTTCATATCGCAAATGTATGATAATCCCACAAAACGAATCTAAAGCTTTACGCAAATCCAATGATAGTAGCACGGTCCTGAATGAGCGGGTGGGGGCAAGGTTAATTAATTGGATGACACTGTATATTGTCTCCTGCTTGCCTTTTAAGTTGAATCCCACCAGGAGTGCAGTGTGGCTCGCCACTAAGCCTTTGCCGACTTGCGGGTGAGCGCTCTGCAGCCCAGCGGACAGGTATAAATGAGAAGCAGCACAAGTATCTCAATGAATACAACTCATTACACTTTGGAAATGGCCATGACCCTGAGCTATGTTTTCATGCTGAATGATATTCATTTATGGATCTTAAGACGAGCTTATTACAGCCACCTCGGGGTGTTTTCCTACTCCATCAGCTTTCCAGCATCCCACTGATTTTTATGTCGTTAATAAATGTGCACTTTATGAGATTCTTTTATGCCACATGCTCATTGACATTTTTCTTGGTCCTAATTTTCCCCGCATTATTAATTAAGCATGAAGCTATTAAATCTAATGAACAAGGATGGCAAGTTAATGTCTGATTAGATTTTCTTTTCTTTAAAGTGGACCTATCACTGGTTAACCATTACTTTTGGAAAGAGCAAAATATTTTTTATGACACTATTAACCACTTGCCCTCTGCAAGATTTACCCCCCCCCCCCCATTACCAGGCCATTTTTTGTGATACAGCACTCTGTTACTTTGACTGACAATTGCGCGGTCATGCGATGCTGCACCCATATAAAATTGATGTCCTTATTTCCCCACAAATAGAGCTTTCTTTTGGTGATATTTGAGCACCTCTGAGGTTTTCACATTATTAGAAGAAAAAAAAACACAATTTAAAAAAAAAACAATATTTTTTACTTTCTGCTATAAAAATATTCAATAAAAAATTTAAAAAAATCGAATTTCTTTCTAAATTTAAGCCAATCTATATTCTGCTAAATATTTTTGTTTAAAAAAAATGCCAATTATTGTATAATGATTGGTTTCCTCAAACGTTATAGCTTCTACAAACTAGAGGATATTTTTATTTTTTATTTTACTATTAATGGCGGCGATCAGCGACTTATAGAGGGACTGCAATATTGCGGCAGACAGTCGGACACTAACTGACACTTTTTGGGGACCAGTGACACTAAAATATATGCACTGTCGCTGTACTAATGACACTGGCTGGGAAGAGGTTAACATCAGGGGCGAGCAAAAAGTTAACTGTGTGCCTAGCCAGTGTTTATGTGTAGTGTGGGAGGTGCTTTTACAAGGGGAAGGCATGGATCCGTGCCCCTGCTTTGCAGAGACACAGCATCCATGCCTTCCCTACTGACAGAATGGCCATCTGCCACTCCTGGTATGTCTTTGTTCTTTATGGCAATCCAACCTTCAAAGAAAGGCTCGCTAGTCAATAATACATTGCTACATTGCATGAACATGTAAAGTAGTGGTTGACAGGATGGCTGAGTGGTTAAGGCTTTGGCCTTAAGATCCTGATGGATGTATATCCGCGTGGGTTTGAATCCAATTCATGGTGTGTTGCTGTTCTTCATGGCAATGCATCCAATCTCACTAGTCAATAATGCATTGTGTAAACTAGCAAAGCAGAGGCCGCACAGGATGGCTCAATGGTTAAGATTCAATGGATGTGTGCCCTTGTGAGTTTGAATCCCACTCCCATTATGTATTTTTTTATGACAATCCAACCCTCTAAGGTGAGCTCGCTAGTCAATAGTATGTTGCTGCAGTGGATGAAATAGGGATGTTTAGATCACCAAGATGGCCAAGTGACTAAGGCATTCAACTGAAGATCCAATGAATGTACATCTGTCCTTGTGGGTTCAAACCCCACTCATTGTATTTCTTTATGGCAATCTAATATGGACTCAGTAGTCAATAATACATTGCTACATCACATTAACAATTAAAACAGGGGTTCCCAGATGGCCGGGTGCTTAAGGCATTGAATTTCAGATCCAATGTATGTGTGTCTTTGTGGATTCAAAAACCCACTTCTGTATGTCTTTGTTCTTTATGTCAATGCAACCCTTAACAAAGAGTTTGCTAGTCAATAATATATGGCTACATTGCATGAACAAGGAAAGTATAGGTTAACAGGATGCTCAAATGGTTAAGTTGTTGGACTTAAGATCCAATGCATGTATGGCCGTGTGATTTAAACCCTACTCCTAGTATGTCTTCGTTCTTTATGGCAATCCAACCTATTAAGAAGGGCTCGCTAGTCAATAATATGCTGCTCCACTGCATGACCAAGGAACATTTAGATCACCATGATGGCTGAGTGGTTAAGGCGTTGAACTTAAGACCTCATGGATCTATATCCCCATGGGTTCGAACCCCACTCCTGGTATGTCTTTGTTCTTTATTGCAATCCGATCTTCACACAAGAGTTTGCTAGTCAATAATACATTGCTTGAACAAGTAAAGCAGATGTCACACAGGGTGGCTGAGTGGTTAAGGCATTGGATTCAAGATCCTAATAGATGTGTGTCCTCATGCGATCAAACCCCACTCCTGGTATCTATTTCTTCTTTATGGCTATCAAACCTTTTAAGAAAGGCTCGCTAGTCAATAATACATTGTGCCACGGCATGAAGAGGTGATACTTAGTTTGCCAGGATGGCTGAGTGGTTAAGGCGTTGGACTTAAGATCCAAAGGATGTATGTCCCCGTGGGTTTGAACCCCACTCCTGGTATGTCTGTTTTTTATTGCAATCCGATCTTCACACCAGCGTTTGCTAGTCAATAATACATTGCTACATTGTATGAACAAGTAAAGCAGACATCACACAGGGTAGCTGAGTGGTTAAGGTGTTGAACTTAAGATCCTAATAGATGTGTGTCCTCATGCGATTGAACTCCACTCCTGGTATCTATTTCTTCTTTATGGCTATCCAACCTTTTAAGACAGGTTGGCTAGTCAATAATACATTGTTCCACTGCATGAAGTGGCGAGTCATAAGTTGCTAGGGTGGCAGAGTGGTTAAGGTGTTGGACTTAAGATCCAATGGATGTATGGCCTCGAGGGTTCTAACTCCGCTCCTGTTATTTCTTTGTTCTTTATGGAAATCCAAGGCTCACTAGTCAATATTAAGTTGCTGCATTGCAGGAACAAGTAGAACAGAGGCCGCCAGCATGGCTGAGTGATTAAGGCCTAAGATTTAAGATCTTGATGCTATATGTGCCCTCATGGGCTTGAGCCCCACTTCTGTTATGTATTTGTTCTTTACAGCAATCCAACCCTCTAAGAAGGGCTCGCTCGTCAATAATACGTTGCTGCGTTGCATGAACAAGTAAAACAGAGGTCACCAGGATGGCCGAGTGGTTAAGCCTGTTGGACATAAGATCCAAGGGGTGTGTGTCTTCAAACCCCCTCTTGTTGTGTCTTTGTTCTTTATGGCAATCCAACAATCTAAGAAAGGCTCACTAGTCAATAATACGTTGCTACATTGCATGAACAAGTAACACAATAGGTCACGAGGGTGGCCGAGTGGTTAAGGTGTTGAACTTAAGATCACGTGGATGTATGTCCTCATGAGCTTTAACCCCACTCCTCGTATGTCTATTTTCTTTATGGCAATCCAAAACTTTAAGAGTGGCTCACTAGTCAATAATACGTTGCTGCATTGCATGAACAAGCAGTACATAGTTCACCAGGCTGGCCGAGTGGTTAACGCGTTGGACTTAATATCCCCACTCCTAGTATGCATATTTTCTTTATGGCAATCCAACCCTCTAAGAAGGGCTCACTATTCAATAATACGTTGCTAAATTGCATGAACAAGTAACATATAGGTCAGCAGGATAGCCAAGTTGTTAAGGCATTGAACTTAAGATTCAATAGATATATATTCGAACAGTGCAATTCAACGCTCCATGAGTGGCTTGCTAGTCAATAATATGTTGCTGCATTGCATAAATATCTGACACAGAGTTCCCCAGGATGCCCAAGTGGTTAAGGAGTTGGACTTAAGATCTCATGGACATATAGCCATGTTGGTTCAAACCCCACTCCTGGTATATCTTTGTTCTTTATGGCAATCCAACCTGCCAAAAGTGGCTCGCTAATCAATAATACGTTACTGCATTGCATATATAAGTAAAACAGCGGTCACAAGGATGACCTAGTGGTTAAGGCATTTATGGATTTATATCTCTGTGGATTCGTACCCCACTCATGTTATGTTATGTCTTTGTCCTTTATGGCAATCCAACCCTCTAATATTGGCTTGCTAGTCAATAATTTGTTACTGCACGACATGGCAAGCAACACCAGGGTGCTAAAACATAGGTCACCAGGGCTAGTTAATGATGGTGTTGGACTTAAGTTCCAATGGATGTGTTTCCTTGTGGGTTTAAACCCTACTCCTGGTATGTCATTGTTCTTTATGGCAATCCAATCCTCTAAGAATGGGTCACTAGTCAATAATACGTTGTTTCATTAAATGGCAAGTAACACTGGACTTAACATCCAAAAAAGTATGAGCCGGCTGCTCCATCTCTTGGCTGCTGGAATGACTTTTCTGGGTGGGAAATCATAGGTCACCAGGATGGCTGAGTGATTAAGGTGTTGGACTTAAGATCCAATAGATCCTTGAGGGTTCAAACTCAACTTTGAGTACGTCATTGTTGTTTACTTTTCTTTATGACAAGCCAACATTCTAAGAGTTTTTCTCACTAGTCAATAATACGTTTTTGAATTGCATGATAAGTAACACCAGGGAGGTAATTCAAAAGTCACCAAGGTGGTTAAGGCATAGGGTTAAAGAACCAATGTGTATATATATATATATTCAAAACCCACTGCTGGTATGATAGTGGCTGTTGATTGTCCATTATAGCACTCCAACCAGCTAAGAGTGCCACTGAGGTCAATGTTATATTTGCGCTTTGCATGGCTTATCCCCATTGAGTAGGGAAGCACAGAGACCCAGTGATGATGCCATTGGCTCTAACATAAGATATGTAATGATAATGAAAAGGTTTTATTTCAAAATAGCCTGTTGAGTAGCTCAGCTTTAAAAGTTGTAGCCGGTGATGCCCCATATAAAGCTCTTTACAGACGATAAATCAAATATATAAATTATGGCAAGGACACTATTACACAAAAAATGGGTTAAATGTGGAATCGCACAGGTCAGCCCCCTGTGTGGCTGAGATTAGGTTTATTTACTTTACTGGCCGGTTATTTTATGATGGTTCTTCAAAGTGCAGAGGCAGCAAAAAGTCATTTACCAGAAAAAACAAATCTCCCTGAAGTTCAGAGGCAAAACATGTCATTTTATAGCCGAGCCATTCCCAGAGATGTCAGCACCGCCTGCCCCTGTGTTCAGCGAGATCCCGGCAAAAGTCCACCGCAGAACCACTACGGGGCTCTGTGGTGACGAGAAGGATTCCTAAACTGTGCGCTGTGTCTACAATATTGTCTGTACAGATGGCTTCCCATATAATTACTACCACTGAAAAGACTAAATAAAAGGACAACCCTAACCAACTTCATTTCATTATATAACTGACACCCGACAAAGTCAAATGTCCTCACCTAAAAAAAAAAAAAAAAAAATTGTAAAGCTGCATTTTACGTGAAGGCGTATACAGGGCTGTTGTTAAAAATCATGGGGCCCCGTATAGCCTACCTTTATGGCTCACTAGTCAATAATACATCCTTGCATTGCATGAACAATTTGCACAAAGGTCCCTAGAATGACTAAGTGGTTAAGGTGTTGCACTTACGATCCCATGGATATATATCCTTGTGGATTTGAACCCAACTCCTGGTATGTTGTGCTGGTTTATGGCAATCCAACCCTCTAAGTGTGGCTTACTAGTCAATAATACGTTGCTGCATAACATGTAACATGAGGGTGCAAAAACATAGGTCGCTGAGTGGTTAAGGTGTTGACCTTACGTTCCAGTGGATATATATTCTTGTGGGTTTGAAGCCCACTCATGGTAGGGCTCACTAGTCAATAATATGTTGCTACATTGCATGAACAAGTAACACCAGGGTAGGACAACCCATAGTTACATAGTTAGGTTGAAAAAAGACACAAGTCCATCCAGTTCAACCAAAAAAAAACAAAAAACATATATATATATATATATATATATATATATATATACATACACAACCAAATAATCCCATATACAATCCTTCACCCGCAGTTGATCCAGAGGAAGGCAAAAAACCCCAGCAAAGCGTGATCCAATTTTCTATAACGGGGGAAAAAATTCCTTCCTGATTCCCCGAGAGGCAATCAGATTCACCCCGGATCAACTTTACCAAAAAATGTTAGTACCCAGTTATATTATTTACATTAAGGAAAGAATCCAGGCCTTTTTTAAAGAAATCAACCGTGCTGGCCAAAACCACCTCTGGAGGGAGTCTATTCCACACACACCTCAATAAATGAAATTCCAGTAGTGTTTCCTGTTCCCCCGTGAGAAATGCAGATCTCCTTTTTTCTAAAGTAGATGTTTATGCCTTTCCAAAGAAGTGTCATTCTCGACACTTTTACACCTTATCTGAGGGAGGTCTCCACCAAAACCGGTCGTGCCAACTAAAGAAATTTTTTCCGGACCTAAGAAAGGAATTACATTTATTATATTGACCCATGATTGTAAAAAACCATTTCAACTAGGCCCCACTTAGACTAACGGAGAGCCCCTTAGTCCTTCCTTAAAAAAGGGGGCAATATCTTTTAACCTAGTGCGAAACGACCCCAAAAAACGGAAGGAGACCTAGTTGACGCCCACTTCCTAACATATACCCTAATAAACCAACACATACATATATATATATATATATATAT
Source organism: Glandirana rugosa (assembly GCA_018402905.1). Taxonomy (NCBI): domain Eukaryota; kingdom Metazoa; phylum Chordata; class Amphibia; order Anura; family Ranidae; genus Glandirana; species Glandirana rugosa. Next base: position 173,306 of record BLSH010235253.1, on the reverse strand, counting down.
ATATATATATATACAAAAAACAAAAAAAAA
>BLSH010235253.1:153300-164855 GCA_018402905.1 Glandirana rugosa | reverse complement strand
CCCCAATACAGATCACCCCTCCCCTAGTACAACACCCCTCCCCCCCACAAGCAGCACAGCTCCCCACAGTACAGATCTCTCTCCCCATCACCAGTACAGCTCCAACTAGGACAGTATTTCCCTCCTCCACCAGTACAGCTCCCCCAAGTGAAGATCTCTCCACCATCGCCAGTAGAGCTCTCCCCATTACAGATCTCCCTACCACCACCAGAACAATATCCCCCACCACCACCACCACCACCACCACCAATACAGCCCCTCCAGTACTGATCTCCCCACCAGCACCAGTACAGCTCCTCCCAGTACAGATCATTGCTCCCCGCCAACAGTATAGCTCTCCCCAGTGCAGCATTCCCCCACCACCCCCAGTACATCTCCCCCAGTACAATATTGCCCCCACACCAGTACAGCTCCCCCCATTACAGATCTCCCTACTACCAGCAGTACAGCTCCCCCCCAGTACACTGTTTTTGTTTTCTCACCACCACCTGTACAGCGCCCCCATTACAGATCTCCTCACCTTCACTAGTACAGTTCCCCCCCAGTACAGTATTCCTCCCACCACCACCAGTATAGCTCCTCCTATTACAGATCTCCCTCCCATCACCAGTACAGCCCCCCAAGAACAGTATTCCCCACCACCACCAGTAAAGAAATCCCCCCAGTATAGATCTCCCCCACCACTAGTACAGCTCCCCTAGTACAGATCTCTCCCTCCACCACCAGTACAGCCCCTCCCAGTACAAATCTTTACATCACCGCCAGTACATCTCCCCCTAGTACCAATCTCCCCCAACTGGTACAGCTCCCCCAAAGTACAGATCTCTCCCCTCACTACTAGAACAGCTCCCCCCCAGTACAGAATTTCCTCACCCCACTAGTACAACTCCCCCAGTACAGTATCCCCCCCAACCACCAATACAGCTCCCTCTATTACAGATCTCCCTCTTACCACCAGTACAGCTCCCCCTAGTACCAATCTCCCCCAACTGGTACAGCTCCCCCCCAGTACAGATCTCTCCCCCCACTACTAGTACAGCTCCCTCCCAGTACAGAATTCCCTCACCCACTAGTACAACTCCCCCAGTACAGTATCTACCCCCCCCCTAACTACCAATAGAGCTCCCTCTATTACAGATATCCCTCCTACCACTAGTACAGCTTGTGTGAAATCCACTCACCAGGCCCATCATTTCAAAATGGTGGGAAGCGCTTTCTCAGCTATGTCTTGTGACCAGAGCAGAGGAAGTGCTAAATAGAGCCAGCTGCTGCCTGTCTCTGAGTCATGATATATAGCAGGAGGAAGATGCAGTGCTTCAAGTGTGCAACAACTGTCAGTTATGGCCACGTTACAGCAGGTGCTCTGGGAGGAGGATTTGGACCCCCCCCTTATCTACACCAAGTTACCAATACTTGTTTGATAGCTGCATTGGACAAGTTGAGACAAACCTACAGGGGCTCTTTCAATGGTCAGCTTTTATTAATGTATGCAAAAACCTTTATCCCAAATGGAAACTACTTAGTGTTTGCTGCATTTCAGCTTTAATTTGTTAGTCTCTAGTCTTTGTAAATCTGCTGGTCAGTCTGCTAGCCCATCCATCCCCCCTATCCATGCCCCCTGCCCCCTGATCTACATACAGGGCACCGGACGCATGGATTCCAATGGGGCGGGGGTGTGTTTTTTTGAAGCACGTGATTAAAGCCAGAGGCTCAAATATTCTTCAAAAAGGGTGGGCTCGGGGTGCAATGCTCTGCTCTGTGACAATAGCAAATGAATATTTGCTATTTTCACACTGATCCTCCTCCTGGCCAATCAGGAAGCGGGTCATGAGACCTGTCACCCGATTGGCTGAAAGGAGATGTGATCTGATTGGCTGCAAGGAGGGGGAGGGAGGAGAGGTTGGGGAACCGAGACGAGATCTGCCCATCACCTGGAGAGAGGCCACCACCCCCGGAGTGCTGCCTGCGAGATGGGGTAAGTGCCCCTGACTTACTGACCGAACGACGGGGGGGTCCAAACAGGTGGGAGCTTCAGTGCTGTAAGTGACCCAACCGAGGGGGCGGGGGTGGCCACTGCTGCTCGTCCATCTAACACTAACCTCCCCCCCCAGTCTGAAAATGCTTCATGGATGTCTCCATTGCTCCTCCATCCAGAGTGGAAACACCCTAAGATGGGAAGTGTTTTACTGGCCAGATCATCAGGTGAGAAAAAGGGGGAAAAAATCCTAAAAAAGGAAAAATGCAGTCCACCATATCTAATCTTGTTTTTGGATTTACATAAAAATTCAAAGCGTAAGCTCATAAATCAATACGTATTTACAAATATCAAAGCGTGGAGCATGGAAAAGTGGATGTGCCATCCATATTACTTTCCAGTAATTGTTACGATAATAACTAAAAATGTGCAGTGATTGAGCGTCCGTTCCCCATTGGGTATGCGTGGCACACTCAGTCATGAATTAATCTCCAATCTCCTGTGTTTCCGCGAGGAGCTCCTGTACCAGAAAGCCGCAAGTCATCTCCAGGAGCGCCTCGCAATCCTCCGATCCCTAATAGCGGAATGCGTTACGATGGAGTCAGCGCCTGTAATCATGACAGGCCATTTCCCGCTAAGAATAACAGACAGGATATGTAGCTGCAGGAATCTCGGTGATTTATTACACTTGTCACTGCGTTACCAAATCAACCCCAAGGCCTCTGGAACTTTCAGATAGACGGGGTCTGTGCAATAATAATGAGACGACTGATGAGCGCAGATCCTTGGAGAGCATTGAGGAGTATCGATGTTCAGGTGTGTGGGTGACGAGCATGGAGAAAAAGTGCCTAAGAACAGTTCTTGTTCGTTATCTAAGACTAGACCAACTGTAACTTCTTGCCGAATACAGCAAAACAGATGAGCTTTAATGTCAAGTCGCCATGCTTATCCGTCCACAGCAACCAGGACATGGGGTGGGCAGGAGGGATTGCCGCCCAGGGCGCAACAGGCTCCAGATCACTGGCTAGCAACCACTGGGCTGCTCTGTCAGCTACTGCTATCATATTGTGCTCCAAAGTGCCCACTCTCTGCCCACAATGAAAAATATACTGCGCAATTGCAACTACACTATATTACCAAAAGTATTGGGACACCTGCCTTTCAGGGCCGTTTTTAATATTGATTGGACCCTGGGCAAAAATTTTCTTGCAGGCAGGACTTTCAGGCATGCCCCTTTGTTTCCCCAGTGGTCAGTATTCAGTATAGGTGATGGTGGATATGACCTCAGGGGGGCATGATATGCATATGAATGCTGCCTTTATTTATGTATCAATGCGCCAGCCGCCACTATTTACATATGAATGCTGCCACTATTTACATATCAATGCCGGTTATTTACATGTAAACACAGGGTCTGCAGGTGAGTCATGTATTCAAAGAGAGAAAACGCACTCCAAGGTCCCAGGAGAAAATTTTTAATGTGAACCGAAAATATTACAGGCAGGAGGCACAGCACAACTGTAAGGGTTAACGCGTTTCACGGATCTGGAGTCCGCTTAGTCATAATCTGCAGGTGAGTCATCTGTACACAACAATAGGGCAGAGCTGGGCAGCATTAGTAGCAGCACTTCACACTTAGATATCGGGACACAGCACAGGACTAAAACTTCAAGGGAATTTAAACCAGCATAGTTGTCAAGTATGAGGCAGCTGCTTTGGGACCCACAACAATGACAGGGCCCAGGGCAACTGCCCCTGTTGCTCTGCCTTAAAGACGGCCCTGCTGCCTTTATACGCACATGAACTTTAATGGCATCCCAGTCTTAGTCCGTAGGGTTCAATATTGAGTTGGTCCACTCTTTGCAGCTATAACAGCTTCAACTCTTCTGGGAAGGCTGTCCACAAGGTTTAGGAGTGTGTCTATGGGAATGTTTGACCATTCTCCCAGAAGCGCATTTGTGAGGTCAGGCACTGATGTTGGACGAGAAGGCCTGACTTGAAATCTCCACTCTAATTCACCTCAAAGGTGTTCTATCTGGTTGAGGTAAGAACTATGTGCAGTCCAGTCAAGTTCCTCCACCCTAAACTTGCTCCCCCATGTCTTTATGGACCTTGCTTTGTGCACTGGTCCAAATCATTTGGTGGAGGGCGATTCTAATGTGGGGTTGTTTTTCAGAGGTTGGGCTTTTCCCCTTAGTTCCAGTGAGGCATTAGCATACCAAGACATTTTGGACAATTTCATGCTCCCAACTTTGTGGGAACAGTTTGGGGATGACCCCTTCCTGTTCCAACATGACTGTGCACCGCTGCACAAAGCAAGGTCCATAAAGACATGGATGAGTGAGTTTGGGCTGGAGGAACTTGACTGGCCTGCACAGAGTCCTGACCTCAACCCAATAGAACACTTTTGGGATGAATTAGAGCAGAGACTGTGAGCCAGGCCTTCTTGTCCACATCAGTGCCTGAACTCACAAATGCACTTCTGGAAGAATGGTCAAAATTCCCATAGACACACCCCTAAACCTTGTGGACAGCCTTCCCAGAAGAGTTGAAGCTGTTATAGCTGCAAAGGTTGGGCCAACTCAATATTGAACCCTACAGACTAAGACTGGGATGCCATTAAAGTTCATGTGTGTGTAAAGGCAGGCACCCCAATACTTTTGACAATATAGTGTGCCTTCTATTTGCTAGAAAGCAAGTCAACACATGTGTAATGCACACTCTATGCCAGTCAGAGCAAGGGGGAAGAATTGGCACAGGATGGTACACCCCATTCTACAGCATGTATTAGGAGCAGAAGAGGGGGTGCACTCATCTCTGTCCTGGGCACTGAACCAGCCTCTCAGTACTGACAGCAGCTCAAAGCATGCTCCCAGCACACTGACCGAGGTGTCACCTGTCAAGGATCAGGAGTCAGTGGGAACAGGCTCTTGACTACTGTGAAAGCCAATCACAGCGGTCACATGATGCAGAAGCTGTGCCACCTCCCAGCACCTCTTTAAGTGGGCTTTAATGCCCAGGAGGCAGTGCAGCTTCTGTATCATGTGTCTGCTGTGATTGGCTTTCACCGCAGTCACATGATATTGCTGGCTATCATTCAGCATTAAGTGGTGAATGAATTACCTTTTAATTATGGGTAAGGGCTTGATACTAACACAATGGAATAAAAACCTTAATTTAATAAAATGTTTCACTGCTGAACTGACATACTGTATAACTGATATATAAGTCGGTTACTGATGTGTCCTATTTAAGGATCACTGGAAACTCTTCCTAAATTCTTTGCCTGTCCTAGAGGATCAGAGGCTACCGCAGTGCATTTGCTCACCCCGGATCGCATGGTTCAATAAGACCATGCAATCCGGTTGCAGTACTTTTGGTACAGTGTGGTGCGATTTTAGCCCATTCAAAATGAATGGGCTGAAAGTGCACTGCACAGAACTGCATGTGAATCATACAGGAATCACACAGCATTCCTGTGTGATTCACATGCATTTCTAGTGTGAAGGAGCCCCAAAGCTGATGCTATATAAAGACACATATGAATGCAGCTCTGTATGCCTTAACTCTAACTCTAAAGTGGAACTTTGCCCTTAAAGTGGTTGTAAATGTAGCACCCCCTAGTGTGCTACTTGTGTGAGTGTAGGCAAATTTATGTTTTGGCTCAGGCCTCATACACACGGGCATATCTTAAAAAATAAACAAAAAGTCGGGCCTTTATGCATCGGCGTTAATGAGCGTTAATGAGCGTTAGTGAGCGTTGGCGTCAATAGACGTTTTTTTTTTTTTAAATCAGCCCTCTGCTATTTTTCAACCTAAAAACGCCAGCATCAAAAAACGCTGGTTAATGCCAGTACAGCGTTAGTGGGCGTTAGTGAGCATTTTGTGGCGTCGTCCTCAAAAAACGCCAAAATGTTACAGCCTCAGAACGCGCTAGTTACAGCTCACTAACGCCTTATAGTTAACCTGTGAGTCCTAATTGGGTCATGGGTTTACTGCAGGTTAGGCTGGATGACTCATACAGGGAGGTCTCTGGTGCCTCCCGCTGGTTCTGGAAGTTTGAAGAAATTTCTAGAAGCTATGAAGGGCGGACGCTGGCCAGCCAGGAGGGTTGATCTGCATACTTAGGGGTGTTTGGCCAATCCCCAGGCAGTGTGTCTGGCATGGTGGTTGAGCCAGCCCTTAAATATGGATGAGTCATGCCAGCAGGAGAGTCAGGTGGAAGATGTAGTGCTTAGGAGACTGTTGGTGGCCTTGGAGGAGAGCCCCTGTTCTGAGCTCTGCAGAGTGTAACTTCACCACCTTGCTTTCTGAAAACTCAGACAAGCTGCCGTACATACAGTAAATTCAGGATTTTGAATGGCTGTAGAGGACAGAGACTGCAGTTAAATAGGTACAACTTATGTGAGAGGATTTGTTTCATCTATGTGTATCACGTGGGGATGTTCACTACACTGGGTATATGTAAGGGTTTACAACCACTTTAAATTATAACAAAAACTTCTCTTGTAGGACTGCTATATAATACATATTTCAGCTTGCAGTGCAAGGTTTGTCAAAGTTGCAGAGCACTCACAACTGCTTCCCTCACTTATAGCTCATCCATCTATGGGAAAAACCTTAGACTGCAAAAAAATTGACATAGAACAAGACAGAAATGTATTCTATGTGTTGATTTATTCATATTCCAATCAAGGTTTTTGATATGCTCTTTGCCTGAAACCTGGAAATCAACAGAAAAGAATTTCGGGAAATCATTGTACTATAATATACCTGTGTCTGAGAGTACGAGAAGGAGAGGGAAGCAGAGCATGGTGTACTTTCACCTGCCTCTCTGGATTCGGTGAGTGTCTGGCTCAGCTGAGACAGAGAAAACGTTTTTTGCATAGAAATCAGCAGTTCTGTAGATTGTTCTACTCTGTTCTTTGTCTCCAGTCTCTCCCCTCCCGCAGCCTCTTCAGCTTGATGATGGGAGATGGGGCTGCAGATATCTATATCTATTTTAAAGGGAGTGATGGCTTCAGCTATACTACTATGGGTATACACCTATACATCAGCCATAACTTTTTGACCACCTGCCTGATATTGAGTAGGTCCCCAAAACAGCCCTGACCCACCGAGCCACGGACTCCTCTAGATCTCTGAAGGTATGCTGTGGTATCTGGCTGGCACCATTGTGTAGGTCCCCAAAACAGCTCTGACCCATTGAGGCATGTACTCTGCTAGACCTCTGAAGGTATGCTCTGGTATCTGGCACCATTGTGTAGGTCCCCAAAACAGCTCTGACCCATTGAGGCATGGACTCTACTAGACCTCTGAAGGTATGCTTTAGTATCTGGCACCATTGATTAGGTCCCAAAACATCTCTGACCCATCGAGGCATGGACTCTACTAGACCTCTGAAGGAATGCTTTGATATCTGGCAACATTAAGTAGGTCCCCATAACAGCTCCGACCCATCGAGACATGGACACCACTAGACCTCTGAAGGTATGCTGTGGTATCTGGCACCATTGAGTAGGTAGCCAAAACAGCTCTGACCGATCGAGGGATGGACACCACTAGACCTCTGAAAGTATGCTGTGGTATCTGGCACCATTGAGTAAGTCCCCATAACAGCTCTGATTCATCGAGGCATGGACACCACTAGACCCCTGAAGGTATGCTGTGGTATCTGGCACCATAGAGTAGGTCCCCATAACAGCTCTGATTCATTGAGGCATGGACACCACTAGACCCCTGAAGGTATGCTGTGGTATCTGGCACCATTGAGTAGGTCCCCATAACAGCTCTGACCCATCGAGGCATGCAATCCACTAGATCTCTGAAGGTTTGCTGTGGTATTTGGAACCATTGGGAAGGTTCCCAAAACAGCTACGACCTATCGAGGCATGGACTCCACTAGAGCTTTGAAGTTATGCTGTGGTATCTGGCACCATTGAGTAGGTCCCCAAAAAAGCTCTGACCTGTTGAGGTATGGACTACACTAGCCTAAAAATAATAAAAATAATAAACACCAGGCCCTTGCATATTTTCAAAATTAGTGAACACCCATAGATCATTCACCCCTTAATGGTGTTTGTTGTCACCATAACCAAACACATAGTAAAAAGATACCTGAGTAACCAACCGGGTTTCGAAAGTGACAACAGAGTCATAATAGGGTTAAATAGCAAAAATGTAAACTTTATTATTTGCTTTGGTATCAAAATGCAAAATGCTTAATCAAAAATTTTATTTCTAGCACTAAAAAACATCTCAATCCCAGCATTATTGAGTCACTCAGATCATGACTGCACGGACTACACTAGACCTCTGAAAGTATGCTGTGGTATTGGGCACCATTGAGTAGGTCCCCAAAACAGTTCTGACCTAGCATGGCATGGACTCCACTAGACCTCTGAAGGTATGTTGTGGTATCTGGCACCATTGAGTAAGTCCCCATAACAGCCCTGACCGATCGAGGCATGGACTCCACTAGACCTCTGAAGGTATGGTGTGGTATCTGGCACCATTGAGTAGGTCCCCATAACAGCCCTGACCGATCGAGGCATGGACTCCACTAGATCTCTGAAGGTATGTTGTGGTATCTGGCACCATTGAGTAAGTCCCCATAACAGCCCTGACTGATCGAGGCATGGACTGCACTAGATCTCTGAAGGTATGGTGTGGTATCTGGAATTGAGCCTTCAGTAGCAGATTCTTTAAGTCCTGTAAGTCTGAAGTGGAGCCTTCATGGATTAGACTTGTTTTCCGAGCACATTCCACAGTGGTTGGATTGGACTGAGATCTGGAGAAATTGGAGGCCATTTCAACACCTTGAACTTGTTGTGTTCCTCAAACCATTCTTGAACAATGAATGACAGGACCCAAGGTTTCCCAGCAGAACATTGCCTAAGGCATCACACTTCCTCCGCTGGCTTGCGTTCTTCTCATAGTGCACCCTGGTGCCATCTCTTACCCAGGTAAGTGACACACACACACCCAGCCATCCACATGATGTAAAAGAAAATGTGATGCATCAAACCAGGCCACCTTCGTACATTGTTTGGTGGCCAAGTTCTGATGCTCCCATGTTCATTGTAGGTGTTTTTGGCTCTGGACATGGATCAACATGACCGGTATATGTCTACGCAACCTCACACACAACAAACGGAGATGCCCATTTTCTTTTGCTTTCAACACACTTCAGAGACAACATGTTTACTTGCTGCCTAATATATCCCACTAACTCTTGGATGCCATTGCAACAAGATAATCAATGTTATTCACTTAAAGTGGTTGTAAACCCTTACATGTACCTAGTGACGTGACTGGGCTCAGGTGATACACAGAGATGAAACAAATCCTCTTACATAAGTTGTACCTGTTTATCTATAGAGATCTTTCCCATACATCCATTCAAAGTGCAGAATTTACACAGCATCTCTCAGCAATGAAAAGCAGGGGGTGGAGAGCTGAAGTTACATCAGTCAGGAGAGCTCTGAGAGCTGATTGGAGGGAAGGGACACACCCCCTTCACACAGCACACAGGAACAGAGCTGAGGCTGTCAATCAGCTGGAGATCCCTCCCCTGTCACCTTTTTCCCTTGGTGTCAGGAAAACTTGTCAGAAGTGATTCATGCAGATAGCAGAGGAAGGAGGAAGCAAAAATGGCACTTAGTGCTCTGGATTGAGACAAGTACACCTTATAGAATCATATGCTTTGTTCATATTTAATGTCTGAGGTTTACAACCCCTTTAACCTGTCAGTTGTCATAAGGTTATGGCTGATCAGTGTATATCCTTCCTGTGTGCATACAGCCAGCTCTCCCACTGATGTCTCTAGGCTCAGTGATTTTGATATAGGACATGCACCCACACTGTCTGGAATACACCCTAATGACATTACCAGGGGTCAAGTTTAAAAGCCAGCTCCGTGCTCAACTTACTGTTGGACTTAGCATAGACATGTGCAGAATGAAAAAATTGGTTTAGTTTCGATTCGCTATTTACACAAATTAGTTTAGTTAAATTTGTTAAATCCGTTTTTGGAATTCGTTTATTCGTATTCGAATCTATTAAATTTTTTCGAATTTGAATTTGAATAGTTTTCAAATCAATTGTGAATAGTTTTCGAATTTGCTTTCCAATTTCCAAAGAGAATGATATAGAATAGAAAATAAGGGAATAGAATAGAAAAAAATAGAATAGAATAGAAAAGAATATAACAGAAAATAAAAGAATAGAATATAATACATTAAAACAGAACAAAATAGAACAGAAAATAAAACAATACAATAGAATATAAACACATAGAATAAAAAAAAAAATGAATAGAATAAAATTGAAAGAATATAACCATCTCCTGAAATTCTAATAGAAAAGAATAGAATTAAAAAAAAAAAAACAATAGCATAGAAAGAATATAACCATTTCCCAAAATTTAAATATAATCTATTTGAATTTGAATAGAATAGAATAGAAAATAACAGAATAGTACAGAAAAAAAACAATAGAATAGAAGAGAATAGAAAACATATAACCGTCTTCATAGTCTAATCTATTCTTTTCTATTCTATTCAATAGAAAAATTCTAATTCGGTTTGTTCCATTCGTATAGATGCGGTATTCATTATTATCGGGAATTCTGAAAAATTCTAATTCTGTTCGTTCCATTCGTATAGATGCGGTATTCATTATTATCGGGAATTCGGAAAAATTCTAATTCGGTTCTTTCCATTCGTATAGATGCGGTATTCATTATTATCGGTAATTCAGGAATTCATAAAAATTCTAATTCGGTTCATTCCATTCGTATAGATGCAGTATTCATTATTATCGGTAATTCGGAAATTCATAAAAATTCTAATTCGGTTCGTTCCATTCGTATAGATGCGGTATTCATTATTATTGGTAATTCGGAAATTCATAAAAATTCTAATTCGGTTCATTCCATTCGTATAGATGCGGTATTCATTATTATCGGGAATTCGTAAAAATTCTAATTCGGTTCGTTCCATTCGCATAGATGCAGTATTCATTATTATCGGGAATTCGGAAAAATTCTAATTTGGTTCGTTTCATTCGTATAGATACGGTATTCATTAACCACTTGCCGACCGCCGATCGGAGATTGACGGCGGCAAAGTGGCTCTGTAACGCAAACCGCCGTAATATTACGGCGGCCGCGAACTCGCGCCGTGAGCGCGCGCGGTCTCCGTCCCCTTATTACGGTAACCGTCCCGCTAGATGTCCCGGTCCGGTTTTTAGTAACCGGACCGCTACATCTAACTTTCCGGAAGACGGTTTACGGCAACGTCGCGGGCGCGGATCCCCCGCGCGCGCGCGAGTGCCGCGCTCAAGCGCCGGCGGCATTATAATGCCGCCAAACGCAATGTCTCGGTGAAACGGCGGCAGTTAGAGGCTAGCCGCCAGCCGTTCACCAATTACTTATGGCATAGATATGCTTACTTTGCTTGGTTTAATCTTAAAAAGGCTTAAGGGCTATTATTACTTATGACGTAGATACGCTTACCTTGCTTGGCTTAATCTTAAAAATGCTTAAGGGCTATTATTACTTATGGCGTAGATATGCTTA
>BLSH010235253.1:129743-147133 GCA_018402905.1 Glandirana rugosa | reverse complement strand
TCTAATTCGGTTCATTCCATTCGCATAGATGCAGTATTCATTATTATCGTGAATTCAGAAAAATTCTAATTCGGTTCGTTGCATTCGTATAGATGCGGTATTCATTATTATTGGTAATTCGGGAATTCAGAAAAAATCTAATTCGGTTCATTCCATTCGCATAGATGCAGTATTCATTATTATCGTGAATTCGGAAAAATTCTAATTTGGTTTGTTTCATTCGTATAGATGCGGTATTCATTAATATCGGTAATTCGGGAATTCTGGAAAATTCTAATTCGGTTTGTTCCATTCGTATAGATGCGGTATTCATTATTATCGGTAATTCGGGAATTCAGAAAAATTCTAATTCGGTTCGTTGCATTCGTATAGATGCGGTATTCATTATTATCGGTAATTCGGGAATTCCTAAAAATTCTAATTCGGTTCGTTGCATTCGTATAGATGCGGTATTCATTATTATCGGGAATTCGTAAAAATTCTAATTCGGTTCGTTCCATTCGCATAGATGCAGTATTCATTATTATCGGGAATTCGGAAAAATTCTAATTCGGTTCGTTTCATTCGTATAGATGCGGTATTCATTAATATCGGTAATTCGGGAATTTGGAAAAATTTTAATTTGGTTTGTTCCATTCGTATAGATGCGGTATTCATTATTATCGGTAATTCGGGAATTCAGAAAAATTCTAATTCGGTTCGTTGCATTCGTATAGATGCGGTATTCATTATTATCGGTAATTCGGGAATTCATAAAAATTCTAATTCGGTTCGTTGCATTCGTATAGATGCAGTATTCATTATTATCGGTAATTTGGGAATTCATAAAAATTCTAATTCGGTTCGTTGCATTCGTATAGATGCGGTATTCATTATGATCGAGAATTCGTAAAAATTCTAATTCGGTTCGTTCCATTCGCATAGATGCAGTATTCATTATTATCGGGAATTCGGAAAAATTCTAATTCGGTTCGTTTCATTCGTATAGATGCGGTATTCATTAATATCGGTAATTCGGGAATTCTGAAAAATTTTAAAGGAAATTCCAATACCTACCTATAATTTAATAGTTTATAACTATTATTAGGGTCAGTTCACACCACATGCAGTCCAGTGTGTTTTTTTTTCTGCATCAAAAATGCATGGAAAGCAGGTTATATGGCTTTCAATGGCATAGTTCACACCAGTGTAGTCAGTTCCAGCTCCAGAAAAAAAAGTAGAACATGCTGCATTTTTTCTGGACTGAACTGTACTGAAACGCGATAATACGCATCAAAAACGCACCGGAACGCACCAAAAACACGCTGGAACCCACCTAAATGCATTGGAACTCACATGTCCTTATTTTAACTAAAGAAAAAACTGCACTGGACTGCATCAAAAATGCACTGGAACACACCAAAAACGCATGCAGAAAAGCATCAGGAACGCATCTGGACTGCGTTTCTATGGTGTGAACTGGCCCTTATAGTTTTGATTATTATTATTTATTTATAATAAATAATAATAATAAAAAAAAAACTATAAGGCTCCATGCACATTATACATTAAAAAAAAAAATCCAAAAACGTCAGTAGCTTTGTAGTGAGTTTTGCAGCTTTTATCAGCGTTATTGCACTAGCGTTTTTGAGTGTTTTTTTTTCAATGGATCAAAAATGTCCAAAAAGGCTGGTGAGCCGCGTTTTTGAGTGTTTTTAAGCTTTCTGCATTTTTTTTGTGGTCAGAGGAACGATTCTTGAATGCGATTTTAGGGCGTTCTGACAACAGCCCATAAATTCCACTGCTGATAAATGACAATAAATGTCCATGTGTGCATAGAGGGGAGTTTATGGGCTGTTAGAAAAAACGCCCAAACGCCCAAAAAATGACAGTTTAACAGCTACAGTGTGCATGGAGCCTAATAATGATTAATAATTTGTTACGATCACTGACAGCCAAATTTGAAAGGAAATTCCAATACCTCCCTATAATTTCATAGTTTATAACCATTATTATAGTGTTTATTATTATTATTATTATTAATATATATAATAATTATAAAAAAATATAATAATGGCTATCAACTATTAAATTATAGGTAGGTATTGGAATTTCCTTTCAAATTATATTATTATAATTATAATAGAAATTATCCGAATTTTTTTGTTCTTTAGGATTTTCGAATTTCAGGATTTCCGTTCTTATTTTGGTTCTTTTAAATTTTCGGATTTTCATTTGTGATTCTGAGCTGCTGAATCGCTGATGGGAGTGGGGGGGGGGGGGCACATGGAGCTGAGCTGCTGAGTCATTTTTAGGAGGAGGAACTGAGCTGCTGAGTTACTGAATGGAAGAGGAGCAAGGGGAGCTGAGCTGCTGAATCAATGATGGGGGGGGGACATGGAGCTGAGCTGCTGAGTCACTTCTAGGAGGGGGAACTGAGCTGCTGAGTTGCTGAATAGAAGAGGAGCAAGGGGAGCTGAGCTGCTGCATCACTGATGGGAGGGAGAGCACATGGAGCTGAGCTGCTGAATCCCTTTTAGTAGGGGGAACTGAGCTGCTGAGTTACTGAATGGAAGAGGAGCAAGGGGAACTGAACTGCTGAATCACTGATGGGAGGGAGAGCACATGGAACTGAGCTGCTGAGTCACTTTTAGGAGGGGGAAGTGAGCTGCTGATTTACTGATTGGAACAGGAGCAAGGGGAGCTAAGTTGCTGAAACACTGATGGGAGGGGGAGCACATGGAGCTGAGCTGCTAAGTCACTTTTAGGAGGGGGAGCTGAGCTGCTGAATCACTGATGGGAGGGGGAGCACATGGAGCTGAGCTGCGAAATCACTTTTAGGAGGGGGAACTGAGCTTCTGAGTTACCAATTGGAAGAGGAGCAAGGGGAGCTGAGCTGCTGAATCACTGATGGGGGAGGGGGCACATGGAGCTGAGCTGCTGAGTCACTGATGGGAAGGGGAACAGATGGAGCTGAGCTGCAGCGTCACAGATGAGGGGGTAAACAGGAGGATCTATGCTGACGAGTCACTGCTGGGAAGTGGAAGCAGAGCTGCTGAGTCAATGCTGGAAGGAGGGAACTGAGCTGTGGAATCACTAATGGAATGGGGAGCAGTGACCGTGAGCTCTTAATTCACTTCTAGTAGAGGTCAGCAGTGTAAGCTGAACTGTGGAGTCACTGCTTGGCATAGAGGAGGGGGTGGGGGGCGCTGAGCTACTATGCCACTGCTGGGAGGGGGAGCAGTGTGATCTGAACTGCTGGGGGAGGAAGAAGCTGAGTTGGTGAATCAGTGCTGGGAGGGGTAGAGGGGTAGTAAAAGTGCTAAATTGATTATTCCTGCTAGTAATGATGAGCAGTTTGAGCAGCATTCTTGAGTCACTGCTGGAAGAAGAGCGCAGGATGAGCTGAGATGAGCTGAGCTGCGCTGTAGTGTCACTGCTAGGTTAAGAGGAGCAGAGCTGCCGAGTCCCTGCAGAGAGGGGTAGCAGAGCTGCTGAGACACTGTAAAGAGGATGAGCAGGATGAGCTGAGATGCTGAATCACTTTTGGGAGGAGGAAGCAAAGTGAGCTTCTGAAAGAACAATTCCAGAATGCCTGCTGAGAACTTTGAAGATGAATTGATCCACAAAGCTTGCAGCTTCAGAGTTTAATAAGAGCCTATTTTTAAAGGTTATTTATTGCTTTTAAAAAATGTAAAAACTTGAATGCTTGTGGCCTGGACACATTTACTATTTTTACACAAACTTTTTGTGAAGGCCCCAAACAGTTGTGCCTCAAGGATTACCACACTACAACTGCTGTCATGGAGGGTCCACACCAATCCATGACAGTTGTGGTCTTCCTCAGCGCTAGCACTTATGGTAAATTCATCCTTTTTTTAGGTTCTGAGACCATCTATCCATCCTTACTCCAACCCCGCTGTGTTCTTGTAAACACCACCTGGAAGCTGCAGCTACTTGTAATAAATTCCTTCACTGGAGGAAAGAAGAGATTTCACACATGTAATAGTCCCCCGGCTTCCTTCCCGCTAGTCCATGATTGAAACAGTATCCATACATATGGAAAACAGATGCGCTCAGAACTACCATATAGGCAATTAGTGAGTCCCGCACTGGGGATACAATACAGCTTGGCAGAAGACCAATATTTAAATTTTTCTTCCTTTTCTTCATCAATCAATGTGCAGACATTACAACACCGCTGTCCCAATCCATGCGTATCTAGTCAGCGGCTCGGCAATATAGATGGGTGTCTGGGGGTCGCCACTGAATGTGTTAGATTACAGAGCATGGCTCTGGCAGCTTGTCGTTTTATACTCATTAGCACGTTGTCACAGCTCTCGGATGGGATCTCTTGAGACACAACTCGTAGAATTATCTCACTTTTCCTTTAATGCTTATTGACCAGAAAAGTGTTAACTAAGGCTTGCTGCGAGACAAAGAGGTTACTTGAAAAAGGTTAACTGACTGCCAGACTAGGGGGACCAGGTGAGCCGTGAAGGACACAGAAAATATAAAGTAGGGTCTTTGAAGTGACCCATACCTTTTCCTATGTAGGGCAAAACAAAGGGTCAATTCCACCCCCCTTGACATCAGCACATAACCTTTTTTGGACCTATTTATATCATTAACACAGTGACAGGGCTGGACCCTGTCACTGTGGAAAAAGAGGTAAAAGGCACACACGGCTCTGGTTCTCACTTTCAGATTTCTCCAAGTTTTGTAATTTCTGGATTGAGTTCTGAAGTTCAGAGGCTTTAAAGTGTCTGTAAAAATACAGATTATGGGGCTTCCGAATGGCTGTTCCAAGCAGATAAGATTGGTCTTTCAGTTTTCTCCAGTTTTTATAATTCCTGGATTGGGTTCTTGAGCTTAGAGGTTTCGAAGAGTCCTGGGAGGGAAGAAGACTCCAGCCTTCTGTCCAGTTCCAGGTGAGTACATCCTTTATATTCAAGGGGCTTTCTGAAGTTCAGGGCTGCACCTGAAAGACAGCAGGTCCCTACCAGGGCAGGGCATGGGTCAGAGCAGCAGGGAGCTCCTATCTCCTGGGTGTAGACATGAACTGCAGATAGCCTCTTGATTATGAAGGCTGTGCACACCTAAACCTGGATATAGGGTTGGAGTCTTCATCCCTCCCAGGACTCTTTGAACCCTCTGAACTCTAGAACCGAATGCCAGAATTACAAAACCTGAAAGACCAATTTTCTCTGCTTAGAACTGCCATTCTGGAGCCCCTCAATCTGGATTCGGGAGAACCCTGTGTGCCATTTAACTCTTCTTCCACAAGGGCAGGGCCCAGCACTCCACATGAGTAAGCTCCGGTGGGTAGAGTGAAACGTGTTGGGGGCATGGCCTGGTGGGGGTCCATGTTGAGACTGCCATTCACTATCACACAGCAGGCTTTGACTTGACATGCGGCTCCCGGGACAACTATCACTCTCTACCATTGCTTGAAGCATAGATAGGCTCCCTTCCCATTCAGTACTCACATCGGCGGGCACAGGACTTCATTCCCATACAGCCTCAGTGACTCGCACACATATCTTGGTTCGTAGGGCCCAGCACTGTCACAGAGCATTATGTTGCTCATTAATGTGCATTGCATTAAGGCAACATATTATAAATGTGGGTTTTCCAGTGCACCCTACTGTGTCAAAATCTAGATGTAACCCTTTTTTTTTGCAGTGCCAAGCACTGCACTGCTCTGCACACCGCCATGTGTTCCAAGTTCTCATGTTATTTAAAATTAATGGAACCACAACACATGTTACACAATGGGCATGTGCCCTTCCCATGTTATTCCATTCGTATAAGCTTCAAACTAACGTATGGAAGCTCACAAAGGCCTGTTGACTCGTTCCCCGCCCCCATGTGACAGTGCTGGGCCAATCACAAGGCACCTAGTACTGTCACATGAGGGAGTGAGCTACATACTCACATGTACCTGGAAGTGGTAGGTATTTAAATTTGCTGCCTGCTAGTGCAAGGGCACTGAAGGTCAAAACTTCTGAAGTTATATGCAAATCTTTATGTTCCTTGCAAAAGTCATGGGTAACCCCAATCTTCCCACCTCCCAAACTTCTGTATTCCTCAGTAAGGCTGCCTGTCATGTTAAAAGACCAATCTGGAAGCTGAAAAGGTGGGAGCGACTGAGATCATTTGCAGACAACTTCAGCAATCTACAGTATTTTTGCTCTTCACTGTAGTTAACACTATCAGATGTTCATGAGCAGCCGTGTGCTTTTATATATTCAGAACGGCAGTTTTTAGAAAAATGGAACACTGGCACTGTAGGCTTAGAGGATTAATTAACTGATCTTTATGCAATTCCAAAACTATATTACATTGACACAACAAGGGATGCCAGAACTATGATACACTGACACAAGGGGTGCCAGGACTATGATACACTGACACAAGGGGTGCCAGAACTATGATACACTGACACAAGGGGTGCCAGAACTATGATACACTGATACAAGGGGTGCCAGGACTATGATACACTAACACAAGGGGTGCCAGGACTATGATACACTGACACAAGGGGTGCCAGGACTATGATACATTGATACAAGGGGTGCCAGGACTATGATACACTGGCAGAAGGGGTGCCAGAACTATGATACACTAACACAAGGGGTGCTAGGACTATGATACACTGGCACAAGGGGTGCCAGAACTATTATACACTGACACAAGGGTTTCCAGGACTCTGATATATTTACGCAAGGGGTTCCAGGACTATGATACACTGACACAAGGGATGCCAGGACTATGATACACTGACACAAGGGTTGCCAGGACTATGATACACTGACACAAGGGTTGCCAGGACTATGATACACTGACACAAGGGGTGCCAGAACTATGATATACTGACACAAGGGGTGCCAGGACTATGATACACTGACACAAGGGGTGCCAGGACTATGATACACTGACACAAGGGGTGCCAGGACTATGATACACTGACACAAGGGGTGCCAGGACTATGATACACTGACACAAGGGTTTCCGGGAGTATGATACACTAACACAAGGGTTTCCGGGACTATGATATATTGACGCAATGGGGTGCCAGGACTATGATACACTGACACAAGAGTTTCCAGCACTAAGATACACTAACACAAGGGTTTCCAGGGCTATGATACACTGACACAAGGGGCTCCAGGACTATGATACACTGACACAAGGGGTGCCAGGGCTATGATACACTGACACAAGGAGTGCCAGGACTATGATACATTGATACAAGGGGTGCCAGGACTATGATATACTGACACTTAGAGCCCCAAAACAATGAAACACTGACAGTAAGAGCAATAACAATCAGACACTGACACTTTGAGCCCAAGAATGATGACACACTGACGCTTAGAGCTCAAGAATGATCATCCACTGCCACTTAAAACCCAAGAACAATGGCTCACTGACACCTAAAGCCCAAGAACAATGACCCACTGACAATGACAGCAGAAGAACAATGACACACTGACACTTGGGGCCCAAGGACGATGATCCAGTGACAATTAGAGCCCAAGAACAATGACCCACCGATGCTGACAGCAGAAGAACAATGACACGCTGATACCTGGGGCCCAAGCACAATGATCTACTGACAATTAGAGCTCAAGAATGATCACCCACTGACACTTAAGGCCCAAGAACAATGAATCACTGACACCTAAAGCCCAAGAACAATGAACCAACGAACGCTGACAGCAGAAGAATAATGACACACTGACACTTGGGGCCCAAGGACAATGATCCACTGACAATTAGAGCCCAAGAACAATCAGACACCAACACTTTGAGCCCTAGAATGATGGCACACTGACACTTCAAGCTCAAGAATGATCACCGGCTGATACTTAGAGCCCAAGAATAATGACTCACTGACACTCAAAGCCCAAGAACAATGTCCTATGGACACTTAGAGCCCCAGAACAATGTCCTACGGACACTTAGAGCCCCAGAACAATGTCCTACTGACACTTAGAGCCCCAGAACAATGTCCTACTGACACTTAGAGCCCCAGAACAATGTCCTACTGACACTTAGAGCCCTAGAACAATGTCCTACTGATACTTAGAGTCCCAGAACAATGTCCTACTGATACTTAGAGCCCCAGAACAATGTCCTACTAAAATTTATAGTCCCAGAACAAAGACACACTGCCACTTAGAACTCAGAACACTCTTAGATAGATAGATAGAAACATTTTATCATGACTTCACTGCCAGTCTGTATGTCACATTTACATGTCAGGACACCATACAGTTCCTTAAGATAATGACGATCAGAACACTGCCTATACCGTCACTACAATTCCCATCACGTTTACACCTTCCCGTTTCTGCCGCACCACCACCATCCGCAAGGCGTTCATTTTCAGATATTACAAATGGGAGTTTTATATGGCGTGCTGTGTGTGAATTAATGTGAAAATATCAGATCCCCTCTTGGAGTTAATTCAGCATTTTCAGGTCTATGCGATATCCGCGTTCTTCATGCACGCTCAAATTGAATATCACAGCGGGATGTAAACTCGTGTCTGATGTGTTCCTGAGGAAATTGATTTCTTTATATACAGATCGCAAACGCAGTCCCGTACCTACCTGCCTTTGGGCTTACCTTTTATTTGGACATCAAGTCAGTAAACATATATTCCCGAGGCTGATAGCCAGGTATAGATTACTTCACAGCAGTTGGGAAGTGTTTATTGAAATTTGTATTGAAATTTCTGAGATTAAACTGCGCTTTTGTCAACACGGGATGCCATATACAGCGGTGTAACAAAGGATGCCACACTGTACAGCAGTAAGAGGAAGACAATTGTTGCTTAAGGAGGACAAGAGATCCATATGATAAAGGGAAAGTTTTGTGAGTACACTTTTCCAGTTATTATAATTATTGATTTTGTTTACCTGAAGGTAATTGTTGACATGACTTCCCCTTTCAGCATTTTACATGCTTGCTATTTCATATTTTCAAAACTGCTCTCTCTAGTGGCCATCTATATGCTATCTGTATGCCACCTGCCACTTGGCATGTGAGAGCTCAGCTCATTTACTCTTTTTTTCGACTTTAACACACATTAAGGTGCCTACGGCTTTAACTTACTTTTCTGATGTGTTTTTATGCTTTGGTGATTCTTCAGTGATGTTTTTTTTGAGGCTTTGATGAAGCTTTGCAAATGCCCTGTGTGTGTTGATTTTCAATTTGTTTTAAAGGGGCCCAATAAAACCCCAGCTCAGTAGTACCCCCACTCAGCAGATCCCCAACTCATTATTACCCTTATTCAGCAGATGCCCAGCTTATTAGTTTCCTTGTTCAGGAGATCCCTTGCTCAGTAGTACCCCCAGCTCTGCTGATGCCCCACTCAGTAGTAAACTCCAGCTCGCTGATCCCCTGCTTAGTAGGATCCCCCAGCTATGCAGATCCCCCCACTCAGTAGTAACCCCCAAAACTGCTGACCTCTCACTCAGTAGTAACCCCCACTTCTACCAATCCTCTGGTTTGCTAATCCTCCTCTCTCTGGTCCCCACGCAACTACAACTATATTACTCCTACACTGTGCTCCATGTGTGACATTGCTAGTTTTTCCTGCTCTAGTCCCTCAGCTCAGCTGATCCTCTGCCACTCTGTCCTCTTTCCTTAGCTCCCAATCACCTTCAGCTATAAAGGTCCCATGTTGCACACCATATGTGTTGTTTGATGCTCCGTTCCAGTCTGGACCTCCCTCACCTTCCTGCTGCACACCAGATGTGACATCTGCACCAGAATATATACACATATATATAATTATTTTATTTCAGGTACTTCTATAGCGCTGTCAATTTATGCAGCGCTTTACATATACATTGTACATTCACACCAGTCCCTACCCTCAAGGAGCTTACAATCTAAGGTCCCTAACTCACCTTCATACGTATACTAGGGACAATATAGACAGGATCTAATTTACCTACAGCATGTCTTTGGAGTGTTGGAGGAAACCGGAGTACCCGGAGGAAACCCAAACAGGCACAGGGAGAACATGCAAACTCCAGGCAGGGAGTGTTGTGGTTGGGATTTGAACCAGTAACCATTTTGCTGCCAGGTGAAGTTGCTATCCACTACACCACTGTTTCAGCCTTTCTAGTACACTTTTTGTTTACCACTGTATCCTGGGATATCTCATACTTGCAATACCCACACAACAAAGCAAAGCTAAAACTGAATAAAAGCCTCTCAAAAGCTGCAGGTGGCATAAGCAAGCGTTGTCATAGACTTCTATGAAGGTTTTATAGATGCTTTGACGCACCAAGAAAGCATCATAGGGTATAATTTTTGAAGCAAAGCAAAGGATTCAGGTTCTGCTTGGCCAACAAATTCTAACTGGTTCCTTCCATCCTTCAATTGAAGAATATTGTGTGGGAGAACAGCAACAGGGTCTCCCATGTAGAGAATTTGTCAGGTTTATCAGCACCATTAGCTAAAGTTCCTGAAAGTCACATTTTTGGATTTCCAGTTGACAACAATGTGATCCATATACTGTACATATTCCTTCTCTCAACCCTTTTTGAAAAATAGATTTTGACCGTCTTTTTCCACCAAGACCTCCACCGATTGGGCTTGATGGGCCACTTGGTGTTTTCTGCTGCCTCTCTTCTATTCAGGGCCAGGACAAGGGGTAGGTAGGAGGGGAGGTAGAATTGCCCTGGGTGCAATGGTTTACTGTAGGGATGGGGGTGCCTTCCTTCTGTTACAAGGCTGAAAGGAGTAGTGAAAGCGGTAGTGAACTTAACAAGTGAGTGACTGCTGGGCATAGGATCCTAAGGTTGCACATCATGAATGGAGGGGGGGTGCACAGTTTCACATCTTTGGCAAGGGCACTGGAATGACATTTTCCCAGCACTGCTTCTATGTTCCTATGTTGAGGATCCTCATTAGAAGAGTCTCCCACATTCCAGATGAACCTGATTTGAGAAAATACCTTATATCAAGAAGTGGACACATTTTTGGATTTTCCAGGTAACAACGATGACATACATACTGTATACACCTTACTTATTTCAACCCTTAATGGAAAGTAGACTTTAACCATCTTTTCCACCAAGACCTTTACACCCCCCTCGCTTCCACTGTGCACTTTGACATTTCACCAACTGGACTTGATGGACCACTTAGTCTTTTCTGCTGCCTTTCTCCTATTTTCTTATGTTGAGGATCCTCATTAGAAGAGACGCTTGCATTCAAAATGAAACTGATTCAAGAAAATACCTGCTATTGAGAAGTGGAGTGGACACATTTTTGCATTTCCAGGTAACAGTGGTATGATACAAATACACCTTCCTTATCTCAACCCTTATTGTAAAGTAGATTTTGCACCATCTTTTCTATCACAACCTCCACACGACCCTCTCCTCCACTGTGCACTTGGATATTTCAGAGATTGGGCTTGATGGACCACTTGGTCTTTTCTGTCTCTTCTCTGTGTTCCTTTGTTGAGGGTCCTCATTAGAAGAGTCTCCTGCATTCTGGATGAAACTGATTCAAGAAAATTTCAGCTATCAAAAAGTAGACATATTTTTGGATATCCAGGTAACAGTGATACATATACACCTTCCTTATCTCAACGATTGGAAAGTAGACTTCGCACCATCTTTTCCACCAAGACCTTCACGCTGTCCTTTCTTCCACTGTGCACTTGATGGACCACTTGAGTCTCCTGCATTACCGAAGTCTCCTCCAAGATAAACATTTCATATTTCTAGACACAATAAAAGTATGAAAGGCGAAGCCGCCGTTTACATTATGTCTCTGCTCCACAGATGGCTTTCATTTCAGGGAAGGGAAGATATTAAATAGCGAGCGCAGTTTGTTGATGATTATAATTCAAGCATATTTGGCTTCCATGACATTGCCTTTTCCTCTTTAACATCGGCGTAGTACAGTAAGAAGTCAGCTTGGAGCAGCTGTAACTCTTTTGGCCCTTGCAATGAATAGTAATAAATATACATTGATAAGTGATGTCTGGAAGATTTTCTTTGTTTCTGTTAACAGTGGGAATGGCGATGAGACAACCAGGCGAATTGAAGTATTCACACATTGCACCTTTTTTTTACTCTTTTTTTTTTTACACTTTTTTAAAGTATACCTAAACCCAAGAAAAAAAAATTAAAATATTGCAGATTACCAGCCCTTAGATATGATCGCTGCATTAGTATTATCCTTTAGGCTTTTTTGTCTTTAGTTTCACCTGGTGATCCTGCCAGTAACACACTTCTTTTCCTTCAGGTGACAACGCTTACTCACGGTACTGTATCTATGGAGGAGCAATGTTGTCACTCTAGGACAGGAAGTGTGTTAGGACTACAGAACACCTCTGTCTCTCCTCATCTCTATAAGGCCTTGTTTACATTTGTGATGCCCTCTGAGGAGCAATCGACATTCCAATCGCTCTTAAAAGGGCATTTGACAAGCAGTGAGGAGGCATTATAACCTCTTGTTTTAACTCCTTAAACCTCACACCAACATACCACAACCCCAGTTTGCGAGGAAAAAAATGGAGAAAAGCAGGTGCCAAGAAAGTTGGCTAAAACATCATTTTATTATAGCATGTGAACAACAGTCAAAAAATACAACGTGTTTCGGCCATCAGGCCTTAATCATGAGGCATGATTAAGGCCTAATGGCCGAAACACTTTGGCTTTTTGGTTCATGTGCTATAATAAAACAATGTTTTAACTGACTTTCATGGCACCAGCTATTCTCCCTTGTTTGCATGGATTACATGGAGGTTTTCAGAGACTTCCCAGGCTGAGTGTTTTCTTCCTGAGGCTTTACACAGGAGGTAGTAGCTCGGATGCACCTGTTCCAGCAGTTTGCGGGGTGTCCCCATTCAGTTAAATGGGTTGTGTTCAGCAGGCAGTCCTGCCCACTGAACGCATCAGCAGGGATAATGTTTGTATCATACACCCCCATCTGCTGCCTTTGCAGCTTAAGGGGAGCAGTTAGGGAGCACTAAAAACACGTCTCAACCATGCATTTTTACTACCCTCGAACTACAAAGGTGAATGAGGCCTAAGACCCCCTTCATAGCTTTCCATTGCGGTTCTTTGCTGAAACACATGCATTGCCACAATGAACATTAAGACATGTTACGTGCTTTAGTGCATTGTGGTGCCATTAGTTGGCTCCCCAGCACATTAACTCAAAATCCCTCCAATCCCCATTTGTTGCAGCACACCACAATGCACAGTAATGTACTACCATGCATTGTGGTGATCTGCAACAAAAAAATGGAGTTTGTCTGATTTTTTTTTTGTCTTTTCTGGTGTGTTTGCAGAATATTTATTTGAATAAGTTCACATTAAGACGCTAGTGCAATAATGCACCAGTACCAACAGGTGTGAATGAGCCTTTACATGGGGGGGGGGGGTCTGTAGTCCACAGAGGAGATTTGGGCAGTGTTCATACAGTGCCTTGAAAAAGTATTCATACCCCTTGAAATTATTCATATTCATAGTTACAGCCAAAAACATAAATGTATTTTATTGGGATTTTATGTGATAGACCAACACAAAGTGGCACATAATTGTGAAGTGGGAGGAAAATGATGAATGGTTTTCCAATTTTTTTACAAATGAATATGTGAAAAGTGTGGGGTACATTTGTATTCAGTCCCCTTTACTCTGATACCCCTAACTAAAATCTAGTGGAACCAATTGCCTTCAGAAGTCACCTAATTAGTAAATAGAGTCCACCTGTGTGTAATGTAATCTCTGTATAAATACAGCTGTTCTGTGAAGCCCTCAGAGGATTGTGAGAGAACCTTAGTGAACAAACAGCATCATGAAGGCCAAGGAACACATCAGACCGGTCAGGGATAAAGTTGTGGAGAAGTATAAAGTAGGGTTAAATTATAAAAAAAATATCCCAAGCTTTGAACATCTCATGGAGCACTGTTCAATCCATCATCTGAAAATGGAAAGAGTATGGCACAACTGCAAACCTACCAAGACATGGCTGTCCACCTAAACTGACCAGCCGGGCAAGGAGAGCATTAATCAGAGAAGCAGCCAAGAGGCCATGGTAACTGGAGGAGCTGCAGAAATCCACAGGTTAGGTGGGAGAATCTGTCCACGGGACAACTATTAGTCATGCACTCCATAAATCTGGTCTATATGGCAAGAAGAAAGCCATTGTTGAAAGTCCCATTTTCAGTTTGCGAGAAGTCATGTGGAGGACACAGCAAACATGTGGAAGAAGGTGCTCTGGTCAGATGAGACCAAAATTGAGCTTTTTGGCCTAAAAGCAAAACGCTATGTGTGGAGGAAAACTAACACTGCACATCATCCTGAACACACCATCCCCACCGTGAAACATGGTGGTGGCAGCATCCTGTTGTGGGGATGCTTTTCTTCAGCAGGGACAGGGAAGCTGGTCAGAGTTGATGGGAAGATGGATGGAGCCAAATACAGGGCAATCTTAGAAGAAAACCTGTTAGAGTCTGCAAAAGCCTTGAGACTGGGGCAGAGGTTCACCTTCCAGCAGGACAACGACCCTAAACATACAGCCAGAGCTACAATGGAAAGGTTTGGATCAAAGTATATTCATGTGTTGGAATGGCCCAGTCAAAGTCCAGACCTAAATCCAATTGAGAATCTGTGACAAAACTTGAAAATTGCTGTTCACAGACGCTCTCCATCCAAACTGACTGAGCTTGAGCTATTTTGCAAAGAAGAATGGGCAAAAATGTCACTCCCTAGATGTGCAAAGCTGGTAGAGACCTTCCCAAAAAGACTTGCAGCTGTAATTGCAGTGAAAGGCGGTTCTACAAAGTATTGACTCAGGGGGGCTGAATACAAATGCACCCCACACTTTTCACATAATAATTAGTAAAAAAAAACATTTTGAAAACCATTTATCATTTTCTTTCCACTTCACAACTTTTGTGCCACTTTGTGTTGGTCTATCACATAAAATCCCAATAAAATACATTTACCTTTTTGGTTATCACATGAAAAAATGTGGAAAATTTCAAGGGGTATGAATACTTTTTCAAGGCACTGCTTGAGATAACACCACTGTGTGCAGAATGCATAGGAGAGCATTCTATTTCTGCCAGGATCGGTAGATATTTTTTTATTGAACAGATATAACAAAATTCCTTTAATGGCATATTTAGTCACTTTATTAGGTACACCTTGCTAGTACCCCGGGTTGGACCCCCTTTTGCTTTCATTCTTCATGGCATAGATTCAACATGGTGTTGGAAGCATTCCTCAGAGATTTTGGTCCATAGTGACATGATAGCATCACGCAGTTGCTGCAGATTTGTCGGCTGCACATCCATGATGCCAATCTCCCATTCCACCACATCCCAAAGGTGCTCTATTGGATGGGAATGTGGTGACTGTGGAGTCCATTGGAGTGCAGTGACCTCATTGTCCAGTTGTGAGATGATTGGAGCTTTGTGACATGGTGCATTATCCTGCTGGAAGGAGACATCAGAAGATGGGGACACTGTAGTCATAAGGGATGGACATGGTCAGCAACAATACTCAGGTAGGCCGTGGTGTTTAAACGATGCTCAATTGGTACTAAGGGGCCCAAAGTGTGCCAAGAAAATATCCCCCGCACCATTACACCGCCACCACCAGCCTGAACTGGTGATACAAGGCAGAATGGATCCATGCTTTCATGTTGTTTGCACCAAATTCTGACCCCACCATTTGAATGTTGCAGCTGAAATCGAGACTCATCAGACCAGGCAACGTTTTTCCAATCTTCTATTGTCCAATTTTGGTGATCATGTGCAAATTGTAAAAGGGATAAGCCACTTCAGGTGAAATAAGCCTAGCTAACAGCATCTGGATGCAGGTCCAGTCTGTGGTCTGGAAGAAGGGTTGCCACCTTATCCCTTTAAACCCAGAAACATACAGTCGGGTTCATAAATATTGGGACATCGACACAATTCTAATCCTTTTGGCTCTATACACCACCACAATGGATTTTAAATGAAACAAAAAGGTGTGCTTTAACTGCAGACTTTCAGCTTTAATTTGAGGATATTTACATCCAAATCAGGTGAACGGTGTAGGAATTACAACAGTTTATATATGTGAATCCCACTTTTTAAGGGACCAAAAGTAATGGGGCAATTGGCTGCTCAGCTGTTCCATGGCCAGGTGTATTTTATTCCCTCATTATCCCTTTTGCAAGGAGCAGATAAACGGTCCAGAGTTCATTTCAAGTGTGCTATTTGCAATTGGAATCTGTTGCTGTCAACTCTCAATATGAGATCCAAAGAATAGAGTTGAGCGAACACCTGGACGTTCGGGTTCGGAGGGTCCGTACGAACTTTGGGGAAAAAGTCCGGGTTCGGCACCGAACGTTGCCCGAACGTTATCCCGGACCCTGAACCCCATTGAAGTCAATGGGGACCCGAACTTTTAGGCACAAAAATGGCTGTAACAAAGTCCTGTCAAGTGCTAGAGGGCTGCAAAAGGAAGTAACATGGAGGTAAGAGTAGGGCAAGTGCCCTACAAAAAAATGGGGATAGGGAAAATAAATTAAAATCAAATAAACTAGGAGATTGTTTTTGAACAATAATGTGTCACTTACAGCTGCAGCTAGAACCTCTCCCTTTAGAACTAGGAGATGATTTTTGAACAATAATCTGTCCCTCTAAGCAGAAGCCTCTACCTAGAGCAGTCAGATCGCTCAAAGCAGCAGTATGTGAAATCTCAAATTACTCCCACAATCTGATCGTTGTGTATGATCCCACAATCTGATCGTTGTGTACTATCGTAACGATCGTTGTGTTAGGCAGGGTTTGATCTGCAATCTGTCACTCAAAGCAGCAGTATGTGAAATCTCAATTCTCAAATTTCTGCAATCTGTCCCTCAGAGCAACACTGAGACTTATCATATCCCTCTCCTTCGACGGTCGCAAAAAAACTCCCTGTCTAACGTCTGTAAAATTGTAGACTAGGACGTAGGACTCTAATGATGATGACAACGAGACTCCCTGTCTAACGTCTTTAAACTCTTAACTCTAAAGTGTATGACGACGAAACTCACTGTCTAACGTCTAGTTTGGGACGGATTGTGTTGCTAGCAATGCTATCATGTGTTGCTAGTCTAACACCCTAGTATGTGTTGCTAGTCTAACACCCTCATTAAACTCTAAAGTGTATGACGACGAAACTCGCTAGACTGACGAGATCCATCTCCGAAGACGAATCTCCCTGTCTAATAACAAGTTTTTAGTAGAGGATCAAGATTTCCCTCTCCAAGATCGACGTCGACATTCACTGTGTAATAACAAGTTTTTGTTAGAGGATCAAATAAACTAAAATTAAATAAAAGGGATAGGGGTAAAAAAACATCCCGTGAACGGGATGAGAATGGAGGTA
>BLSH010235253.1:119314-129441 GCA_018402905.1 Glandirana rugosa | reverse complement strand
TCTTATACACATCTTACTGCGAAAGCAACCAAAGAGTTTTTTAAGGGAAAGAAGTGGAATGTTATGCAATGGCCAAGTCAATCACCTGACCTAAATCCGATTGAGCATGCATTTCACTTGCTGAAGACAAAACTGAAGGGAAAATGCCCCAAGAACAAGCAGGAACTGAAGACGGTTGCAGTAGAGGCCTGGCAGAGCATCACCAGGGATGAAACCCAGCATCTAGTGATGTCTATGCATTCCAGACTTCAGGCTGTAATTGACTGCAAAGGATTTGCAACCAAGTATTAAAAAGTGAAAGTTTGATTTATGATTGTTAATCTGTCCCATTACTTTTGGTCCCTTAAAAAGTGGGAGGCACATATACAAACTGTTGTAATTCCTACACCGTTCACCTGATTTTGATGTAAATACCCTCAAATTAAAGCTGAAAGTCTGCAGTTAAAGCACATCTTGTTCGTTTCATTTCAAATACATTGTGGTGGTGTATAGAGCCAAAAAGATACGAATTGTGTCAATGTCCCAATATTTATGGACCTGAGTGTATGAATTACACAGGTTCAGTGGCTGATTAAGGTGCTTATTAAACTCACTTGGTGCCTTATCTGGATTAGATTAGCCTCAAAACCTGTGTAATTCATAGGTGTTCGGGTTTAAAGGGACGAGGTGGCAAACCTATCTGGGAGACAATCAGGTAACAAAAAAGAGGTGTGACCGCACTCCAAGGTATGAAGCATATTGAAGTAAAAAAAATCCATCAAAATAACATCCAGGACATACGAGGACCAAATCGCAGATGTGGCAAAAAGGCTAACATGTTTGTCGTCCTACATGTAGCTTAACCACTTGCCGACCTGCTTGCATACATCTACTGCTGCCAAGTGGCAGTGCGAATCACCGTATATATACGCCACAGGCTGCGTGAGTGTAGCTGCAGGTCAGGAGGACTCAATGTCTGCTGGCGACCCGTGATCGCCTACTACAGAGGAAGAATGGGGAATGATGTAAACACGGTGGATCCCCGTTCTGACAGGCGTCAAGACAGAGATCTACTGATCCCTGTACTCGGGATCAGTTAGATCTGTCATGCCCCTGCCAGCCCAGCCCCCACACAGTTAGAACACAGTGAGGAAACACATTTAACCCCTAGATAGCCCCCTTAGTGTTAACCCCTGCCAGTGACATTTATACAGTAATCAGTGGCTATTTTTAGATCTGATCAAATGTCAATGGTCGCAAAAAAGTGTCAAAAGTGTCCGATCTGTCCACTGCAATATCGCAGCCCCGCTAACAATCGCAGATCAACACCCTTACTAGTAAAGCACAGTGTGCAGTGGAATCAGGGTAAGCTATTTTAGTCCAGGAGAGGAGCCGGTACGGAAGGGAAGGCTGGAGGTCAGAATTGAACCTTCAGACAAACCGACTTGCAGTTATTGAGGAGAGTGGGAAAGTGATGACTCGGTGACTCTCCTTACCCCATCTCTAGTAAAGCGGCAGTCCTGGGAAAACTTGGATCTGTGGGCTGCTATGAATCATCTTTTCCACAATCTCCGGGAAGGAAGATTAACTGTTATATGGGAGATGCAGGCAGTGAAAGTGGCCATGTGGGTCAGACTATACAATCGGCAGAGAACATATGGACTCATTTACGGTCAATGTAAACCCAGTCAGTAAATTCTCATAGAAGCTTTAATGAGTTCCTCTCATTTCGGTTCTTGTTTTCAATTAGTGCAAATCTAGATCTTTCATCAAACGTGAACTCCAGACAGATGTAAAAAACACATGTTAATGCAGTTCTCTAATCATTAATACTTCATTAACCATGTAAATACTTGAATGTGACCTGGTGTCAGCCTCTTACAGTCTCTATAAAGCAGAGCTCAGACTGGGGAAAGAAGGAGCGCAAGGAGCCGATCTGGTGTGCATGGGACATGGCTGTAGGAGGACAGAGCAGAGTGACAAAAATTACTGAGCTGCTTCTCCTTTCACTGTCCAATCACAGGATGGAGGTTTGTCCGGGATGACGAGACCTCAGAGGAAGTGGATTCAATGATGGGAGGACAGAGTAGAGCGACAGAGCAAGGAGCTTGTTACTGAGCAGCTTCTCTTTACACTGTCCAGTCACAGCTTTGGGGCTAGTTCAGGATGATCTGGGCTCAGAGGAAGTGGGTTGAATGATAGGACAGAGAAGACTGACAGAGAGATGAACTCATTACTGAGCTGCTTCTCCTTTCACTGTCCGATCACAGGATGGGGGTTTGTCCGGGATTACGAGACCTCAGAGGAAGTGGATTCAATGATGGGAGGACAGAGTAGAGTGACAGAGCAAGGAGCTTGTTACTGAGCAGCTTCTCTTTACACTGTCCAGTCACAGCTTCGGGGCTAGTTGGGGATGATCTGGCCTCAGAGGAAGTGGGTTGAATGATAGGAGGACAGAGAAGACTGACAGAGAGATGAACTCATTACTGAGCTGTTTCTCCTTTCACTGTGCAATCACAGGTTGAGGGCTAGTCCAGGATGACCTAGCCTCAAAGGAATTGGGTTGAATGACAGGAGCAATGAGTTCATTACTGAGCTGCTTCTCCTTTCATTGTCCAATCACAGGTTGGAGGCTAGTCTGGGATGAACTGCCCTCAGAGGAAGTGGGTTAAATGAAGGGAGGGCAGAGTAGAGTGACAAAGCAATGAGCTTGTTACTGAGCTACTTCTCTTTGCACTGTCCAGTCACAGCCTTGGGGCTATTCCGGGATGATTTGGCCTCAGAGGAAGTGGGTTGAATGATAGAAGACAGAGCAGAATGACAGGGCAATGATCCCATTGCTGAGCTGCTTTTCCATTTACTGCCCAATCGCAGGCTGGGGGCTAATCTGGGATGACTTGGCCTCAGAGGAAGTGGGCTGAATGATAGGAGGACAGAGCAGAGTGACCGAGAGATGAACTCATTACTGAGCTGCTTCTCCTTTCACTATCCAATCACAGGTTGAGGGCTAGTTTGGGATGACTTGGCCTCAGAGGAAGTGGGTTGAATGATAGGAGCAATGAGTTCATTACTGAACTGCTTCTCTTTACACTGCCCAATCACACATTGGGGGCTAGTCCGGGATGACCTGGCCTCAAAGGAAGTGGGTTAAATGATGGGAGGACAGAGCTTGTTACTGAGTAGCTTCTACTTATACTGTCCAGTCATAGGCTTGGGGCTAGTCTAAGATGATCTGGCCTCAGAGGAAATGGGTTGAATGGCAGGATGACAGAGCAGAGTGACAGAGCTATGATGTCGTCACTGAGCTGCTTCTCCTTTCACTGTCCAATCAAATGTTGGGGACTAGTTCAGGGCCAGGGGGAGATATAGATATAAACAAAGTGTTGTAGGTGGTGGTGCAGGCACGGAATCACCTTTGGCCCTTAGTCATTCAGAATGACTGAGGTTGAGGTCACTTAGCACCTGCGCGGCCATCTCCACTGCTTATTAAATGACTCATTCAGGGCCAGGAAGGAGATATCATCATAAACAAAGTGGGATAGCAACAGAATCACCATTGACCTGTACTCATTCAGAATGTCATAAGGCTGAGGTCATTCTGCACCTGTGCTGTCGCTGCTGCCTAATGAATGACTCATTCAGGGCTCTCCTGGTTTTGAGGCATGTACGCCCTACATTAAACTGATGCAGGGACTGCATTGATATAGCAGTTTGTGCTTTCCAGTGATTACATGAATGCAGTGCAGAGTAGAAATTGTAAGATACAAAACTGTCACCTTTGCCCTAATTCAGATTGTCTGAATGCTAAGGTCATTCTATGCCACTGGCGCTGCCTAGTGAATGATTCATTGAGGAACAGGAGGAGATATAAATATAAACAAAGTAGAACAGGAACAGAAAAGCATTTGCTCTTTACTCATTTAGAATGTCTAAAGGCCGAGGTCATTCTGCGCCTGTGCTGCTGCCTAGTGAATGACTCATTCAGGGCTCTCTTAGTTTTGAGGCGTGTACTGCCTACAGTAAACTGAATTAGGGACTGCCTTGATCTAGCAGTTTGTGATCTCCAGTGATTACATGAGTGCAGTGCAGAGAAGAGATTGTAAGATGTGAAATTGTAAGATCTCTTTTGGTCTTATTCAGATTGTCTGAAGGCTAAGGTAATTTTGTGCCACTTCCGCTGCCTAGCCACTTAAGGACCAGGTCTTTTCTGGAGCTCTTCAAAACTGCCTATTTTGAAAGCTTATATGCAAGTTCTTTGCCATAAAAAGGGTATGAGGGCACGGGTACTGCCCTGGGGGACATGTCTCAATGGAAAAAATGTTTTTTTAAAAAACATTGTTTTTACAGGAGCAGTGATTTTAATGATGTGTAAAGAAGAAAACTGCAGCACATCCAGGATACTTCATGATGCTTTATTGAACACCACGGTGACACCACAGGTACCAGCAATACAACCACGTTCATAGACGCGTTTCACACAAGGGATCTGGTGATGATTAAGCACAGATCCTTTGTGTGAAACGCATCTACGAACATGGTTGTATTGCTGGTACCTGCGTTTACGAACAATGAGAATTCATTTATGGGGTTTTTATTTTATTTTTTTACTAGTAATGGCGGCGATCTGCGATTTCTAGTGGAACTGTGACATTGCGGCGGACATGTCGGACACTTTTGACACTTTTTTGGGACCATTGGCATTTATACAGCGATCGGTGCTATGAAAATGCACTGATTACTGCGTAAATGTCACTGGCAGGGAAGGGGTTAACACTAGGGGGCTATCAAAGGGTTAATTGTGTTCCTTGGGATGTGTTACTAACTGTGTGGTGGTTGGGCTGACTGGGGGAGGAGAGTAATCGCGGCTCCCATATACAGGGAACATGCAATCACACTCCTTCTCCCCTGTCAGAACGGAGATTTATGTGTTTACATACACGGATCCCATTCTGTCAATGTGGGGGAGCGATCGTGGGTAGCCAGCGGACATCGAGTCCGCCCTACCTGCTCCCTGGCTACCCCGATACACAGTGAGCATGCGAGCGCACCTCCAGTGGTGCACGCTCACAATCCACGATCTCGCAGCTGCCGTCAGGTGACGGCGGTTTGCGATATCAAGCCATGTTGCCGCCGTCAATCCACGGCAGGCGATCGGCAACTGGTTAAAAAAAACCCATTGATCTTATGGTTTAAAAAAAAAAAGTTTACTTTCTCTCTAGATCGGAAGTGACGTCATGATGTCACTCCGGTCCTTCTAGATCATAGAGGGGATCGGGAATGATCTGGTCTTTCTTCACCTCTATGGCCAGCCACATGAACCGTCAGATTGTTTCCCGGGCTAGCCGGTAAGGACGGTAAGCCAGTGAAACACCAGCGAGCATTGGCTGGGGGGGGGGGGGGGGAGGGATGCAACCACACCTGCTGCTTCTAAAATGTGAACCACATGTGCTCCTAAAAGTGATCTAGCCGCTCATTGCTTATGAGAAAGAGAATTGTGGGCTGAAAAACAAATTCCAGGCTTATGACTGATAGTTTCAGACATAAGCCCAATAAACCACTTCAAAGCAGCAACGTATATATATGTATTGCGGTCTTGAAGTGGCTGGTGAATAATTCAATCAGGGCCAGGGCGAGATATAAACATAAACAGAGTGTAACAAGCAGCGTCGGCACAGGCGCAGAATCACTTTTATTAGCTTATGCTTACGGCCACCCATACACATCTAAACTCTACAGACATACACATGTAAACATTCTACAGACCATTTTTACTCAGGACCTTCCCATCACAAGATCCTGCATCCATTCCAGTGACATGTGCATGAGCCCTAAAGCATTTTGATACATCATCACGTCAGTTCTCAGCTGGTCCATGCAGCTCTCACAGACTTCCACAAAAGCCTTGTACTTGAACTATCAAGCTGGCTTTTCCATCAGTCTTCTTGGCCCAAAAGCCAAATTCATAGTAGTGGAAAAAATGAAACCTGCATTCTATTATTTGACAAAATTCCATGTCAGGCTGAATAGTTTAGCATGTGCTAAGACATTTAAAGGCTGGATTCATTACCTGGTGGTTTATGCTAAGCTGACATACTGTATAACTGACATATTGAGAAGTGCTGTCAGGCATTCCTCTTCAGTGAAAGGAGATCGTTTCTTAAAGTCAAAGAAGAAGAACGTCACTTTAAGCCTTCATAATGGCAGCTGTCTAACGTTAAAAGCTTTGCATTTTTTTTTTCGTGTGCAGCGACTCCTGAGTGCTGTCAATACCCCCATGTTGAGGTTTTTTTTTTTAAACCCATGGTGGTGCTCAAAAAACTAAACACCTGTACAAAAAAGTGCATGTAAAAAACACACACACAGAAAGTACACTTAAGGGTGTATCCTTAGACCATCTCCCAAAGAAGTAGGACCCCTGACCCCCCAGGGCGCAAGGCTAATGACAGGGGCAAGGCTCAACATGGTCCACCTAGTCAAAAGGCCTGGCGGATTCCTCTGCTCATGGTCATCCAAAGACAACCACCGAGTACAAGGTGAGAGGCTTTTCCAAAGAAAGACCTACCTCTCAGTTCAGGGAGGGAAGGAACCTGATGTCCACACATCCTTCTAGACTTCAGGGTAGGTCCAAGGACCCACAACCTCCATCCTAGTGAGAAAGAAACACTGAGAGAAAACAGTGAGAAAAATAAATAAATAGTGCCGGTGGCTAGGCTTTGCAGTCTGGTAGCAATAACTGCCCAAGACTTAGCCTAAAGGCCTAGCACATACCGTCAGGTCCATAAATATTGGGACATCGACACAATTCGAATCATTTTGGCTCTATACACCACCACAATGGATTTGAAATGAAATGAACAAGATGTGCTTTAACTGCAGACTTTCAGCTTTAATTTGAGGGCATTTACATCCAAATCAGGTGAACGGTGTAGGAATTACAACAGTTTGTATATGTGCCTCCCACTTTTTAAGGGGCCAAAAGTAATGGGACAGATTAACAATCATAAATCAAACTTTCACTTTTTAATAGTTGGTTGCAAATCCTTTGCAGTCAATTACAGCCTGAAGTCTGGAATGCATAGACATCACCAGACGCTGGGTTTCATCCCTGGTGATGCTCTGCCAGGCCTCTACTGCAACTGTCTTCAGTTCCTGCTTGTTCTTGGGGCATTTTCCCTTCAGAAGTGCAGTGCAGAAAAACTCTTAGCGAGGTGACCTTGTGCTCTTTCACACAGTGGGTTTCCCAAGCCAAAGTGTTACTAAGAGCATCCCTGGGGCTACCAACTCCCAGGGGGCACAGACACCACAAGTTCTCTGCTTTCCCAGTCCATGGTCAGATAGACCCAGTCAAATCAGGAGTCACTGGGCCCCTCCAGTCTTCACGGGGAAGTTACTACCTGACATAGAGTGATTATTGGTTTACTCCACTTCTGGTATAAAGTTGTCACTCTTTGCAATAATGGGAGTACAGTACATTGGAAATGTTGTTTACTGGCCAATGTAAAACAAGGCACTCTCATCCTTAACTTGCTCCAGTGGATCATAGGGCAAACCCATTCCATAGATGCCAGGTAGGCAGAGGGCTTATGCTTATGTGAAGCATACTATTTTTAATAAGCTGGCTAGCAAATCACATTCACTCCTCCAGCTTTATAACGGCACTGTATTTTTTTTAAGTCTGCCAAGTAACTAAAAAGTGTATACAACAGTCAAATGACCACAATCGCACCCTGCAATGCGAGGATGAGGCTCAGTCCCAAATATCCCACCAGTTTTTGATATTCCTCATGAGGTTGACACCCAGGCCAGGGCAGGGCAGGAGGGTGCGTCAGCTTGTGATGGCATAGGCCGACAATGGGACTACAGGGATAGCATTCATCTGCACTATGCCCTGTAGATCCCAAGCAAAGAAGAGGGTAAACAAACTGACTCTGCTACAACAGATATGCATCTGTGGTTAGCATGGTCAGAAGAGAACACGAAGCCTGCAACATGAAGGGGGCAGGCAGGACCACCAAGATTTACTCAGGATCTTAGGAGCAAAGTCCAAGGTCATTGGTGTGCACTGAGCTGCAATCTTTTGAATTGACTTATTGGTTCACCTTAAAAAGCAGCAATAAATATACTGTATATACCAGGATATCCTTGTAACAATTATGATAGCCATTGTAACATTCCTAGCACATGGTGCTCCCACCCATAATGTCATAGTGGTCAATAGGGCATTCTCATTTCACAGATGTGTGGTAAGCATGCCTTAAACATGAAGTCAGTCAACTAAAGCACATGGTTTTCTGGCTAATAATGGTAGTTACAGTGACAGGATTACTTTTAGCAGCAATTAGCTTGCACCACTAAGGGCTAGTAGTAGTTAGTCACATTCAGCTGGACTTCTTCAGCTTGGTCCAATTGAAGGCTACTAGATACTACTGGCTATACCATTATTTGGATAAATTAGTACTACAGCATCCATGGAACAGGATGGCTGAGTGGTTAAGGCATTTGGCTTAAGATCCAATGAATGTATATCCTTGTGGGTTTGAACGCCACTCCTGGTATTGCTATTATACTGGATTTATAAAGTGCTGCCAGTTTATGCAGCGCCCTACAATATAAGGGCAAACAGTACAATTACAATACAGTTTAATGCAGTAGGAATCAGAGAGCCTTACTTGCTGGAGCTTACAATCTAAGGCTCCATTTACACGGGACGCTATTTCAAACTCCCCTGAACGATTTTGTTTGACAGCTAGAAGCTGGTGTCTAAAACTACTGTTTTGCCGCAATTTGCATGCTGCGTTTTGCCACGTTTAGTAGCGTTTTTCCGGGTTCGCGTCTAGGAATGTTTTTAAAAAAAAATAAACATTTTTTAAAAATGGAAACGACTGTAAATGAAATGGTCCTAGAAGCCAGTTACCGTGTTTAGGCATGTTTAGCAGCGTTTACAAGCTGTTTGGCATTTCAAATGCCTCTGAACTGGAGCCTGAACCCATTTTTTTTGCATTCCAAAAAAAGGCTTTAAACTCAACTGCCTGGAAATTACCTTAAACGACCCTGTGTAAATGTACTGATAAGATAACATAGAGGAAAGTTCAGGGGCAGCTGAAAAAAACACCCATATGCCTCTAAATGTCCGTTTACCAGCAGCAGTGTAAATGAGGCCTAAGACGGAGAGTCAAGAGATACAATCTTGATGTAATAACTATGGGAGAGGGGAAAATACATCTACAGTTGTTAGGTGGGAGCCGGATTGTCCTTTCTGAAAAGAAAAATTTTCAGGGATCGTCTGAAAGTGGACAGAGTAGGAGATAGTTGGACAGATTTGGGTAGGGAATTCCAGAGGATTGGAGAGGCTCTGGAGAAGTCCTGGAGGTGCGCATAGGATGAGGTGACAAAGGAATTAGAGAGCAGGAGGTCTTGGGAGTAGAGTTGAGCGAACCTCTG
Organism: Glandirana rugosa; assembly: GCA_018402905.1. Classification (NCBI taxonomy): domain Eukaryota; kingdom Metazoa; phylum Chordata; class Amphibia; order Anura; family Ranidae; genus Glandirana; species Glandirana rugosa. Next base: position 120,021 of record BLSH010235253.1, on the reverse strand, counting down.
GAAGTTCGGGTTCTGCTGGTCCGTCCGAACTTCGGGACAAAGTCCGGGTCCGGGTCCGGACGGAACCCGAACGATCGCACGGACAACGAACCCCATTGAAATCAATGGTGACCCGAACTTTTATGTACAAAAATGGCTGTAACAAAGTTCTGGAAAGCCCTAGAGGGCTGCAAAAGGAAGTAAAATGGGAGTAAGGGTAGGGCAAGTGCCCTACAAAAAAATGGGGACAGGGAAATAACTGTAAATATTTTTAAAAAAATGTCGGGAGATCCCGAAAGGTCTTGAAACAATGTCGGTAAAAACATGTATTTTCAAGCCCAGTGGTAACTAAAGTTACCCCAAGCAACAGGCACGCTAGCAAGCCCAAGGCAGGCCTGGGCCTGGGCCTGAAACAGGGCTTCAAGCCTGCCTGGTCGTCTTGGGCTTGAAGGTCTCCAAGCGAGTTGAGATGAGGGTTCTGGAGGACGAGAGATTAAGGAAACAGTGGAGTAGGATACGCGTGGAGGTCCTGAAGAGGTCTCGGAGAGGTTAGGAGACCTTAAGGGATGGGTTTAGACAGGTTGATAGAGGATGAGACAGGTGAAAGTCTGCTAGGGACTTTTAAAAAGAAAAGTCTTTCCTGTTAGGCCGAGGGTGGATTGTTGACATCTACATAAAAGGGGAGAGGGTATCAATAATGTAGTTCTAACATAGAGAACTGAGAGGCA
>BLSH010235253.1:67775-109122 GCA_018402905.1 Glandirana rugosa | reverse complement strand
ATGGTTGTTCTATGCAGAGCTTGATCTGCAACTCAAAGCAGCGGTATGTGAAATCTCTAATTTCTGCTATCTGTCCTCAGAGCAACAGCACAGACAGCAGTAGTAAAGTAATCTATCTCAGGATGCAGGATCAGGTCTTAAAATGTCTCAAATCTGTCCCTCACGCAGTCAGCTACCTTTCCCTACACTAACCCAAGGAGCATGTGACTGCAGCACTGTGACTCCAGCTTATAAAGAGGCTGGGTCACATGATGCACCGGCCAATCACAGCCATGCCATTAGTAGGCATGGCTGTGATGGCTTCTAAGGGCAAACCAGTGAAACACTTGTTGATTGGCTGCCCTGCAGCTTCTCAACACGTGGAGTAAAATAGCAGAACCCCGGACCGAACCCGAACGATTTTTGAAATGTCCGGGTCCGGGTCCGTGCCACGAACACCCAAAAGTTCGGTACGGACCCGAACGTTACAGTCCGGGTTCGCTCAACACTACTTGGGAGGAAAGAAGAGAATGATTTGGTTGGTATTTTGAGACCAGGTTAGTGATATAGGTGGAGGCCGAGTTGTGGATGGCTTTGTAAGTTGTTGTTAGCATTTTTCATTGAATTCATTGGGTGATCAGAAGCCAGTGGAGGGATTGGCAGAGAGGGGTAGCAGACTCTGAGTGGTTTGTACGGAAGATGAGCCTGGCAGCAGCATTCATGGCGGACTGAAAGGGGGATAGCCTATGTAAAGGTTTTTATTTCTATGTAATGGTAAGCCAATGAGGAGGGAGTTGAAGTAGGCGAGGCAGGAGATAATCTCGGAGTGAATTAGAAGCTTAGTGGTGTCATTGGTTAGGAAGCGGCGTATCTTGGAGACGTTGCAGAGGTTGAGAAGGCATGCTTTGGGCAGTGAATGGATGTGGGACTGAAAGGATAGTTCAGAGTCCAGGATTACACCAGGCACCTTGGTATGGGGGGACGGGTTGATAGTTAAGTCGCTGAGTTTGACAGAGGAATCAGGGAAAAAGACACAAGGGGAAGAAATATTATGAGTTCAGTTTTGGATAGATTGAGTTTGGGGAAGTGGTGTAACATCCAGGCTGATATGTCTGTTAGTACATTAGTGATGGGTGAGGAGACTGATGGAGTGAGCTGAGGGGTAGAGAGATAGATTGAGGTTTCATCGGCATAGAAATGGTATTGAAAGCCATGGGAGGCTATTAGCTGACTCAGGGAGAATATGTAGATTGAGAATAGGAGAGGTCCAAGAACAGAACCTTGGGGAACCCCGATAGAGAAAGGAAGAGGAGAAGAGGGAGTAGAATTGCAAGTAACACTGAAGGTGCAGTAGGATAGGCAGGATGAGAACCAGCGAAGAGTACAATCACAATGTTTTGTTATTGCAGTATTTGTTGTTCTATAAAAGCCATTCTCAACCAGGGTACCGATTCTTCCAGAGGTTGCTAGGGGTTCTTTGAACTGGTGATGATTGACTTCCCACCCAATGGTACCTGGATATTTCCAAATCCAATGCCAACCACAGACCACCAATGTAAGGAACTTTGTTCTTAATGATCACCAATGTAAGGGACAGTCTTTTTACTGACTTATGATGAATACATTTAAGCAGGAGTTCTTTGAGACTCAACATTTTTTCAAGGGTTCCCAAAGGTTGAAAAGCTTAACAAAAGATGTTCTACACAACCGCAAGGGTGATTAAACTTGATTCAAACTTGGTCACGTGCTGACTATGATTGCCTGGGCCTCTCAGTGTTCCCCTGGGCTTCCATATGTTGTGTGATGGACACACAGTAGGCAAGTCATGGCTTCAGATTTCACATCAAAGAGCTCTCACCTCTCGTGCTCTTTGACATGCCTGGAGCATATACTGTAAGTGAAGCTCTCTTGTGCCCTGCGCTGACTGCACAATTCCACATATGCCATCACTTCCTCTTAATTCAATACCTAGCAAAGGTAAATCATGGGCCTGGGGCACCCCATCCCGGTCTGGAGCCAAAATCCCCAATGTACTTACAGTCATCCTATTATCAGCTGCAATTCCATATACTTTAAAAGATGAATGGAATGGAATGAACTGATTTGATTTATGGAGCCTGTTTAACCACTTCAGCCCCGGAAGGATTTCACACTTTGGGACCGGAGCCCTTTTTGCGATTCGGCACTGCATCGCTTTAACTGAAAATTGCGTGGTCGTGCGACGTTGTACCCAAACGAAATTTGCGTCCTTTTTTCCCCACAAATAGAGCTTTCTTTTGGTGGTATTTGATCACCGCTGCGTCATTTCTGATCACTGCTATAAACAAAATAAGAGCGACAATTTTGCAAAAAAACCCAAATTTCTTACTTTTTGCTAAAATATAAATCCAAAAAAAAAATATAAAGAAAACATATTCTTCCTCATATTTGTGATTAAAAAAATCGCAATCGGCGTTTATTGATTGGTTTGCGCAAAAGTGGTCGCATTTATGGGGGATGAGAATTCATTTCTGGGGTTTTTATTTTTTTTTATTTTTTACTAGTAATGGCGGCGATCTGCGATTTTTAGCAGTACTGCGATATTTCAGCGGACATGTCGGAACATTTTGACACTATTTGGGACCATTGGCATTTATACAGCGATCAGTGCTATAAAAATGCACTGATTACTGTGTAAATGCCATTGGCAGTGAAGGGGTTAACCTGCAGGGGGTGCTCTAAGGGTTAACTGTGTTCCCTGGGCGTGTTCTTACTGTATGGGGGCTGCCCTAACAGGGGAAGGGAAGTGATCACAGCTTCCATGTAAAGGAAGGCTGTGATCACAGTCCTTCCCCCTCTCACAGAACGGAGGTCCGAGTTTACTTACATGGACCTCCGTTCTTTCACTCCGGGGGGGGCATCACGGGTGGCCGGCGGAGATCGACTCCACCGCACCCGCTCCCTGGCCCTCCCCGGACACAGTGAGCATGCGGGCGCGCCTCCGGCGGTGCACGCTCACTGTGCGCGATCTGGCAGCCGCCGTCATATAACGGCGTTTTGCCTTACAGCGCCACTCTGTCGCCGTCAATTGCTGACCAGCGGTCAGCAAGCGGTTAAATAGATTGTTTAAACAATTCTTTATTAATTCTATGCTTTATTTTACAAGTCAAAAAATGTTCATGAATAAGAAAAAACAAAACAGCAGTCCCAAGCAGGTTTGCTTAGGCTAAGCTTACAAGGTCTCTGACTATCAGGAGCATTAAGAGTGTTTTTCTATATCTCCAGACTTTAATTTGTATAGGGGTACACAGCAGGGGTGCCCACTATCCCCACTCTTGTTTGCTCTGGCCATAGAGCCCTTGGCTGCTGTGATTAGGGACGATACAGCTATCCGGGGATTTGTGTATGGTACAATTCATGAAAAGGTGATGATGTATGCTGATGACACCAAGCTTTTTCTGGGGGATATATCCACGTCCTTGACAGAGGCCATGAGGGTTATTCAGGAATTCGGAACGTACTAGGGGCTTATCATAAATTGGTTCAAATCATCATTATTACCTTTAAATGGACAGGTAGACCCTCAGATGGGTAAAATACAGGAAATACCAGTTTCTACCTGAATTAAATATCTGGGCATATGGGCCACCCCCTCGCCTCGAGACTATATTTCCCTTAATCCCTTTAACAGATCTCGGGATAAAGTCAAGGTCTGGATGAGACTGAGGCCTTCCCCGGTTGGCAGAGTAAATCTGATAAAAATGACCATCCTGAAAAAAAATTTGCATTACTAATTCACTTTTTAGATCACCAATATGGTCATCTAAATCAGCTAGAGTAAAACTTGAACAGTTGCAGCATCCCAAGGATGCTGGCCATCTTGCACTCCCCAACCCATGGGTATACTATCTGGCATTGCAGTTACAACATCTAGCAAGGACTATTAGTCCCCATACTGAATGTGCACTGAATCTCAGAGATTCGACTACACAGCTTCTCAAACAGTCGGTGGGTATGGAGGTGGTGGAGGGACTAGAGGCATTAAGGTATAGCAAACCAAATACATTTTACCCCACCTACACCCTTATGCAAAAAATGTGATCCAAAATTAGAATACTGCAGAAAATTTACAGGATTTTCTAGGTTTAGCCCTATCTGGGACAACGCCCAATACCTGGAATTGGTGAAGTTGAAGTGTGGTGCTGTGTGGAGACGACATGGCATTACACATATGTCTCATATCTTCACTGATGGGCGATTGAGATCCTTTCTGGATCTTCAGGCTGCCTTCTCACTCCCGTCATCTATGTCCTTTTACTACCTACAGCTCTGCGGTTAATGCACAACAGTATGTGGACACATGGATATTGGAATCTGCTCCCATATTTAATTTCATGTATGAGATCACCATATATAAAGGGTTTATCTCCAACAGTTATGCTATGACTCTAGATCTCCTCCTACCTGAGTCCAACCTTAGAGCAGTAAATCAATGGGAGGGGGATGTAGGTGCCTTCGAGGAGGAACAATGGGAGGAGGCTTTGCAGTCGGTTACTCAATGCTCCCTGTATGTAGCCTAGCACCTTTCTCAATTATATATTGTTCTAAGGGTGCATTACACACTAGCCAAATTAGCATGAATGGGTTTGCAGACTGAACAAACATGCATTTGTGGAGATCATGAGGACCTGATGCACATGCGGTGGAGATGTCCTAAGCTCCACAGATACTGGAAATCTGTCATTAGTACACTTAACCAGGTATTTCAGGTACAACTCTCCGAGGATCCCAAATGCTGTCTATTGGGGATACTAGATGGTCTGCAGGTGGAGGAGGCTCCTAGACAGGCCATAGGGAGAGCACCCTTCCAGGCTAGACTAGTGATATTAAAACACTGAACCCCCTACAGTGAGGGAATGGCTGGCCCGGATGGGAGATACTCTCAGACTGGAGAAATTGATATACCAGCACAGAGGCACTGGTAGCAAGTTTGACAGACTGTGGGCTCCGTGGCTGGATAGTGTATGTAAATCCAAAATTCAAAATATATGAGCTACCCTACTTTAAATTTGCTAAGTCGACTCCTTTTTTGCTTGGGGGCTGCATTGCCAGTAATTGTACCTGGCGAGAGCCTGGAGAACCTATCCACATACTTCCCTTCAGGGGGTGACAACACTCGTTCCAAAATTGAATGTTAAAAGTGAGCAGCATTTTGAACTATTTTCTAAAGGCGTTACTCAAGTCATCGAATGTACTAAGAATTGTTGTACAAAATTTTGTACAAATTTTCGCATCAATCTATTAGTGGATAGCCAGCTTTAGACCTTACCATGCTAGAGAGCATCTCCTGCCCTGTTTGAATGACAGCAGCTCATGGAAAATGGATCTGCTGACTAGATAGGTGCCAAGAAAGAGGTCATGCACCCATCACTGGATTGCATGGGCACGTACTTTTAGGAGCACAGAGATGAGCATGGTTCATGGATTGAAATGTGGAAGGATTACAGGAACCCCCATTTGTTTATAGACAAACTATCCTACATTTTTTGAATGGAATGGGTGGAGGCCTCTTTGCATAAGGAATCATGGGTTTAAAAATTCCTTAATGTTTACAAATATTTCATCCACATTTTTCTCGTAGATACCAAACAATCTATAGTGCAGTGCTTCTAATATACTTAATGGAATCAAGCCAGACTCTTAATTAATAACTGACATTCCAGTTTCCATTTAAACCAAATTATACACCCTAATCTAATGATTGAGGCCTCTCCGCTTCTCCTTGGCAACTTATTAGGCCGATCTCCATCCATTCAAAAGCCTCTTAAGCACCATACACACTATTAGATTTTCTGTAGACTTTTGTCTTCAGACTTACCAAAACCATGTAGTGTAAGGTCCTGCCTGATTGCATGCTAATTGAAACTCTTAAGGTTTGACCTCCTATTATATGGTTTTGGTAAATCTGAAGACAAAATTCTGCAGAAAATCTAATAGTGTGTATGGGGTCTTAATGTTTATCCCTAGACCCAGAACTTCTAGTTTCCAGAACTAGTATAGTTCTCCAAATATACTAACAAATTGTATGTCTTTCTTGCATTGTCCTATTGCCAAAAGTTGCAATAATTGTATGTCACACAATATTTGTACAGCTACCGTATTTATCAAATGCACTTTTTCAGGAAAAGAAAAAAAAAAGCTAAAATTAATTTAAGTGCAAATAAACACAATATTATTATAACCAATTTGTTTGGTAAAATATAAAAGATGAGGTTGTGTTAAGTAAATAGATACCATAATCTGTATATCAAGGATTGCAATTAATCTAAGGCTATACACAGTGCAAAGTTGCATCTATTTATATTGTTAACAGCATTCTCGCATCAAAATAATAATAATAATAATAAAGGTACAGAACAAGTTTTAAAAAAATTTGCACACATGTTAAAATCTGGATTTTTTGCTAGAAATGTGTTTAACCTCTCAACAACGTTTTCTGATGGAAGAGAATGTCAAGCATTAAAATTTGCAATTAATCTAAGGCCATACACTGTGCAAATTATTTCCTGCAACCATGGGTTGCAGGAAAGAAATGTGCATGATTGCCCCGTCAACACGGATAGTGCTGACAGGGGAATCCCTCCTGCCAACCTATTGTCTGCTCGGGAGAGGGCAGGGGAAGCTGTCTTCGCCGGGAGAAGACAGTGATTACCGCTAGCAGCTACAGCAGCCGCTAGCGATAATCGAACAGGCTGGTTGTACCCAAGTTGATCAATCAATCAACTTGGTACATTCAGCCTGCCCATTTACGGTTCGAATCTCAGCTCGAGATTTGAACCTGGGTATGGCCGGCCTAATGCAACCCTGGGAATGCTCAGGCTTTGCTGACCTCTATCACTCAATAAGATTGTTGCACTCTTTAGATGAAAAACCTGTATGCTTTTCTGGTTTTAATTAAAGCCTACCCTTTTTTTCTGTCTGTTTTACATTTAGAGTGGTGAGGGGTTAGAATTCCTAACAGGTTTTCATTACTATAGAAAAATAGAAAGGAGCACAAAAAAATGAGAGGAGAGTCTGAAATGCTTTCAATTGTTTATAATTTGCTCATAAAAAATATCCAATGGATGAAACATTCCCCTATCATCAGGGTTACTAAATAGATCTAAGATATGATAATAAGATCTAAAATATTATAATAAAAATCCATAATTGTATCCAAAGTATGTGAAGATATAATATAACTAAATACTAATTACTGTGTATCGATTATTAATGCAATCATATGACAAAAACCTTGGGAAAATAATTTTATCAGAAAAAGAAATTGACTTTTTATGCCACATCATGTTTCTCCCAAGGTTTTTAACTTGTAAATTTTTTTATTAATGTTTACATGTAATAGGAGCAATTCAGGTACAGTGAATGATACATAAATAGACATATGATTGCATTATTGATTGATGCACTTTTAATAATATATCAATTAGTAATGCAATTATATGTGAATATAAAACCAAATATTAATAAAAGTACATCAGTTAATAACACAATCATATGATTAAAAACCCTGGAAAAAAAATATATAACATAAAATGAAAAAATAAAATAAAAGGTATAAAATATAAAAAAAAGTAACATTTAATCTGCTAACACAAAATTTCCAAAGGTTTCTATTATATAATTGCATTACTAATTGATACACTTCTTTTACTCATATTTGGATTTATATTCACATCATTTTGGATACAAGTTTCCATTTTTATTATGTTTTATATTTTTTAGCCCTGATGAAGGGAGAATGTCTTAGGCCGTAAAATGAATTTAATGTTTTATATAATTGAATTCAGAACAATTATAAGCATTTTGGACTCTCTCACCTTTGTTTGGTTTTGGTGCTTCTTTCTATATTTCTGTTTTGAGTCTCCTCCAGGTAGCCATAGAGAAGCGTTGTTGTACGTGAGCTGCCTTCACCGAACCAGCGAGCTTGCTTTATTGCTTGGACAAGTTTTGAAGTCTAAGCGCTTCTTAATGATCCTTTTGTCATGTTTTCATTGCTGTCTAGGTCCTGTTAGGAAAATCTCCATTTTGCCCTGGTGATCATTGGCACTGGGGATGGAAATAAAGGAAAATGCAAAAATTTGACTTACCCAATTAGGAATGAAAGGGAAATCCCCCAGTGAATGCACCAGTCTCAGTGACAACTATCCAAGAGGACATTTCACTTCAGAGAGATTCCTACAAGACAGGAGGTGAAGGGCAAGAGGGCAAACTCTGCCATAAGACACAGATGGCAAAAAAAATAAAATGGAGAGGTAAAAAGATGGAAGAGTACAAATACACTATGTTCCCTTGCAGTGGGGCTGCCCCCACATCGCATTGGTTAAATTCTCATTTAGTTCTACGGGGCCTTGAGGGCAGTTTTACCCAGTCTTCCGCTACCCCAGTAGCTGGCGCACTCTTCTACTCCCCCATGCTTAGGCAATAGACTGACCCTCAGCGTCTTCACAGCCAATGGAAGGCTGACACCGCTATGATACCGTGGTGAGGATTGGACCACATAGTGTCATCCTTGAGGGTGCTAAAGAGCAATACAATGATTGGAAGCAGGGCTTTCTTTCAGCTGGAACGTGGCAGAACTCTATTCCGCCATTTCGGTTACTACCCTGTCCTCACTGACCTGTCACTGGTAAACACAGAAGCCGGCAGAGGAAGTTTTCTGCATTACTCACTTCCTCTACTGGCTTTTGTGTTTAATAGTAACAGCTGGCCTCTTCAAGTGGCTCAGCTGCACCAGCTCCACAGCTTTTCCTGCAGACTTCTCCCTGCCACTCACAGGTGAGAGGTGGGAGAGTGTGTGGGGATCCTGTACTGTGGGGGGGGGCTTTGTACTCTGGAGGGGGGCTCCTGTACTGTTGGGGACCTCGGTACTGTGTGTGGGGGCTCCTGTAGTGTTGGAGGGCTCTGTACCATTGGGCAACTTTGTACTGTGGGGAGTGCAGGGGTACCATGGAGGGGGCTCCTGTACTGTTGTGGGGCTCTGTACTGTAATTGTATCTATATTGTGGGGGAGTGCTGAACTCTGGGCCTGTATACTGTGTTGGGGGGCCCTGAACTGTTGGGGGCTCTGTAAAGTGTGTGTGTGGGAGGGGGGGGGGCTCTGTAAAGTGTGTGTGTGGGAGGGGGGGGCTCTGTACTGTTGTGAGGCTCTGGAATGTGAAGGGGGGCTCCTGTATTGTTGGAGGGCTTTTTACTGTGTGAGGGGGCTCTGTTCTGTTGGAGAACTCTGTACTGTGGGGGGGGGGGGGCTCTGTACTGTGGAGTGGAGCTCCTGTACTGTTGGGGGCTCTGTACTGTTTGGGGGGTTTTTGTACGGTTGGGAAACTCTGTACTGGGGGGGGGGGCTCCTGTATTGTTGGGGGGCTCTGTACTGGGTGGACTCTGTGCTTGGAGGGTTGGGGGAAGGTAATTTTTGGTTATACACTGGCCTTTGTCACCCACTTCTGAGAATAGGTGACATGGGGATGTAAATACCTGCACCTATTGTTGGAGTAAAAAAGCCCAAGTTAGAAAAGCACACTGCCAATCACATGATGGTTTCAAATATTTTGGAGAATCTTTGTGACCTAGCTAACCTTCACTCTTGTCAATGAGAAGACAGAAATCTGCTGATGCAGTCCTTTAGTTGAGTCACGTGAGAAACAGAGATGGGTTGCAAAAAAAGGTAAAAGACAACTTCTCTTCTTTAGAAAAAGTATCAGTTATATTCTTTCTGCAGAAAATATTTACAAACTCAACCACATAGGCAAGGTTGCAATACTGATAAAATCTAAAATCAGCAGTGGTCACCGTTTTTTGCCCCAGGGGAAGCATGAAAAATGCTAAAAACAAATGAAGATTCAATCTACTATTCCACAGCTGACGATGGACTGTGCAGCGACTGTAACTGAAGAGGACTTGTGTCATGTGTCAGTAGGACTCTTCATCAATTACAACAAAATTGGGTACTGCCCAAACCTCAATGACAGTTCCCAAGGACTGACATAACTCAAACCAATTTGCATTCCCATCAGTTGTAAGCAAGGGGTGGACATTTTTAACCTCCATGGTAGCTATTTACAACATCACCCCCCTTTCCTTCAAAACTAAGAATAGACACGCAAAAAACAAAACTTTTGACCTGAAAATTTAACAAAAATTTCACATCTAAGCCACAACATACTTTTCAAGGAAATGTACAAATAAGTAACAATATTTAATTATGGACTGCATCAGAAACATTTGCTACACATACCAAGGAATATAACATACTCAATAGACACAAATTGGAAAAACATTTGTCGGCCAGGTTGCATAACTTACAAAATTTGCAAAATTGGACATGAACAAAGGGCAATTTTGCAATTACAAGAGGCACAACGTTTAAATAACCCAAGTTCCAAATACAAATAAAAACTTTCTGATACTTTTCTACCCCTTAGTTGGATTGCAAATACTTTTTGGAAATTACAGCTAGAGTTGGCGACAAGCTCGATTCATGGAAAGTTCTGAAATGTTTGAACTTACCCGATGTCTAAGCAGCTTGTAGAAATCCCTCTAGTCACAGTCCGCAGCTCATAACCCAGTCTTCTTCATAATAAATCCCATAAAATATGAAGAATTGGGTTTGGGTTTTAGCAAACTTGACGTGTCCAAATTGTTTTTCCTACACAGTTGCAATCTCACCGAGCCTTTGCCATCCTGCAGCTGTCCACTGGGCCACCAGAGATAATGCTCGGAGTCAGCAGTTGCTTTCTATAAAATTGGCTTTCCTCAGCTGGAAGTCTGCACAGAGGAAAATTACTCACTGAATGGTCTTATTCTCTCTTCGTCCCAAGACTTGCTCTCTCTCTCTCTCTCTCTCTCTTGCTCTGTTTTAGATGTACTTAACATCTGTGGAATGCTAATGACTGACAGATGAAACGGACAGAAAAAGACACCCAAACCAGTGGTGGCTTGGGAGGAAGTGGATTTAAAATGGGAGATTGCAGTGAGCATTAATGTCCTTTCAGTCCGTGCCCCCCTATTGCCCATTTCACTGCCTGCCCGGCCTGTGTAAATATTATTCCTTAAATAACTCCATACCGGAGGGAAACATCTGCAGATACCGCACCGAAGGTGGAGTGTTTATGATTTGACAAAACAAGGATTCTGGTTACAGTAGAAAGGGCATGACCTCATCACCGCTTAATTCCGGGCCAATACTCTATTTAATTCCAACTAAGACGCCTGACTTTTTACAGATTAGGAAGAGAGTAGGCAATCAGGAGTCCTAATCCAAAACTTTTACAGAGTTTTTAATGGATGAATTATTTAGAATATATATAAAGAATATAATATATAAATATAAATATATATATCTGTATATATATATAGCTATAGATAGATAGATAGATAGATAGATAGATAGATAGATAGATAGATAGATAGATATATCTATATATATATATATATATATATATATATATATATATATATATATATATATATATATATATATATAGATAGATAGATATACATATATATATTGCAATAAAACTCAACAATTTACTTAAAGGGTAACTCTACTTTCATTTAAAAAATCTAGGAAAAATAAAAAAAAATTAAAAATATAGAAAATAAAAAAAATATATGTTTTATATATACAGCATCTAACAAAAGTGAGCACACCCCTCAAATTTTTGTAAATATTGTATTCTATCTTTTCATGTAACAACACTGAAGAAATGCCACTTTGCTACAATGTAAATATTAATGGCTGTGTGTTGAGTTATTTTGAGGGGACAGCAAATTTACACTGTTATACAAGTTGTACACTCACTACTTTACATTGTAGCAAAGTGTCATTTCTTCAGTGTTGTCACATGAAAAGATAGAATAAAATATTTACAAAAATGTGAGGGGTGTACTCACTTTTGTGAGGTACTGTACTCTATATATATATGTATATATATTTATATTTATATAATGTCAAAAGTATTGGGATGCCTTTCTTTACACGTACATGAACTTTAATGGCATCCCAGTCTTAGTCCATAGGGTTCAATATTGAGTTGGCCCACCCTTTGCAGCTATGACAGCTTCAACTCTTCTGGGAAGGCTGTCCACAAGGTTTAGGAGTGTCTATGGGGATGTTTGACCATTCTTCCAGAAGCGCATTTGTGAGGTCAGGCACTGATGTTGGATGAGAAGGCCCTGGCTCGCAGTCTCTGCTCTAATTCATCCCACCTATCAGGTTGAGATAAAGACTTGGTGCAGACCAGTCAAGTTCCTCCACCCTAAACTCATCCATGTCTTTATGGGCCTTGCTTTGTGCACTGGTCCAAATCATTTGGTGGAGGGGGGATTCTGGCGTGGGGTTGTTTTTCAGGGGTTGGGCTTGGCCCCTGAGTTCCAGTGAAGGGAATACTTAAGGTGTCAGCATACCAAGACATTTTGGACAATTTTATGCTCCCAACTTTGTGGGAACAGTTTGGAGATGGCCCCTTCCTGTTCCAACATGACTGCGCACCAGTGCACAAAGAAAGGTCCATAAAGACATGGATGAGTGAGTTTGGGGTGGAGGAACTTGACTGACCTGCACAGAGTCCTAACCTTAACCCATTAGAACACCTATGGGAAGAATTAGAGCGGAGACTGCGAGCCAAGCCTTCTTGCCCAACAGCAATGCCTGACCTCACAAATGCACTTTTGTAAGAATGATCAAACATGCCCATAGGCACAGTCCTAAACCTTGTGGACAGCCTTCCCAGATGAGTTGAAGCTGTTATAGCTGCAAAGGGTGGGGCAACTCATGATTGAACCCTACGGACTAAGACTGGGCTGTCATTAAAGTTTATGTGCATGTTAAGGCAGGTGTCCCAATACTTTTGACAATATAGTATACAGGTATATATACTGTGTTTCCTTGAAAATAAGACCTACCCTGAAAACAAGACCTACTGTTATTTTCCAGGAGGGCTGAAATATAAGCCCTACCCCCAAAATAAGCCCTAGTTTAAAATGCTTGTAAAATCCTATAATCCACTCTACAGTAGTATATATTGGGCTATGTGCGTGTTTCTGTAATATAATTGTGCCAAGTACCTTCGGTACAGCAGCGCTCGGCGTTCAGCTGCCTTCCTGTTACTCTCCTCCTTTTCTCCCAGCTGTCAGCGGGGGGATCTTGGCCCCCCTCTGCAGTGCTCGGAGGGGGAAAGAGAGTTTCAGCGGGTCACTGAAGCGCCGATTGGCACTATAACGAAGGTATTTGTCACAATGGTATTACAAAAATATACACATTGTACATTATATACTACTGTAATAGAGTGGATTATGGGATTTTACAAACCTTTTACTCACAGTGGGGATTCCTGACAGGCAGGGAGGGAGAGGGGGGAGAGAAGACATCACATTACATGGTAAGACCTACCCCGAAAATAAGCCCTATTGTGTCTTTTGTTGCCAAAATTAATTTAAGACCGGGGCTGATTTTTGGGAAAACATGGTATAAAACACATATATAATTGTTAAAAAAAGCATGTTGTAATTTAACCGGTTCCCTACCGAGTCATTGTAAAATGACGTCGGCAGGAACCCTTCGTCGATCCGGGCGGATGTCATATGACGTCCGCCGCTTTTCACCGCTACTGCGGGCCCCTGGAGGCCCGCAGCGTGGTGATCACGGATTGATCGTGTCCCCCGGGATTGTGCCCCCCCCGATTGGGGCAGAGTGCCAATAGATTTGGCCCTAGACCACATGACCGGCTGTGTCCAATCACAGCCGGCAACTTTGTTGCTTCACATGGCCGGAGCTCGTGCGTGTCCCCATTCTTTCCTGACCGAGGCCCTAAGCTTGATGGTCCTGCCTGCTGCCTGGACAGATACTTTGGCTGTACTGACAATATCTCTGCCTGCACTGACCCAGGACTTTTTATGGACCATGTGCCTGCTGCCTGGACCCAATACTTTGGCTGTACTGACCATATCTCTACCTGCTGCCTGTGCTATGGACCGTATTCCTGCCTGCTGCATGGACGATCCTTTCGCTGCCGCTGACCACATCCCTGCCTGCTACCTGGACTAATGCTTTGACTGTGCTGCCAATATCTCCTCCTGTACTGACTATGGACAGTATTCCTGAGGCTGCCTGTTTTGCTGTCACTGTCCAGGTTCCTGCCTGCTGCCTGGCCGATGCTCTCCTCTGTTGACCACTGCACTACTGAAACCGCAGGTAATCTTTTATTACCCTTTGCTCAGCAGAATGTATTTTGGTTTGTAATTTGTATGTACAGTACATGCTGTGTGTTAGAAATATGAAGGGCCTTCAAAAATGTGATAGGTTGGCAGGAATTTATGTGTGTGATTTATGTCCCTAGAACACCTGGAGTTGGATGTTGGGCTTCTGTATGTGGCCAGGCTGTGTAAAGGTCTCACACATGTGGTATCGCCATATTCAGGAGGAGTAGCAGAATGTATTTTGGGGTGTCATTTTTGCTATGTACATGCTATGTGTTGGAAATATCTTGTAAATGGACAACTTTGTGTAAAAAAAAAATGCGTTTTCATTTTTTTTTTCCACGTTTTCCAAAAACTTCTGAAAAAAAAATGACAAGTTCAAAAGACTCATTATGCCTCATAGATTATACATTGGGGTGTTAGATTTCCAAAATGGGGTAATTTTGTGGGCGTTTCTATTGTCCTGTATGCTCCAGGACCTTCAAAATTGAAATAGGTTGTTGAGAAATGAGATGTGTAATTTATGCTTCTAAAACACCTAAAGGTGCTACTTCAATGTTGGGCCTCTGTATGTGGCCAGGCTGTGTAAAGGCCTGGCCACATGTGGTATCGCCATACTCAGGAGGAGTAGCAGAATGTATTTTGGGGTGTCATTGCAAGTATGCATATGCTGTGTGTGAGAAATAACTTGTAGTTATGACAATTTTCTGTAAAAAAAAAAATCTTAATTTTGCAAAGAATTGTGGGGAAAAAAATACAACTTCAAAAAATTCACCATGCCTCTTACTAAATACCTTGGGATGTCTACTTTCCAAAAAGGGGTAATTTGGGGGGTATTTGTACTTTACTGGCTTGTTACTGTCTCACAAAATGTGATAGGCCGTCAGTACATCAGGTGTGATCAATTTTCAATGATTTGCACCATAGCTTGTAGACTATGACTTTCACAGAGACTAAATAATATACACTAATTTGGGTTATTTTTACCAAAAGATATGTAGCAGTATAAATTATGGCCCAAATTTATAAAGAAAAATTACTTTTTTTGCAAAATTGTACAATAGAAACTAAAAAAAGTCAGTTTTTTTTCCAAATTTTCACTCTTTTTTCACTTATATTGCAAAAAAATAAAAAAAAAACAGCGGTGATTAAATACCACCAAAAGGAAGCTCTATTTATGAGAAAAAAACAATACAAATTTTGTTTGGGTACTGTGTAGCATGAGCGAGTAATTGAGATTCAAAGTGTGAGAGTGCTGAAAGCTGAAAATTGGTTCGGGCAGGAAAGTGGTATAAACTTCCTGTATTGAAGTGGTTAAAAACGAACTCTAGGGAAAAAAAACATTATTTTCCCATGCAGTGGTGCTATGCCTGCACTGCGGGGGTTAACTGCCCATTTTTGTCTAGGGATGAGGAGAGTGGACATATACTTACCTATTCTGCCGATTCGCTGAGTGCAAAAAACTGGTCTCTGCTGCTTCTGCCATCACCCCCCCACACACTAGCAGTCTTGTGCATGGATTGTTCTGACGTCATCACGCCAATAGGCTGGCTCTGGCCGAAACAGGACGTGAGAGAGCGATGTTATTCGGGGAACAAAGGGCCGGGGAAGTATAGCTTTTCTGTGCACCCCTGCACAAAACAAGTAGTTAACCCCTGCAGTGCGGGCACAGCCCCCTGTAAACCCACTAATATGGAGGGCACAACAAAGCTGCCGGTCAGCAGTAAAAGTTAAACTGCTGATCGGCAAGTGGTTAACATTGGTGTTTCATACACAACAAAACAATATAAAACATCCAATGCATTTTAGGATACCATAGATGTCCCCCTTCTTCATGGCTAAAAAAAAAAAAAATACGGAAATGGTACAAAAATGGTTGTAGAAACACAACATCCTACACTTATCCAATTATGTTAGGATTCAGTTCATTAATCAATTCATGGTGATAAAAATATTTAGAAAATCTGCTGCAATGTGGCTAATGATCTCATTAAAACATCAAAAAAATGGTTTTAAATTAGAGAGTCAAAGAAATTGATGTTAAATTATATAATCTTCTACATGCTGCTTCAAAAACACAACCAGCGCTCGAAACTTCCCTCCATACAATACTGGGAATTGGAGCTCAACCTCTCTATACCGATTGAGCAGCAGCACACCATCCTCAGGAAACCTCTACAGCACTCCAGATGCATCTCCCATTGGGAATCCTTACAAAAATTAGTTCATAGATGGTTTTATACACCTCACCGACTTGCCTCCATCTTTTCATCCTCCTCACCTCTTTGTTGGTGTAACTGTGGACATCACGTAACCCTTATACATATCTGGTGGCAATGCCCGATCCCCCTTGAGTTTTGGAAACACGTTTTTCATTTTATTACATCAGTCACACAAATCTCCTGCTCTCCAGACCCCAAATTGGCCCTACTTGGCGTTGGATTTGAACAGTGACCAACACATTTTCACACCTTTATAGCGGCCCGCTTATCTATTGCCAGACGCTGGAAAAATAAGATGGCCCTGGCCATCTCTGAGTTGGTTACTATATTGAACGATGATCTCATGTATGAATCCTTATTCGGTAAAGCCCACATAGTAACAACCAAATTTCTGCACAATTGGCAACCCTGGCTACTTGACCCTAGATCCCCATCTATACCCTGAGACTCGCCATACATGATGCCTTTAAACTTGTCCCCTATATTGATACCACAATACTCCCCATATACAACTATAAGATATACTCAGCAGGAAATATGCAATTTTTCTCTTCTTGAATTTTGTTAGATGTTTCCTCATCAGTTCTCATCGTATATGCTTTGTTGGTGCCTACATGAGACAGTTGTGAGATCCCCCTCACCTTGGCACTATCGACTATCTTTATTGTTGATGTTAATGCTAATATTACCTCTAGCTTAAATATACCACTGTAACCTCATTATACCATTACCAATGTTTGGCTGACTTGAGCTCACGGATGTCTTTTTAGTCATATAGGGTGGAGCTTTTTTTGAAAAACGATCCCACTGCTGTATATTGTCACATGTCAGGAATTTATTCTAGTAAAATTAATGAAAGTCCCATTTTAACTACTTGAGTCCCCTTTTTCTTCCTAAATCCCCTTAAACCTCAGATTGTTTTCTATTTTTTTTTTTATGATGTCTTAGTTCCACACATGATATCTTTTAGCATTTGTCATTTACCTTAACCTATTACACATATTTTATTTTTAATTTGGTAGAAAATGTGGATACATTTATTTTTATTATTTTGTTTTTATTGGGAATAAATAGTAAAAAAAATGAAATAATAACAAATGTTTTCCAACGCAACGTTTACATAATTTGTTCACCCCCCATAATATGACACAAAGTGTAATGCTGATTAGGGATGGGCTGAACGGACCGCTGTTCGGTTCGCACCAGAACCTTCAAACATCGCGAAAGTTTGGACCCGAATAACGGACCCCATTAAAGTCAATGGGATCCGAACATCAAAAATCAAACGTGCCCATTTTGAAGGCTTATATGCAAGTAATTGGGCATACAATGGTTATAGAGTTCCGGGTCCTGCCCTGGGGGACATGTATCAATGAAAAAAAAGTTTGTGAAAAATGTCGTTTTTAAATGAGCAGTGATTTTTTGATTTTTAAAGTGAAAGCATAAAAATTAAAAATTCCTTCCAATATAGTGCTTGGGGGGTACCCTTAGTCTACCTGTAAAGTGGCAGATCTGTACCATGTCTAGAATCTGCTACAGCAATAATTGCATTTATAAAGCCAAAATAAATGACATTTTCCCTGCAAGCTGCTTTTATTTTCCTCAGCAACAGCTTGGAAGCCAGTGTGTATGATGAGGCCACAATGTAGTGCACTGGGAACAAGATTAGAGATTTTTTGGATAAATTCTGGTGTCACTTTGACTTTGGATAGAAGTAACGGGTGCGTAAAAATTGGGCTTTGGGTGTCGGTGGTGCCTTCACACCATAACCCTATAGAGGTGCTCTTCATGAAGGCAAGAATTGACCTTTCTATAAAAAAATTGCAATTATAGGCACCCGTCAAACAGATGCAGAAAAATTGGTCTTCCCACCATACCCTTTGTGCCCCTTATGTGTGGCTTTAAGGTGCTCTTGCCAATGGGCTGAGTGGTTGGACGTTAAATGCTTTGTTAAGCATGTGGTACCCAAATGGCTGGTATTTTGCCATGTTTGATGTGTTTGAGACACAGTTTGCAGATAGCAACAGTGCAATCTGCTGCAGATGTGCTGAAAAAGGCCCAGACAGCTGAGCTTTGGGAAATTGGGAAGTGGGCCGAGAGATAACAGCTGCAGAATGTGATGGAATAGGGTGGCTGCGCTCTGCTTTTTCTTGATGTCAGCCTCCTTGCGGTTGTGCCGCCTTACCTTCAATTTCCTTCTCTGCTCTATCTGGCACCCAAATTGCATCAGTGACCTCATCATCATCATCATGTCCATCTCCTCCATCTTCATCATCATCACTGGAGACAATTTGTCTACCAGTGTTCTCTCCTCTCTCTAGGCTCATGTTCCTGTCATCCTCAACCTCAGAACCAACATCTGAATCCAGTAATGGCTGGGCATCAAGGAGAAAGTGGCTGACGCTGTGGTCAAATAACCCAGCTGACTCATCCATGGCTGATGTTGGGGCTATGGCAGGAATAGATGTGGACAAGGAGGCAGGTTTATCCACTCTGGCAACTGCAGAGGACTGCACACTTGTCTCTGCTTGCGTGACAGAGGATGAGGAGGATGAGGAAGGTTTAGTAAGACAGTCCACCACCTCCTCTGCATGCTGTGGCTGGATAGCCTAAAGAGAGGAAATGATGCCCTGCCTGAGGACTGACCACCACTTCCACCTTTGCCTGTGGGCACATTTGTTGCTGGCCCCCTTACAGTGCCAAGGTAATATCTGCTCCTCCTTGTTGTCCTCCCAGACATTATTGGGAGGGAGGGGGCAGTGCTTATTAGCAAATGTGAAGAAGAAGTGGAAATCTGTAAGTAGATGCGCTTTAACCAATGTAAAGTGGTGTTTAGTGCACTTTAATTTGAGTACTCACACTACACAGACACACTTCACGGATACACTACAATACACTGCAATATAATGCGTCAAACGTACAGTGACGCACAGAACTATATGGCGTTAAACTGGCAGTAACGCACACAAAAGTAAATGGCGTTAAACTGGCAGTAACACACAAAACTATATGACATTAAACTGGCAGTAATGCACACAGAACTATATGGCATTAAACTGGCAGTAACGCACACAGAAGTAAATGGCGTTAAACTGGCAGTAACGCACACAGAACTATATGGCGTTAAATTGGCAATAACGCACACAGAACTGTATGGGGTTAAACTGGCAGTAACACACACAGAAGTAAATTTTGTTAAACTGTAAGTAACGCACACAGAATTAAATGGCGTTAAACTGGCTGTAACACATAAAACTGTATGGCGTTAAATTGGCAGTAATGCACAAAACTATATGGTGTTAAACTGACAGTAACGCACACAGAAATATATGGCATTAAACTGGCAGTAACGCACACAAAACTATATGGCATTAAACTTGCAGTAACGCACACAGAAGTAAATGGCGTTAAATTGGCAGTAACGCAGACAGAAGTAAATGGCGTTAAACGTATAGTAACGCAATCAAATATACGGTGTTCAACCGTCACTACACTGATGCTATCTGAACTGTCCCTACTCTAGCTATACACTAATGTAAAGATTAGTGACACGGTCTCACTACACTACACTGAAATTATCTGAGCTGTCCCTACTCTACATATACACTAATGTATGTATGAATGACACAGTCTCACTACACTACAGTGAAATTATTTGAGCTGTCCCTACTCTAGCTGCACACTATGCAAGGCTGAATGATGGTCCTCCTCACTACACTCACACTATCCCTAGACTGACACTAAACTAATATTCTACACTGACAATTGAAGCACAATAGCACAGTATAGCACACTAACTAATAGCACTAAACAGAGCCCTGTTCTATCTCTCTCCAGTCAAAATCACACTGAAAATGGCTGCCATTGAAAGAATACTTTTATACTGTGGGGCGGGAATGAGCCATTATTGGATAAAGTCATGATGATAGTGTCCAATCATGACTCTGACAGTGTTCTGTGCCCTGATTGGCTGAAGCTTTCACTGCTTCAGCCAATCTGGGCTTGCAATGCATTGCATTTTGCATGGTTCGGGGGCCAAACAAACGGGCTGATCGACAAACGACCGAACAACGAAAGTTTGGCCCGAACTTATGCTCAGGCCCAACCGTTCGCCCATCCCTAATGCTGATTAATATGAGATCACATGCAACAGGTATGTATTGTAAAGGAATATTAAAGCTCAAGGTACAGGGAAGAAAAGCTTTATTTCCCTTTATTTTTTAGGAGCTTTACTTCCATATATTGCGAAAAAAAAACTTTACATAAATTTGTTAAGATAACATTATAATCAGAGTAAGTTGGGACGGGAGCACAAATTTGCAGAATTTTGATCACTACAAATTTGAATGACATTGCATTCACTGACATGGGCCTTCTTGTGTAGTGAATGGAAATGTCATCCAGATCATCTGACATCATTGTTGTGACCTGGGAATTATTTTTGGTAGGAAATATTTTTATTTATTTATTTATTCAGATAAAGGGTAAATTAATTTAATATAATATATTTTAATATAATATAAATAATATTATATATGTATACAAATAATGAATCCTCAATAATATTATATATTTATATAAATAATATGATATATCATATATTTATATTATCATTTATATTTATATGAAATGTATGACTTATATATACTGTATTATATATACTGTATATACTGTATTATTAATATTATTATTATTATTATTATAGGTACCTATAAAACATTGTCAATTAATGCAGCACTTTACATATGTATTGTACATTCACATCAGTCCCTGCCCTCATAGATATTTATCTCTTTATGTTTCTATGATTTTACGGTTGAAATTTTCTGTTCTTTCTACATGGACAGTCTGAAAGTGGTCAGTGGAGACAAAATCCAGACCCCCCCCCCCCCGCCCCCATATGCAAATGTACAGCAACAGATCACTGCTAATAGTGGTCTATTGCTGCCGGCAGTCAGCCAGCAATGGATTACTAATGCAGTGATTTGCTGAAATACTGAACAAAGCTGCAACAGCTCATCTGGAACAAACAGCCTTTTTCTCGGTGCCCTTTTGAAATGACTACTGGGACATAAGGAAGTAAGGAGAAATTCCACTTTTGTTTTTTTTTTTAAATAATATAGTATAAAAAAAATCACATGCCATTTTGTAATGTAATATTAATAAATAGTACCTTTCCATTTCAAGACGAATCCTCTGTAAATGTCTAAAACTGTAAAACAATTCAATATGCAGTAACATGACAACCTGGAGGAATCCTGACTACAGAACACCCCCACAAAATAATATTTTCTACTCGTATGATTGGCTCACTGATGTTCTTAGACATCTGTACTAAGATAAAAGTTATATTTTAGCAATTCTCTGCAATAGGAGTTTTCTTTTTGGTGAAATACTCTCTAAGGGTTAATTACTTCTTAAGGGATGCAGGCACTGCAGCTTTCTTCATTAGAACACTGGAAGTGCACCGGGCAATTATAACGAGCCAGGCCCTCCCATTTGAGAATCAGTCTTGCAAGGACATAGTGAAACAAACAGTTATTTCTTCAGAACAGAAAAAAAGTTGAAATCTGCTACAAAGTTTCAATTAACTAAATAATATAATTCATATGTGGAACATCGAGTCACAACAGCACGCTAAACTATTGAAGTCAAATTAAAGAAAAGAAAAAACTTTCAAAGAAAGCTTCGCAGTAATAAGGCAAGATGTGTCCTGGCTGAAATTGCACCGTTATCTTGCTGTAGAACACATGAAACATGCAAGGAGATGAATAAAAGATGGTGCACAGAAGACAATCACGCTCCAGGCTAGAAGATACTTTTTCCCCGAATAAGAGGTCTGACGTCCACCCCTCTCACCGGCGAACGTCTCCTCCTTCACAAGCAAATCCATCTTGAAGTGTATCTTCTCCGAGGAATACAAGCCGAGCTGTTGGGTTTCTGCTAAGACAAGCATGTTCCCAAAGCCATTTAGGTCACGGCGGTAGAGTACACAACATGAAACACTATCGCCGCGTTTTTTTCGACCACCTACGGGATTGGCGTTTACAGTTTTCTCTCTCACCGACACCATCAAAGCGATATTAATACAGCAAGGCCGTTCAGGGGTCCCCTGAGCCCTGTGGGATTCAATCAATGACAATATTAGCATTCGATTTATATATTATTAATACATGTTTTGTTGTTCTTTACACAAATATGTTATGTATATATTCACATGAAGGACAATCGGGAAAAGAGGAACAAGGTCTTTTTATTCCTATGTTATTGCATATACAGTATATTATTAATTAAAATTGAATTACAGGCATTTATTAAAATAAACAAATGAAGGCAGTTATGTATTAAAAATTTTTAAATAATTAAATGTTTGTAGTGAACCCAAGAAAGAGTACTGGGGAACTTGTTGCCTTTCCCTCTCAGGCACACTCTTCCATTGGCTCAAAGGAACAGCCTAGGGGTCTTTTTAGGGTGTCAATGGAACAATGAACTTCAATGGGGTGAAGGCAGTGGTGTAGGGTGGGGAGGCCAGCTGGTGCGGTCACCTAAGGCTCAAGTTTTAGAGGGGTGCAAACAGGTCCTTGGGGCGGCAGCATGGGGGGGGGGGCCTGGGCAGTAAAAACCAAATCCCCAGCCACTTGCTGGGGATGTTGATTTTTAACCACTTCCCATTCGCCATATAGCAGAATAACGGCTGCGGGGTGGTTCTGTTATCCTGACTGGACATCTTATGATGTCCAGCAGAATAAGCCGCTCATGCGTGACCCAGGGGCATGCAGCGTGTCGATCGGTGGTGCGGATTGATTATCAGTGAGGACCCATCAGTAATGCCCACCAGTGCCCGCCAGTGATGCCCATCAGTGCCCCACCAGTGATGTCCACCTGTAAATAAATGTGATGTCAACCAGTGCCCATAAATTATGCCAATCAGTACCCAATCAGTGCCCATTAGTAATGCCAGTTAGTGCCCATCAGTAATGCCTGTCAGTGCCTCCTCCTCAGTGCTGCCTGTCAGTGCCATCTATCAGTGCCTCCCATCAGTGCTTATCATTGCCCATCAGTGCCACCCATCAGTGCCCATCAGTACCCATCATTGCCACCCACCAATGCCCATCATTGCCGCCTATCAGTGCCATCTATCAGTGCCCATCAGTGCCACCTATCAGTGACCATTAGTGCCGTCTATCAATGCCCATCAGTGCCACCTATAAGTGACCATCAGTGCCACCTATCAGTGCTGCATATCAGTGCCACCTATCAGTGCCCATCAGTGCTGCATATCAGTGCTCATCAGTGCTGCATATTGGTGCCTCCCCATCAGTGCCACCTCATCTGTGCCACCTCATCAGTGCCCATCAGTGCTGATTCATCAGTGGCCATTAGTGAAGGAGAAAACGTACTTATTTATTTATTGTTGATAGAGCATAATGATGTCGCATTTGTTATTAAAAATGCGACAGTGCTGAAAGCTGAAAATTGGCCTGGGCAGGAAGGGAGTTTAAGTGCCCTGTATTGAAGTGGTTAAAATACCTGTCCTCCTAGCAGGCAAACTAAAGCCTTCATGCTAAGGAAACAAGAAAAAAACAAATGCGCCTCTAAGAGTAACAGTAAAAACCAGGATTTTATTAAATAACAAGTAACTACTCACAGAAGTAGTAGGGTGCTGCACTTTGCAGTGTCAGCCACTGCTGGCTCCTTTGCAGAAGTCCTGTGGTGGTCCTGCTGGGCTGGGATGGTGGGGAGTGCGGGTTCAGCTGTACTGGGGGAGGAGGGTCCTTCGGTGGGTCCCGGGGAAAACTTCTCTAGGAGACAGTGGTCCGCAGCAATCCGACCGGTGCCAGTGCGTGCAGGAGAGGTAACCACAGCAACGGTGACGCGTTTATGGGGCTCTACCCCTTCTTCAGGCCGTGAGTGCTGCATACTGAAGTGAGGCAGCTTATATGGGCTGGGGGGAGGGAGGAGCGCTGATGATCCGTTCATCTCCCTCCTGATGTTTAACCCTTCGGATGGTGCCGGCCATACTTGATTGATGATAAAATTAAAAAAGAAAGAAAGGTTGTGCAATGGGCTGGGAACACTAGTTTGGTTAACTGGGTTCCAAAAAAACTTTGTGATTTTCAAAATGTGGGGAGCGAAGGGGGAAGGGAAACAAGGGGAGGGGGGGAGGGAAAACTGGAGTCTGCTGCAAGTGCGTCCACCCACCCATCCATTCACCCATTCAATTGTACTGGCAGTTCGCATATGTTCCTCCCATTTCATATTTCACACCCAATCCCACTCCTCCTTTGACACACATCCATGCTTTCTTATCTATCAATGTGTAATATCATTGGCCAATCATCCCGTCTCCCATTCCATATCCATTCAATATTCATTTTTATTCATTTTTAATAGAGTGCAACGCCTTCATCTGACCACCCCTCGTCCCTCTCGGAACCCCTTCCTTTCTTTCCCCCCCCCCCACCTTCCATAGTTTTTTAGCAAAAAATGGTCCACCCATCCCAGGACTTCCCACTATGGACATCTCATCTACCCACTCATCCATTCACCTATTCATTTGTATTGTTAGTTCCCATAATTCCCTCTGAACACATAGTGTCATACCCCACCCCTTTCAGACATCAACCGAGGCATCTCAGATACACCATTGGCCAATCATCCCATCTCCCATTCCATATACATTCAAATTTTTTAATTTTTTTTTCCAATATACCGTTTTTTTTCCAATATACCGTTTTTCACAGCTCACCGGTTTTAACAACCCTGACACACTTGCAGCAGACTCCAGTTTTCCCTCCCCCCCTCCCCTCGTTTCCCTTCCCCCTTCGCTCCCCACATTTTGAAAATCACAAAGTTTTTTTGGAACCCAGTTAACCAAACTAGTGTTCCCAGCCCATTGCACAACCTTTCTTTCTTTTTTAATTTTATCATCAATCAAGTATGGCCGGCACCATCCGAAGGGTTAAACATCAGGAGGGAGATGAACGGATCATCAGCGCTCCTCCCTCCCCCCAGCCTATATAAGCTGCCTCACTTCAGTATGCAGCACTCACGGCCTGAAGAAGGGGTAGAGCCCCGTAAACGCGCCGCCGCTGCTGTGGTTACCTCTCCTGCACGCACTGGCACCGGTCGGATCGGATTGCTGCGGACCACTGTCTCCTAGAGAAGGTTTCCCCGGGACCCACCGAAGGACCCTCCTCCCCCAGTACAGCTGAACCCGCACTCCCCACCACCCCAGCCCAGCAGGACCTCCACAGGACTTCCGCAAAGGAGCCAGCAGTGGCTGACACTGCAAAGTGCAGCACCCTACTACTTCTGTGAGTAGTTACTTGTTATTTAATAAAATCCTGGTTTTTACTGTTACTCTTAGAGGCACATTTGTTTTTTTCTTGTTTCCTTTCACACAGAAGTTTGGTTTGCTTCCCACATTTGCAGCCCTTGGCAGGACAGTCACCCACAAGAGCACCCAGGATCTTTGTGCATAGACCATTTTATGACTTTTATGATTTTTATGATTTTTTTATGTTTTTAATGAACTTTCATGAATGACATTCAGCTCCATCATTGGTTATCTGTGATTGCCCGCACCTACATGCCTCCCATCACATGCTCACAGCATAACCACTCCATCTGATCCCTAGTCCACGGTTCACACTGCGCTTGATCATATCCTCCTTAAAGCCTTCATGCTGCAACTGGTAGGAGAGAGGGCACATCATGGAGGTTTAGCTTTACATGCAGTTTAGCTGCTGTCACTGAGAAAGCAGGGAGAACGGATCCAAGAATGCAGAATAGGGCGGGGGGATGGGTAGATCTCGATCCCAAGTGTGCAGGCAGTGGGTACCACTTTGTCACATTGTGCTGGGGGGGTTAGGCCCAGGGGTGCCCTCGGCTGAGGAGGAGGTCAGGGTGGAGAAGGCTCTCCGCTGGCGACTGCAGCTACCACCGCAGTTGTAAGTCCTCTAGATATATTTTCCTGCCTTTGTGGGACACAGCTAACCCTGCTGTCCCTGGTGCTGCAGGACTGGTCAGATGTGGAGGGTGGGGGGATTGTGTGTGTGATGGGGCAGGGGGGTGTCTGGGGAATGTGGTCAGAGTGGAGGGATCTGGTGGAGATCTGGATGTGTGATCAGAGTGGAGGAATGGGGAAGGATCTGGGGGTGTGCTCGGAGTGGAGGGATCTGATGGGGGATCTGGGGTTGTGATCAGAGCGGATAGAATCTGGGGGTGTGATCAGAGTGAAGGGTATCAGTGGAAGGGTATCTGGGGGAGTTATCAGAGTGAGGGGGTATGTGGTGGTGTGATCAGGATGGGGGAATATCGGGGTGTGATCTGTGCAGGGGGGGTATCTGGGGGGTGTGATCAGGGTGGAGGTATCTGGGCACGTGTTATCAGAATAGGGGGGTATCTGGGGGTGTGATTAGAGTGAGGGTATCTAAAAGTCCATGGGTGAGGGGGTGCAAATCACTTGCCTTGTCTTGAGCGCTGACAACCCGCGCTACGCCACTGGGTGGAGGGAGCATAGGATACCCAAAAACTGATGAACTGAACATTTTGAGGGCAATGTCCCACAGAATCACTAATGCTGACAGACCCCAAAGACCAGAGCCACATACAGGCACTAACATTTACTCAGTCGGCCACAGGATCATTGGTTGCCTTCTTCTCCAGTGAAGGAGATATGGACACCGCCATAGGACAGAAGTTTCCCCTGCTTCTTCCTGGTACTCTTCAGTGACCTTCTCCAGACCAAAACAAACTTCAGGACTAGGCTTTGCGAATATGCCCTCAACTAAAGCTACAGCTGGGACCTCAATGTCTTCTAGATGGTGCCTCCAGTAAACCTGCGCCGGGGCAGAGACCATGAACAGGGGTCTCCTCCAGCAGGAATGGGCCCAGGAAGTATGCTGCTCCTGTCTCAGGCTCCAGACTATTTATGGGCTCTCCCACCACCTGCTGGGCACACCTCCCTAGGAACTAGCTGGATTCACAGAAATATTCAGGCTGCTTGTTCTGTTCTTTCTCCCATTATAATTCTAGAATCCTCTGCAATGCAGGGGGAAACAATAAGAGCAGCAGCCTGTGAGAAACAGAGCAGGCCTGAATAATCAACCCCTGCTCCACTGATTACAGAGGAGCTAACTAATTTATAGAATTACTTGAACTTGACTTGATTTCTTCTTATAACCCTTGGAGGTTTCGCCTGGGAGAGGGAGGGGCAGTACTTTGCACCAATCAGGTGACTTGCATTAACAAAGAATTGAAAATGAACATTACGACATGAGGAGAGAGCAGAGAGTTGATCTTTTTTGTGTTTTGCTCATCCTTCGTTGTCCAAACATAGGCTGGGGGGTGTTGGAAAATGACCCATGCTTAGCAGAGAAAAGTAAGGACACTTGTTTGAATTGAAAAAATGTTTGAATCTCAGAACTGAATGAACAGTGATACAAATTCCTTGGATGACAGCACTATGTATTTACTCTGTGTATTTATTTGTTTACTGTGGGTTCGGTTAACAATGTAATTTATTTTTAAAGCTGAATTCCTAGTATGGATTTTATTTTATAGTTACAGGCGGTCCCTTAGTTACAAACATCCGACTTACGAATGACTCCTACTTACAAACGGAGGGAGACAACAGGAAGTGAGAGGAAATCTCCCCCTAGGAAGGGAAATTCACTCCTGTAAGAGTTATCATGGGAAAAAGGTGTCTCCGCTGAAGCTTTATCACCAAGGTTTGTTTCCACAACAACCCAAAAATTTCAAAATCCAATTATCATTGGGACAGAAAGTGAAGCGAGATCAGAAACATAGACAGCAAAAAAAATCTTACAGGGGTGTTACCCCTTACCTATGCTATCCAAAAAGCTTAAAAATAGTTTGTTTGGCTGAAGCTACACTTACAAAAATGTATCTGTTCTGATTTACAAACAAATTCAACTTAAGAACAAACCTACAGACCTTATCTTGTTTGTAACCCGGG
The DNA here is from genome assembly GCA_018402905.1 of Glandirana rugosa. Lineage (NCBI taxonomy): Eukaryota > Metazoa > Chordata > Amphibia > Anura > Ranidae > Glandirana > Glandirana rugosa. The sequence continues at coordinate 80,706 of BLSH010235253.1, read as the reverse complement.
GACCGCCTGTACTGTACATTGTTCCAGCTTGGACCAACACAAGTATTCATATGCTCTACCTGTGGGATCGCTGGGAAAGCTGGAAATCACTGTCGTAGTCCCTACTTCAGTGATTGCTGCTGTCCAATGGGTCCAGATTTATACAAAGCCTTGCATTTTTCACAATGAATGCAAGCTGTGTTTTGATAGGATGGGTTTTTGGATCATGCCATCACCACCCATTTTCTCCACCTCATCCAATCAGAGAACACATTGTAGCTGTTACTTTTGGGGAGAGGTTGTCTATTGAAGCAACCCACTTCCAAGGAGAGGAAGTCTTTTGCCAGTCCACTCTCCTAGAGAGAAGAAGGACTTTCAGCCTTCCTCCTACTGGGGAGCAGGAAGCAGATTGTGAGCAGGCTGTACACCTGGTTTTAGGTGGAGCCTGGGCCTAAATGATACCACTGGGAACTTGCTGGATCTTGCCCAGGAAAGTCTTGCTAAGAAATATTAGGTAGCAGTGGCGGCACAGGCACAGAATGACCGCAGCCTTCAGCCATTTAGGACCAGGGGTGAGCCTGAAGAGAGAGGAGTCTGGAGCTCTGGTGGTCTTTGGATGAGAAGAGAGGACAATGTCTTCCAAAGGGGGGCAAGAAAGGTCAGAGGGAGAGGAGGCTGGAGCTTTGGTGGTCTTTGGATGAAAGGAGGATGTCTTCCAAAGGGGGAGAGGGAAGGTTGGAGAGAGAGGAGGCTGGACCTCTGGTTGCTCTTTGTATGAGAAGAGAGGAAGATCTTTATTGAAATTATTGGCACACCACAATTCCCACCTCCCTCACCGATCTCAGGCTCAGTCACTTACAAAAGTTACCAGGTATGGATATCACTCCACTCTTTAGGGCAGACCACGTTAGTCTAAGAAGATATTTTATTAGCGTTATTGCCAGGACAGACTGAAACCCTAGGAAACTTGGGGTGACGTTCCAGACAATCATCCTTCAACTTCAATGACTCCTACACTGTTGAGTAGGAGTCATTGAAGTTGAAGGATGATTGCCTGGAACGTCACCCCAAATGCATGCGGTTAAGGAGCCCACCCATCGGCTCTGCGAGCATACACTGGAAAGACAGAAATACTGATGCACACTAACCTGGCCCAAAAGGTGAATCAACAAAACAGCTTCAGCCTCACTCTAGGCAAGCCATGCCCCCAGGGAGTCAGGCTGAAGCCATCTTGTTGATTCACTTTTCAGACCGGGTTGGTGTGCAGCAGTGTTTCTCCCCTTCCATTGCTGGAACAGAGTTACACTTAAAACTTTTGTTTTGTTTTTTTTCAAGTTTTTGTCAACCAGTAGTTCTGAATGTTGTGATTGGATGCTGTGATCCCCCCCCATCAACAACTGACAGCCAAGGGGCTCTGGCCATCCCACCTTTTTTGTCTTCCTGCCTACCAAGTTCAAGTAAACTATTAAAAACTGAATTCAAGTCCGGACCTGCATTTCTTAGATGTAAGTGATACACTCTTGTGGTAAGATAATTCTCCCTTACAAGATAAGGCCTAGATCAGCCTTTCTCAACCTTTTTACCCCAGAGGAACCCTTGCAATCATGTTCAGGTCTCAGGGGAACCCTTGCTAAAATCAATTTGTTTGTGGTCATTGAAAAAAAATGATCCTTACATTGTTGGTCAGTAGAAAGAATGCAACCCTTAAAGTGGTGGCCAGAATGCAACTCCTACGGCCAGTTAAAATGTCCTTGGCTTCATGTAACTGGGTCTACCAAGTGGTGTTGACCCTGAGACTATGCAGGCACCATCAAATGATAAGTCTATCAGCCACAGCTCAAGGAATCCCTAGCAACCTTTGGAACCCTGGTTGAGAATGGCTGGCCTAGATGAAGTCACTCCAAAAATGTATGAACTGCCGGACACTACATGGTAAAGCTCCCACTTAGTGGATTCTCACGTTCCTATGGTGCCCAGGTGCTGCTACAGCATGGAGATGTAATAGCTGCACAGCAAGGGCCATCCCACATTATCACCCCCCATCTGAAATTACGGTTACATACGTTTAGTTTTATTTTTAGCAATAATCACAGCCAAGATGATCAGTGCACTTGCAAGCAACAGGAGCACTCATAGGAATCTACTATCTTTTACACAAGAGTGCTAACAACTCTACTGTATATGCCGCCTAAATGGAATATATAGTCCTTTCTGTTTTCAATTTTTTTTTTAAACTGAAAAATAAATTATAGTGATGAAAATTATTTTACATGTGTAAACGTTTTAAAAATACTTGTTTCTATGAATACATTGCAATTATATACACTATATCGTCAAAAGTATTGGGACGGCCGCCTTTACACACACATGAACTTTAATTTCATAGCAATCTTATGCTTTGTACACACGGTGCAACGGTCATACAACCACACGTTCAACTTTTGTCCAAAATCGGCTGTTGGCAGTTGTGTCTTGCGTACTGACATAAGTCAAGTAGTTGTACAACAAACCCAAATGTAGTGACGTGTTATTAACATCTAAAGAGGAAGTTCAGGTGAATGTGATTTGTGAATTAGTAATGCAGGTTTACACGATTGAACACTTCTGGGCGTTCCTGACTTCTGAGCATGCGTGTTTTGCACGTACATCTTTTGTTGGCCCAACTTCTGCACACACGATTCAACAGTCGTACAACGGCTTGTTGGCCAACAAAAGTTTTCTAGTTTGCTTAGCCAACTTCTGTTGTACAACTGTTGAATGTCGGCTGTTGTAATCGTGCATACTAACGGTCGGATTATCGTACAACAACAGTCTTACAACAGCTTGTTGTACGATAATCCGACCGTTAGTTACATTATTATTACAGTAATATTACATTGTGTGTACGGGCCATTCGTCCATAGGGTTCAATATTGAGTTGGCCCACCCTTAGCAGCTATAACAGCTTCAACTCTTCTGGGAAGGCTGTCCACAAGGTTTAGGAGTGTGTCTATGGGAATGTTTGACCATTCTTCCAGAAGGACATTTGTGAGGTGAGGCACTGATGTTGGACATAAAAGCCTGGCTCACAGTCTCTGCTCTAATTCATCCCAAAAGGTGATCTGTTGGGTTGAGGTCAGTACTCTGTGCAGGCCAGTCAAGTTCCTCCACCCCAAACTCGCTTATCCATGTCTTTATGGACCTTGATTGTGCACTGGTGCGCAGTCATGTTGGAACAGGAAGAGTCCATCCCCAAACTGTTCCCAAAAAGTTAGGAGCATGAAATTGTCCAAAATGTCTTGGTATGCTGAGGCCTTAATGCCTCATACACACGGTGCAATGGTCGTACAACCGCACGTTCCACTTTTTCCCAAAATCGGCTGTTGAAGGTTGTGTCTAGCATACTGACATGAGTCAAGTAATCATACAACAAAACCGAACATAGTGACATGTTACGAGCGTATAAAGAGGAAGTTCAGGTGAATGTGATTTGTGAATTAGGAACGTAGGTTTACAAGAACTGACACTTCCGGGTGTTCCTGACTTCTGAGCTTGTGTGTTTTACACGTACATCTTTTGTTGGGCCTACTTCTGTACACATGAATCAATAGTCGTACAACAGCTTGTTGGCCAACAAAAGTTTTCTAGTTTGCTCAGCCAACTTCTGTTGTACAACTGCATCGTGCGTACGGGCCATTAGTGTTTCCTTCACTGGAACTAAGGGGCCAAGCCAAACCCCTGAAAAATAACCCCACACCATAATGCGTGAAATGCATTGGTGGTGTGGCCTGGTTGGAGTTCGGGCTGACGCTGTCATATACTTTCTTATGAGATTTTGCAGAGATGTGTGACTTCCAGGACTTTTCCATTGTCTAGTAGACGCTTTAAAATTGCACACGCCCGTGGAATGGCAACCAACTACGATACTTTAAATTATCCACAGGTGACACTAACCTTTACAGGTTTGAACTGAGACAATGGAGGCAGAAAGGGGGTGTCGGAGCCAGTGACCACATGTGATGGTCCCTATTTCATTCCCAGAGCTCCTCAACTTTTCTGGAGTCTGGGGGGTTATTGCAAGATGACTGAAAATGCATGCAGGTAACTGGAAGAGCAAAGAACCGTATAGAAGTCTCCAGCAGATATATTTATTTTACCTCAAGTTCACTTCAGGGTAGGAAAGATGTTTTTTTCATGCTGTTCAGTGCAGATGATAATGATCGTGGGTTAGAAGGTCAGGAGAGTTTGGCGTTGGATAGGCTCATTACGAATGCACACCTCTTGACGTAGATGGTCTTCAGTGGATTTCCTTGTACGTGGATTCGAGTGATGAACAGGGTAGCAGTAGGAGATGGAAGATTGTGCCGTAAGGGATAGTGAAGAGGTCATTTCAGGTTTCTATGGTAAACTCTCAGACTCTGAAGTGTATGTGAGTGAGGATATGAATATTGCATTATTGCACCTTTTATGCATCATTATTATCTGCTGACATACTTCCATCTCAGGAGATTTTTATTCCAATACGTCTTTACTCTATACTTTGGGTTAGAAATACTTAATATCTGGTGTAATGAATTTCACATACATTACTAATTCGCATGTCTACCCATTAGAGTTTATAAAATCTAACCTTTATTTATTAATTAATAAAATGATTTGTGTGTTCTTTTCCCCTTTTTAGTTTCTAAATCACAACCATCAATGTAGGAAAAGGTAATGCTTGACCTGATATTGAGATCCATTTATTTTCCTCTTCTCTATAACTTCCTATACTTTTCTATCTTTTTAGATCTTTCCTAAAGCTCTCCATTTAAATTCTTTTCAATCTTTCTTCTTTTCAGTCTCTCTTGATTTACCCTTCTAACACATACATTTCTCCCTCTCTCCATAAACCAACATGCTTTACACCACCCAGGTAACAATAACTCCATGCAGGTTCGCAGTGCTCGCTGTCAGCTCCTGTCAGCCAATCTTCCCATATAGAAACATAAATGGGCACCCGCACTGCAGATTGCAAGTATTCTTTATTGTGTCACAGATAAAAGTTACAAATTGGATCCTAATATTTATGCATTTCAGCCCTGTATGGACCTTAGTCACAGCTCATGCTATGACTAATGCCCACACAGGGCTGAAACGCGTAAGCACTAGTAACTTTTAGGGTACTCACAATGACTTGGCAAACCAAATTGATCTGAGCTCATTGCATGACATTAAAGTATAGCTAAAGGCAAAACTTGTTCTTTTTAGTTTTGGATAGAGTGGAAAGGGATTAGAACACCAGTTTGTTTTTATTGCTGCCTGTGCCCCCCGTTAAGGAGATTCGCCCTCTCTATTTGTCCTGTTTATCATTAACATTGAAAGAAAAAGTAAAAGAAAATCACAAATTTTGGGCTTTCCCCAGAAAAGTATTAGAGAGGAAATCTTCCAATGAGGACACTAGTTCTGGTGACCTGGGGGTCCGCAAGGAATTCCTTTAATTTGCAGAGATTTCCTCTCACTTCTGTGGCTATGGGACAGGAAGTGAAGGAAAATCCCCCAATGGGACACAGATGGGGGAAAAATATCTGACAGGGGTAATAACCCGCCCTTACTCTATCCAAAATGAAAAATTTCTTCATCTGTGCCCTTTTGACTTAACAGGTGCTAAGAGCTGGTCTTCACATCTCTGCTATTCCCAGCATAGCTGTGCAAACAGCAGCTGCGTTTCTGGCCTGTGACAACAAACAGAATCTATGAACTGCTAGAGCTTCCCAAGAGACTGTGAAAGTGTATCTAAACATCAGCAGAATACCAGTCCTTACTGTAGATGTGGCTCCATAGGTTTTCCTTTGCCATGTTTACATCCTTCCCATGTTGAGAGAATTCATGGAGATGGAGTAATCAGGGCATAAAAGAAATCCTTTATGAAATAATTGGATATTTCTGTCGAAATGTTTTTATGAGATATCTAGAGATAATTCTGAAAATGCATTTCTAATTTGAGGTCTATTCCATCAAGTGAGTGGGTCTTTCTGAGGGTGGTGGAGGGCAACACAGTTGGAGACCATTTAATGTGGGTGTTAAGAATAAGCTAACGCTTGGTCCAAATTTGGGTTCGGAGCAAACCTGGAAGAAAGCTATGACTCCCCCCACTGCCACCCACTTAATTGTGGCCAGGGCATTCCTCACTCTACAGTTGCACGTACAAAAAGGAACGGGGATGCTTGTGGCTAGGGATGGGCCCGATGTTTGAGTCGAACACGTTTGTCTGTTCGCAAAATTTACAACATCATGTGCCACTCGCGGTGAGTTCGCCCGCTGTGGAGTACCCCATAATGTATTGTGAGATCGTGGCGCACGACGACCGAAACAGCTCCACCCTGATGTGAGGGCTCCCGCCGTCTGATCTCTTTTTGTGGTGACAGCAAGGGTGGGGCCACCCAGTGATGTAAGCAGATGACCTTGCCCCCTTCTGACGTCATGTGCCGTCAGAGGGGGCGGGGTTACTCAGTTACATCATCGGGTGGCCTCGCCCTTGACTATAAATAAACTTTCAAAGTAAAAATAGATCATCGGGGAGGAACTGTTTCGAGATTTTTTTTTTTATGGGTCGTCGCATGTCGTGATTGACGATGGATTACAACGGTGGACACTTTTATTTTTCTTTTTTAATAAAGGACTTGTCCCAAATTGTCCTGTCATTTTTACTGTTTTGACACTTCTTTGGTTTTGTTTTTTGACCCCATTCACATGGGGGGGGTCAGGATCTGGGGGTCCCCTTAAAGAAGGCTTCCAGATTCCCATAAGCCCCCTGCCCACAGACCCGACAACCACAACCCAGGGTTGTCGGGAAGAGGCTCTTGTCCCCATCAACAAGGTGCTTTAAGGTGGGAGGTGCAGAGCACCCCTGTCCCAAAGCACCCACCCCCCCATGTTGAGGGCATGTAGCCTGGCATGGGTCGGGGGGGGGCGCTCGCTCACCCGCCCATCCTGCCTGGCCAGGTTGCATGCTCGGATAAGGGTCTGGTATGGATTTTGGGTGGGATTCCACGTCAGATATATTTTTAATTTTGGCGTGCAGTTCCCTTAAAATTCATACCAGACCCTGGTATGGACTGGGGGGGACACCCACGCAAATTTTTTCAGTGCCTTTTTATCTTTATTACAGGGAGCCGACAATACATTACAGCTGCAAGCACTTTTAAATGACATTTTTTCCTTTTGAAATGTAATTTTGCTCTGGCACTGTTCTAAACATCACACAGATGCGCCACTTTACAGGCAGACTAAGGGGACCCCCCCCCCGGGCACAATATTTAAAGAAATATTTAATTTTTATTTTTTTCATTTTCAGCATTATTAAAATCACTGCTCCTGAAAAAAAATATTGATTTAAAAACTTTTTTTGCAATGATACATGTCCCCTAGGGCAGTACCCAGGTCCCCATACGCTTTTTATGGCAATAATTGTTAGATGTAGATCTTTGGGATGAGTTTGGGTTTGGTCTGAACTTGGGTTCAGTCTGAACCTGGAAGGAAGCTTTTACTCCCGCCCACTGATGCCCTAACAACTGTGGCCAGGACATTCCCCTCCTTGCAGCTGTATGCACAAAAAGGTGAGGGGGGTGCCCAAGACATTATTGACCTAATATGTCCATATGGCCATATTAGCTCAATGACTTTGACCCATTATGGTCATGTGACCATATTAGGTCCATAATGTCATGAGCTTTCCTGCCCCAAAGCTGCAGGTAAACATAGGGTCAGAGATGCTTGGGGACAGGGATGGGGATGTTATTGACCTAATATGGTCACATGGAGAATTAGGTTAATGACATTGACATTAGGATAATGACATTGACCTAATATGGCCATCATGAGCATCCTGTCCCTTTGTGGACATGCAGCTGCAGGGCAGGGAAAACTCTTGCCACAAAGTTTATGTGCCAATGACAGCTTCCTTCCAAGTTAATTCCAAACCCAATCTAATTTCTAGTGGATCCCACAACGCATGCAGTACTGTGGACAATTTACTTGGAGTAAAAGTGGTGGATCCATGTCCAAAGACATTCTCTGTGGGGACTTTGCAACATTGTATTTAATATTTCTAACACATATTTGAGCTGATTGTGTATGTGGATATACATTGTAATAAAGTACATTTTCTGTGCACTGTAGTTACTTTTTCTAAATATAAATCATGCAAGTACAAGAGGTGTAAAAAACAAGCCTCTCTGGTAACAATGGAAGTGCAAAGAACAAAAGAAGACACAACAAGCAGAAAGAAAAGCCTGGGTGTCATTTGTTTACCCTGAATCTTTGTGAAAGAATGGTCTGATTTCCATTTTGGGAGTAGCTGGTGCTCAGAATGTATTTAATCCCAATTTTCCTGTTTTTTTTTGTTTGCTCATATTTACCTGGTCAGGTTTAGGCCATGCCCATACTCTCCTATTGTTAATACATATATTCAATAATTTATTTATTTATTCATTTATTTTATATTTATATATTACTTATATATTTTATATATTGTAGGGATTGTATTATATTATATTTTATTTAATTATATTATATTTTAGGTATTTTTAGGTAATATACAATTTACACAGGACGTTACATTTTGTACTTTCACATCAGTCCCCGCCTTTTGCAGTTTAAGCTCCCTAACTCACATTCATACATACAAATTGTTATCATAAATACTACTAATATTCTTGAATATCCAAACCCAAGAACAAAATAAGTTGCAGCTTGCAGTGGATATGGTAGCTACAGTTCCTACAGAGACAGGAAGTATGTTACTGGCAGGATCACCAGATTAAAAAACAATGCAGTCACCCCATCTATGGATTGCTAGGCTGCAGGATGTTACACTTTTGTTTTTGGGTTTAGATACTAATAACAGTAATGTAGTATACTCATCTTGTGTGGTGCTGTACTAACTCACATATATTTGCGAGGGTAACTACATATAAAACAAATACATCAACATTTTCCAATGTCAAGTGTGTACAGAAGAAATAAATCAACAGTAACTGTACACCTCCCCACAGCAATTTATAAGGGATAAGCAGGGTGATAGAAATGGAAGGCTTACTGATCTGCTAAGATAAAATTAGCTTGACAAGGTAAAAAAAAAAACAAAAAAAAAAAAACATATATATATATATATATATATATATATATATATATATATATATATATATATATATAATATCTTGTTCTTTTAAATTGTTTTACTTTACTTAGTATGTTTTTTATTTGTTATTCTTTTTCTTGGGGTTGGGGTATTTAAGGTAGTTTAGTTGTATACTAAACATTTAAAAATATAAATAAAATGTTTAAAATATATATATATATTTTCCCCAACTGTCTATTTTTTTTCTTTTACTGTGAAAAAAACCTTTAAATAATGAGGCTAATGATGGGTACTTTTTTTGGTACAAAAACAGGTCCAGCATAGGTGAAATAAACTTCTGCAACTCTCGGGAGCTATTTCAAGCCCATTGTAACCTTAAAAGCCACCAAAATCATCTTAATTTGACCATCCCCATTGACTCCAGTGCATTCTACCAAAATGGGAAAATTTCACCACCAAAAAAAAAAATTTTAATCAAAATGAGAAGTCTAAATTTCACTTATCCTCACTCACAATCTAGATTGAAGAAGCAGCAGATTAATGTATTAATCTAATTGATGGCTGATGAATTTATATCATTGTTTTAATACATTAAAAAGTCATACCAGGAGTGGGGTTCGAACCCACGAGGATATACATCCATTGGATCTTAAGTCCAACGCCTTAACCACTCGGCCATCCTGGTGCTGATATCAAATGGTGGCCATTCTGGTGCTGATATTGAATGGTGGTCACCCTGGTCCTGATATTGGATGGTGGTCATCCTGGTGCTGATATTGGATGGTGATCATTCTGGTGCTGATATTGGATGGTGATCATTCTGGTGCTGATATTGGATGGTGATCATTCTGGTGCTGATATTGGATGGTGATTATTCTGGTGCTGATATTGGATGGTGATCATTCTGGTGCTGATATTGGATGGTGATCATTCTGGTGCTGATATTGGATGGTGGTCATTCTGTTGCTGATATTGGATGGTGATCATTCTGGTGCTGATATTGGATGGTGATCATTCTGGTGCTGATATTGGATGGTGATCATTCTGGTGCTGATATTGGATGGTGATCATTCTGGAGCTGATATTGGATGATGGTCATTCTGGTACTGATATTGGATGGTGATCATTCTGGTGCTGATATTGGATGGTGATCATTCTGGTGCTGATATTGGATGGTGATCATTCTGGTGCTGATATTGGATGGTGATCATTCTGGTGCTGATATTGGATGGTGGTCATCCTGGTGCTGATATTGGATGGTGATCATTCTGGAGCTGATATTGGATGATGGTCATTCTGGTACTGATATTGGATGGTGATCATTCTGGTGCTGATATTGGATGGTGATCATTCTGGTGCTGATATTGGATGGTGATCATTCTGGTGCTGATATTGGATGGTGATCATTCTGGTGCTGATATTGGACGGTGATCATTCTGGTGCTGATATTGGACGGTGGTCATTCTGGTGCTGATATTGGATGGTGATCATTCTGGTGCTGATATTGGATGGTGATCATTCTGGTGCTGATATTGGATGGTGATCATTCTGGTGCTGATATTGGATGGTGATCATTCTGATGCTGATATTGGATGGTGATTATTCTGGTGCTGATATTGGATGGTGATTATTCTGGTGCTGATATTGGATGGTGGACATTCTGGTATTGATATTGGATGGTGATCATTCTGGTGCTGATATTGGATGGTGATTATTCTGGTGCTGATATTGGATGGTGATCATTCTGATGCTGATATTGGATGGTGATTATTCTGGTGCTGATATTGGATGGTGATTATTCTGGTGCTGATATTGGATGGTGGACATTCTGGTATTGATATTGGATGGTGATCATTCTGGTGCTGATATTGGATGGTGATCATTCTGGTGCTGATATTGGATGGTGGTCATCCTGGTAACAGGTATTGTTGAGTTCTGTACTTTTTCCGACTGCTACTGAGTGATAATTTTCAGTTGGAAATGAAAGATGAAGGTAGTGGCACTCTAAGATAGAAAACAGATTATTTATTCAATAATTCTGTTAAAATAGAAAAAACAAAGAACACACACACACGGTACAAGGACAGCCAGCAAACGCATATCACACGTCAGTACTTATTCAGAGATACTGGCTGTCCTTGTACCATATGTGTGTGTCCTTTGTTTTTTCTATTTTAATGGAATTATTGAATAAAGAAGCTGTTTTCAATCTTGGAACGCTGCTACCTTCATCTTTCGGTGTGTACCCTGTGTGCTCTTTCCTTAGTTTCCAGATGAGCTCCAAAAACTTTGGTGCCCAAAAGCAACCAGTAATATGCCAGTTATGTACTTGCAAGTCAAAGTTTTATTGCCCACTGTGGTCCCCCTTGTATTTCTCTTTCCTGTTTTTTTAAACAGCCTGCGCTTTATTTTGTTCTTATTTTTAATAGACAGACAAGCTTCGGCTACAGGTTAGGCATGACTGGCGTTATGAGACGGATCCATGCATCCCCTCAGGCAGCATCAGATTCGGAACACTTAAATGTATGTGATGGGGATAGGAGAGGATCTAAGGGCCGAGTGTATTTTTCTTCTGGAGAAGGTGAACCTTCTGCAGTGAACTCACTCCTGTTCTGAAGGTCCCAATGGGCACCAGCTACAGGATGCTCTCCAAGCCAAGTTAACATCAAAGTTTTGTGTTTTTCTGTTTTGTACAGCAGCCAGCTAGAAACACGTATAACAATGTCATAACATCCAGCATCCCGTAAAAGACTCGCAAAACCTTTTATTTCTTATTTCAGAGACGTAAAAATATTGAGAACATTGCAACAGTCTGCTCTGCCTGTATTTGAGGTCTAAAAAGGTCAGTCCACCCGAAAACAATATTATAGGGTTTGTTAGGCCCTCAACCACTTCAACCCCTGCACCCCCTTTGAGCAATTCTTACATTTCTTCTATGGGCCGGTTTATTCGTCAATGACTTTGGGCTCTGTTCACACCTGATGTTAGCAGAAACACTTGCAGGTATGAGCATTCCTGCTAATGTGACAAAACACAGAATGCACTTTTGGGTGCCATTAATTTTTAACCACTTGGTGACTAGGCTTTTTTCTGGCACTTTTTGTTTACAAGTTTAACCACTTGCTTACTGGGCACTTAAACCCCCCTCCTGCCCAGACCAATTTTCAGCTTTCAGTGCTGTCACTCTTTGAATGACAATTGCGCGGTCGTGCGACGTTATATCCAAACAAAATTGACATCATTTTTTTCCCACAAATAGAGCTTTCTTTTGGTGGTATTTGATCACCTCTGCGTTTTTTATTTTTTGCGCTATAAACAAAAAAGAGCGACAATTTAAAAAAAAAAATTTTTTTTACTTTTTGCTATAATACATATCCCAAAAAAAAAAAAAACACATTTATTCCTCAGTTTAGACCGACATATGTTCTTCTACATATTTTTGGTAAAAAAAAATTGCAATAAGCGTATTTTGATTGGGTTGCACAAAAGTTATAGCGCCTACAAACTATGGAAATTGATTCATGGCGTTTTTATTATTTTTTTTTTTTTTTTTTACTGGTAATGGCGGCGATCTGCGATTTTTATCGGGACTGCGATATTGCGGTGGACATGTCCGACATTTTCAACACTTTTTTGGGACCAATGACATTTATACAGCGATCAGATCTAAAAATAGACACTGGTTACTGTATAAATGTCATTGGCAGGGAAGGGGTTAACTCTAAGAAGGGCAGTGAAGGGGTTAAATGTGTTCCCTGTATGTGTTCTAACTGTGTGGGGGCGGGGCTAACAGGGACATAACAGATCTAACTGATCCTGATCACAGGGATCAGTAGATCTGTCATGCCCCCC